>OX424572.1:101833952-102433952 GCA_949152435.1 Gastracanthus pulcherrimus
GTAAACAAAACAGAAATTTCGGCTCAAGAAATCGCTTACCATTTACTGGGTATGCCTTTATCCGTCTCTTCCAGACAATGCATTTATATCAACACTTCCCCCTCTAATGAAAAATGTCATCTATTGAAATCAAAATTAGAACTTCAAAGAATTTTAGAAAATAATCCAAATTCTACTGACATACCAGAAGCTGGTATTACAGAACATTATACAAACAGGCCTGACGAAATGGAAACCTGGTGTCTTGTTGATTTCGCTTCAAAATGTCAATACTTCAAAACGTTAAGAAAAAGTAATTCTAATCAAGAAGTCGATGATGCTGACGACGACAATGCAGAATTATATGAATTATTAGGAGTTGAAAAAAATAAAGCTTTAAAATTAAAAAATAACGACGGTTATGTTTATGAGCGAAAATCCTTTAAAATCATAAGATACCGAAATTACAGTGTTTTACAAGATGAACCTAATTTTTACAGAGAGCAATTGACGTTGTTTACTGATTGGAGGAATAAAAATGATATTACTAACGATGATACGCCACACATCGTGAACTTATACACACAAAAAATTAATGAAATTAAAATGAATAGAATCAAACATATTTATACAGATACAATAGAACAAGAAATCTACGATGCACTACAAGATGTACAAAATGATTTCGACGATGCAATTGACAATAATGATAACGATAATAATCCAAATAATAAATCAAACCGCGTTGAAGCTTTAGCTATCTATGAAATCGAGGAAGCCCAAGTTGATATCGGTATTGAAATGCCTAATAATTTTTAATACCACCGAAATTGTACAAAATATAAGTTTACCGCGCCAAATTTCTAACGACGAATATTATGCATTGATTAGACAACTTAATGATAAACATAGATATCATCATGATTTTGTATATAATATGAGAAATAATCCTAATAAGAAAATCTACCACTTTATAAATGGAGGTGCTGGAGCAAATTAATAGAAGCATTGACACAAACGATAATAAGACACTACAATTCAATTCCTGGAAATGATCCTAACAATATAAATGTACTTCTATGTGCATATACCGGTAAAGCTGCATTTAATATTAAAGGAATTACATTACATTCAACGTTTCATTTACCTGTAAATAACGATGTAATGACTCCTTTACCACCCGAAACGCTGAACACAATAAGTACAAAATTATTGTATTTAAAATACTTAATAATTGACCAAATATCAATGGTAGGACGACGAACGTTCAATGAAATAAACAAAAGACTTCAAGAAATATTCCATTCTCAAGAAGATTTTGGAGAAATATCAATAATTGCATTAGACGATTTTAATCAATTACAACCTGTAATGGATAGTTGGATATTCGATATTGATCATCGTGATCCATTATCAGTTTTGAGCGGCCCTTATTTATGGAGATTATTCTGAATATATGAATTAGATGAAATCATGCGCCAGAAAGATGACCATATATTTGCAACAGCTCTCAATAACTTGGCTAATGGAACTTTAAATGACTCAACAAATGATCTATTTAAATCAAGAGAAATTCAAACGCTTATGCAAAACCAATGCTATCCTCCGCAAGAATCTATTCATTTGTTCCAGACTAACGCACAAAAAGATGCATGCAATAAAATGGCTCTGAAAAATTTGGATACTGAATATTATATCATAAAATCAATTGATGCATGCGCAGGAAGCGCTGCTGAAAAAACCAAAGCTCAATTATTACAAAATATTAAAAAATTATCCTCTCAAAAGACGCAAGGTTTACTATACATAATCCATGCCAAAATAAATGCGAGATATATGATGACTGTAAATGTCGATACTGGATGGACTTACAAATGGCGCTTGTGGTCGTCTCAGACATGTTACATGGGGACAAAACAAAAATGTTGAGAAAATAATTTTAAGAGTCTACATTGAATTCGAAGACTCAGACGTCGGTAAAAAAGCGAGAAAACCATGGTTAAACTATATGAAAAAACACAATATCAATTTAAATTGCACACCTGTTGAACGACAAACTAGAGTAATAGCAATGAGACAAAATAGTATATATAAAATTTTAAGGAAACAAATACCAATATCGCCTGCCGAAGCAATGACAATAAACAAAATTCAAGGCAGTACGGTCAAAAGTGCTGTTGTTCATACAGGACACCGTCATATGTGTAGTAGATTAATGTATGTCTCTTTTAGTAGAGTAACTTCTCTTAATGCTTTGTTCATTGAAGGACAATACACTCCTTCAAATACGAAAAACAACGATAATGCAAAACTTGAAATTCAACGATTAAAACGTGAAAGCCTTATTGAGTTTATTCTCGAATTTCCACAACATTTCAAAACAATCAATAACATAACCGTGATTTTTCAAAATGCTAGATCTCTAAATAAACACTTGATAGATATTTCGAAAGATAGAGGTTTCATCAATACGGATATTCTAATTTTCATTGAAACATGGACATTGAAAAGTGATCCACTATTTCTTGAATCTTACGCTCTTATAGCCAATAAAGATTGTGGTAATGTTAGAAAGCCTTTTGGATACACCGTATTTGTAAAAGAAGACCTATTATCAAATAATTACGTTCACACATTTTATAATAAATGTTTTGAGCAATTAATAAGTATTACCGGCATTTTTATAAACAACGCAGCTATAATATTCGTTTATAACAAAACTAATGCACCATTCGATCAATTAAAACTTATGATTATTGAAGCACATACAGCAGCAAAAAATCATAATAAATCTTACAACAATATAATTATTATTGGAGATTTTAATATAAACTTACGAGATAAACAAAATCCCAAAATGAAGCAATTAAATTATCTATTATCAGAATTGAAATTTGTACATGTAACTCCTGATAATCATTCATCATCAGTATATGATACTCAAATTGATTACTGTTTTTCATTATCAGATCAAATACGAGCCTATTATTATGAAACTATATTCAGTGATCACAAAGCTATATGGTTTCAATTGTAAAAACATGCAAACATGATTTTTTTCCTTTTTATTATAATCATGCATTAATTCTAATAAAATTGTATGCATGTAATATAATAATAACATAAAAAACAGTTCTTATGAAAAATTATTGAATGATCATAAAGCTATATGGATTCAATTATAAACAAGCATGTTTTTTATAATCATGAATCGAATATAAAGAGATAACGCATGTAAGTACAAAATTAGAACATTCAATTGACATAAATTATATTATATATTATTGAATAGACAACAAAATACAATTATTAATTTCTATATTAGATTGCAAAATTATCTTTTAGTGATAATATAATAAATAAATTAATTTTGTACTTACAAATAATAGTCGTACTATCAAAATATTGAGACGAGTCGGTTTATTTTAAACTATGCACGAAAAAATTCATAAACGGAAGATGCATCAAAATACTGATTTAAAACATAAATTTATGAAACAATATAATTTATTTAATAGTACATTCCTTAATTTCTTTTATTTCGTCTTACTTATTTCTTATCATTATATTATTTAAATTAATTCAAACCACATAAAGATCAAATACTACGTTTCAAATAAGTATTTTGTATAAATCGTACTATCACGATACAGATGAAATGGCTATAAATACATACGTAAACAATCTTTCTTAAAAAGTTACTAAATTTTTTTTTTCCTACAGATTACATTATTCAGTCAGACATACAAACATTCAAATATAAATTATACAGGAAAGGAATCCAATTTAAATGAAATCGATTTGAATCCAGTCTTAAATACTATATTATAAATGATCTTCTATACTCCGAGGCATTCATTAACAAATTTGCAGAACAGTGCACAAGGTATGCGAACCATTACTTCAACATTATTAATACCAAATAATAGATGTTATAAATTCCTTGAAATAATAATAATAAATTTGGACTTTTTGTCCATTTGCAGTCCAATACCAAATATTGAGAGTTCGATGGATATGCTGCCACTTCATTTTTTTCAACTCCGGCCATGAATCAAATTCAAAAGAACTAAGAAATTCAAGCTATGGTCATCCAAAGCAAACCAATACATTTAAGACCAAGAATATACAACATTATATTCAAAAAATTGTAAATACGTTTTAATAATCATTTTATTTTACTTTTTTATTCAAATTACAACATTTATCAGTTAAAATTGTATTTTTGTATTTTCAAATGTTCAATATATTATTACCTTTTAAAATTAAACGATTATTCAATAATTTGACACGTTTATTTTAAAACGAAAGAGATATCAAAAAACAATGTAAAAAGTAAGCTTCAGGTGATCGCCTAATGCTCGCGCGTAGCGCGAGTATCAGGCAGTGAAGCGAGCGCGAAGCGCGAGCATTAGTTAGTCTAGTGAGCGCGGAGCGCGAGTGTCAGCGGTCGTAAGGCCGCGAGTGACGCGTTAGTTTTTACGTATTTTTATCATTTGTTTAAGATTTGTATAGCTTTAAGGAATAATAAAATGTAATTAGTTTTTTTAAACGCAACATAATATTTTATCTATCAAATTAAATTTTAACAGATAATAATCCAATAAACTGATCTAGCTTTCAAGTTAAATGAATATGAAATTTAAATATAATATCTTACCACGACATATTTTTTTCCGAAATGAACCAAATGTGCAGTATTCTAAAAATGTTTATATGTACTGGTTGTATGCATTACTGTAAAACAGTTATAGTTTACATATTAAATGAAAGAGTCGAAAAGCAACCAAATTTGAAAATACGAAAAAATGATGACTTGGTTTCTAGCGACACCGGTTTGGACAATCAATTTTTAGACATTTTTCGAAACTCTTATTGATATCACTTAGCAAATTTAAATTTTGAGAGTCACCGAATTTACATGAACGATAAAATGCAAAATTTTGTTATATTAAATCGGTCAAAGATTGGAGAAAAATACCCTAATTTTCGAACTTTCTTAATATCCTTTCCGAGCATCACCGAGAGAAGTATTCAATACTATTAACTTAATTTTAATAAAAATTTTAGTAGTAATTTAATAGTACAACTTTTTTACTTCGAAGTGTTATATTAGTAAGAGCGGGTGCAACAAACAATTTGATATTGACTAATCACTTTCAGTTATCTTTCTTGTCTTATCATCTATGTTGGTCCCACATATCGTATCAGACAAATAAGGTGGGTGCAGTTAATATGGCCATGTAGATAATGTGGCTACCTATACAAGATCTCATTGTATACGGTATTCTCGGCCGCTGTAACTCCTACAGTATATGTACTGTGTCTATAGATGTTGACACGTGCGGCGACCCGTTTCCAGCGCCGTCTAGTTTTAAGTTAATGGCATATTTATGCGCGAAAGCATCAAAATTATGATATCTTAGCAGTGCATTCATGTAAAGAAACTACTTTTGTCAGCGTGTTACGAGCGAAGGAAAATCATACGCTACATAAAATTGTAGCTTTTTTTATGTACCTTAAGATGCATGTGCCAGTTTTTGCCGTAGAGTGTATTTTCGATGTGAAATTTGCAACTTTCGTTAACGTTTATTGGTTGGTAAAGTGGCCATACGGATGCATTGCAAGGCAAAAGGCAATCGACGCCGTTAAAAACGGCGGTTGCTTTTTCAAAATTACTAGACCTACTAATCTCAAAATATCGACACCAAGGCGTATGATATGGCAGCATGTAGTTACATAACGTTAAAAGAAAGGCTCTGCTAGACTAGTATTGACTTTTTATTTATCATACTTTTTATTTACCATACTTACCAACAGAGTTGGCAAAGTGGCCAATTCGTAACTACTTAGAACTTTTTTAATTAATATTCAGAGAGTAAATTTTTTTGCAAAAAACTCATGAAGTAATAGAGTTAAAAGTCCAAGTAACATGTCACAATAATTTCCGAAGCCCCAAAACCCGATATGTATCTACGGGAAATGGAAAGTTCCTCAACCCTTTAACGTGAACAACTCCCGAAACCCCTATCGTTGAGACCTGCGATGGTGTTAGTAAATCATGGTTTCTAATTCATTTTCTTAAACGCTGAATTAAAATATTAATAATTTTACTTTTCATGTATACTCAGTAACGTATGATCAATTATTTAAGTACCTTTTCAGCTTAGAAAGTACAAAATTAGGCGGGAATCGAATAAAATAGATTTTATGACGTTACTACTATTAATGCACGATTCACGTTAATGGGTTAAGGTTATTCATTACCTGCATCCCCCTTAAGGTTATGTTAAATCCCGTGTTACTGGTAAATACGGGGATCCACTTTCTTCATTCATTTTTAAATTTTAAGAAAATATTTCTGAAAGATGTTCTTTATAATGGGAATAACAACTTTCCATAGAGATATTTACTCAAAATTGAAAATGAAATGAGAAAAGTGGATCCTCGTATTTGTCGGTGAGAGGTGGCTTTAGTATCACCTTAATTTGCTTTGTAGAGCTCCTAACCTCTTTGATTTTGTTATTGCTTAAACCAAAATTTAACACAAGAATCCATAATAATAGTTAAAATAACCTAAAGAGTATTTACCAAGCGGGCACACTTTTCTCGGTATATATACCAACTCAAAAAATCAATATCACAGGCTATCCCAACCAGGCCATGGAATATGAAAGCGTTTTTGTCGCGTGTATAGTCCGCTTCTGGCTAGAAAAAGAGAGTACAAAAACGAGAAGCCCGATACATCAAACGTGGATAATGCGTCAAAACCGCAGAGCGGACCATATCAAGTAGAGAGAGGGTGCGTCGTCCGCCGCAATGAAAGGAAACCTATCTTCGCTTGTCGACAATGAAGCGACAGATATAGAGAGATATAGAGTGAGAGAGAGATGCATATATATATATATATATATATATAGAGAGAGAGAGAGAGAGAGAGAGAGAGAGAGAGAGAGAGAGAGAGAGTGAAAAAGAGAGAGAGGGAGGGAGGGAGGGAGAGAGAGAGAGAGAGAGAGAGAAATGTAAAGAGAGGGAGGCGCCGATAGCTTTGTACCGTTGATCCGCGTGGATGACGAGCGATGTAGCTTGTGCAGCTTTAGATCGCGAAATCTCGAAAGCAAGCACTGGATGCGTCGCGGTATCTTTGAGGGAGCGTTTGAATTCCACGTTCGCTCGTCGTACAAGTCGAAGCCGGCGATTGGTAGAGTATATTCACCAAATGGAGAGCAACATTATTTTGAAGTTTTAAGTGTAACGGAATCGATCCGGAGAAGGGTTTTCTCACTTAAATTAAGAGGTAAGGACACTGTGAAAATTTGAAACGAAATCGAATCTTTACTATGCTTTAAATTGTATGTACTTTAGGGTCTTTAAAATAACATATTGATTTTATAGCGTAAGAATTGCTTCCTCAAAGAGGAAGCTTTGTGTTAGAAACAAAGCAAGTTTTGCTAAAAACATGTTAGAAACATGTTTTAAGACTTAATAAATCAAAATACACTGTTCTAATTAGATGGGTGTGGGCGTGTGTGTGTGCATTTGTGCGTGCGTGCATGCGTGCGTGCGCATGTGTGCGCAAGTGTGCGCGTGTATGTGTGTTTGTCTTACAATACGGTGAAACTTAATGTTTCAGAGCTCATTTTTTTTGTTTTTCTTAAAGGAAGGCGACACAATACATCTTTCTATTTTTTATGTTTCTTTGTATGTATAACGGTTTTTTGATTTTTGGGTATTAGTTTTTTCGTTTTTTTTAATACATTAGAAATAATATCATCGATCCAGAGAAAATGCATTTGAAAGAGCATAAAATTACCTAACTTTTCCGACCTGAAAGTTTGGATATGGTCATTCCCTTTGTTTTTTATACACAAAAACGTAATTTTTCGTTTAAACGATTATATTTCGAAAACATGTGATGCAAAATAGTTGAAAAAATTCAGATGACCTTTCTCTTTGGTCGAGAAAAAAATAATTTTGTAACAACAATCGATTTTTTATCTCTGACGATAACTCAAGTAAATCGAAAGCATTTATCTGAAACTTTCCAAAAAGGTAGCTTTTTACTTTCTTATGGCCTGGATGTTTCTTCAGATCATGAGATCTTTTATTTTCGGAGATATTAGGGTTATGTGTTTTTTAAAATTGGATTTAAAGGTGCATATCTCGAGATCGTCGCGGTTATATTTAACTAAACAGGGCTCATTTTTTCGTTTTTAGATGAAGATTGAAAATTCAAAAGAAATTTCAAGATTCATCTACTTGTTAATGTTTTATACAGATTTTTGAATTTTTCGATTTTTGAATTTTAAATTTTCGGGTTTTTTGGCATGTTAGATATATTATGATCAATTTAGTGTAAATGCATTAAAAAAAGCTTAAAATTATCTATCTTTTGCCACCGTAAATGTTGGATAGGCTCTTTTCCTTCTTTTGTTATACACCGAAACGTATTTTTAGTTTAAGCGGCTTTATTTGGGAAAGATTTAGCAATTTAAAATTAATTAATAAGAACAAAGAATTTCATATTGCAACAATTAATTTATTTTGAGGAAGCTAAGTGCCAATGAATTGGCAGTGGTTTTCTTTATCAAGTTATGAAGCACTGTGTAGATCAGCAAGGAATGTTCGTAGAGACTCTACATTCTAAGGAATAGGCAAAGATGGAGAAATATTTTATAAAAGGACAGGTATATCGATATCCTTAACGAAGACTAACGCTTTTCATGAGATTTCCACAAAGATTAGCACATTTCGCGATTTTCCGCCGCCTGATTTTTTCGGGCTACTTTTATTTGTATGGGTAGCTTAATTTTAAGATAGTGTAGTACCCGATCCAAACTTAACAAAGAAAGAACCTCCCAACTCTTTCAGAATTTATCGGCACAGCCCTAATTTATATATTATTTTCGTACAATGCTAGTTTACGTGGGAAAATTGTGAAAAGTGTTAGTCATCGTAGTAAGTTCTGAAAAATGTTAGTCTTCGTGGTAAGTGCTGAAAAGTATTAATCTTCGTGAGGGTTTTAAAGTTTTCTACTCTTCGTAAAGGCCATCAATGTGGTACAGACAGCATAAAATAAAAAAAAAATCCCGTAATCAGGGTAAAATTCGAAAAATTAATTTAAAAAAAAGTATTGCAAAAATTACGTTAAAAAAGTCTAAAACTCATTTAAAATAGTACCTACTTATCCAAAGGTCTTTTGAACTTTTTGGGTCTCCGTCTTATCGGATTAAAAAGTATTCTATTTAAACATCTCTACTACACAGAGGTCACGAAAGCTAACGAAAGACAAATAAAACCACTGCAGTTTCTCGAAAAAGCAGCGCATCATCATCGCACGCACATTCATACCGAAGCAAAAGCTAAAGTAGAATACGAGAGAGAGCGGCAGCTAAAGCGAACGCAAAGATAGAATATAAATACACTGTCGTCGGACCGCTTGATACTTTATTCCGTGTCTACATACACATAAATGAAGAAGCCTCGCGCGTGGCTACCGCTGCATGCTTGTATCACCGCTGCACATTATATAGAGGCCGGGCGCGACAATGCGAAGGGGCGGCCGCCGCGGGATAGACGGGCGAAAGAATGGAATGAAATGGGATGGGAGATGGGGACCCGGAGAGAAGACTCATCACTCTGTAAACAATGCGAGAAAGAGTGAGAGAGAGACAGAGAGAGAGAAACAGAGAGAGAGAGAGAGAGAGCTGGAGCGAAAGTGGCGCAAAGGGGGAGATCGGCGAGAGCGCGCGCGAGAAGAACGGGAAAAAGGAGTAAGATCTCTCGCGGTGACGCGGCTACGAAATTCCAATCTGCAGCGCGCGAGGCCTTTTTTAAGAGCCGCGAGGATGCACCGAGGTACAGAGGAGTCGAGTCCACCTCAGAGGCGCGCACAAGGCTGGAATTTATACATGCTTTAAGAGATTTTGGTTATTCGGTGCTTTCTTGTGGGACTCGGTGAAATGAGCGTCGTTCGATAGTGTGGTGAAGAGTGTGTTATGTAATCAGTCTCTTTCCACTCCGATGCCGTGTATGCGTAAAAGTAGTTTAAATAAATAAACAAATTTGGTCTGTTCTGCTAATTTAAACCAAAAATTGTCAAGTGATTCTTTCTAAAACGAAAATATATAGAAGATTGAAAAATTGCCTGAACTTTGAAAATAGAAGAAAATACTTTTTTGTGGTTCCTTCTGTAGTAAATCACACTGATACTAACAAGGAATTATTTTCAATTATTTGTTTAAAATACAACCGATCCGGTCATTACGAACGCATGGTTTTTCTTCGTATCTATACGTGACTTCAAATTGCTCCATTGTAAACAATTTAATTTATTTTCAATTCACAACGTTTTAATTACTTTTGAATTAGTTTTGAAATGTAGTAAAGATAAAATGCCAGTACCATTAGAATACGTTTTCCATATATTATATCTTAATTATACCGATATAATGAAAAATCGTTAAAAACTGTTTTCTATTTTCTCTTTTTCAGTAAACAATATTATTACATTCACATAAATGATCTTTATACTTAATACAAAAATAACATTTAATTTTAGTACTATGCAAACTTTTTAAAAGGTACTTAATTTTATCGATTACAAACAAGTTTGTTTTAGAAAATATTTTTGATAGCAACGAATGCTCTATCAAGGATAAAATCAATATACGCATCAAAATCAATCGTCTCAAAATAGCGCACCAACCTATTCTTTCAACCAAAAACAAAAGCATCCCCGGAATAGCTCTACCTCTCCATAATAGAATAGAAACCGAAAACAATCCAACAAAAATCGATTTGTCCATCTCAGCACTCCGCGGCCGGTTTCGTCGGTCTAAATCGGATAGCCGAATATCCCTCGGCGTTTCTAACCGCGATCCCCTTCCGCCTAATGTTTCCGTTCGTACGTCGTAAAGGTAATCGAACGCGTGTATCATCTCCCATCAAATGTTGAGCTCTTCCCTCTTTCTCGTTCTCTCTGTTTCTCGGAGGCATTGTCTTCTTCGTTACGCGCTCTCCGCGCGCATCCATTTGGTTGGAACGGAGTTTGTAATGCTCGCAGGTCGCCCCCGCGCTGCATTAACGACATACACACTTCATGGTATGCGCTTGAGTATCGCTTCTAACGTGTGTAGATGCAGTGAACGAGTGCGGGGAGCGTTTGTTTTGTAATGCGAAAAGTTTTTAAATCTTTGATTTCCAGTCTTGCTACACTCTATATACTTGAACTATATTTGTCCTCCTCTAAATATAATTATTTTAAAAGGATTCAAATTTTTTACAAGTTAATTATATAAAAAATAAAAGCAATGCAAGAGATGTATAATTATTTTATTAATTTATAAACTCACATTAGTTTTAAAAACAGATATTTACTTAAAATTCGAAATTATTTTTTAATTGTTCATTGTCAATCCGGCAGCAAAATTTTTAACATTATCTAAAAATACAGTAATTATATGAATCATTTAAACATTCTTTTTTTTAATCATAATTTCTTCCAAGTTTCATACTCGGAGAGAAAAAACAAGGTGGGTAAATCGTAACCGATAAAACCTATTTGAATTGATTCCTAATATAGTACAGCAATCAATCTCCCTTGGATAATTGAATAATATTGAATAATTATTTAATATTTGGCTATTTTATATGTTATACCTACATGTATTATTGAAGAAAAATGTCTTCAATAATTATCATGAAGTCTATGTGTATATGCATTTTGTAAATATAAATAGCGGAAGGATGGAGGTTACACGAAATGTTATTCATTCCTATACAGGTTAGTACTGCGTCTTAACTTGTATAGTACTGTCAACCCATTCTACTTTTCGTTTCCGAATTCCTAACCTAGTGTAGTAATCATTACTACTTTTGTCTCTCCGTATAAAAACAAAATCTTTATCTTTCAATTTATTTATAAATAATAATTCAAAATATTTCTTTTTTATGTTTGTTTGCTCTACAGAAATATTTTTCCTACATATCAGAATATGGATTTGAAAGATATTGGATTTTTTTCAATGGAAAATTTTGGGAATCAAGAGGTTGATGTTTGCTTACAGTTGTAGGTTACGAAAATGCTGAATAGCTATACATCGCCGTATTCTATTCATAACGTAACGATATATTTCGAAATTTCGATTTATAAATTAATATTTTGGCATTTCAGTTGATCCTGTAGGGGCTGTAAGAAACTAGGCCACTGTCCGTACAGATTATTATTATTTTTAACTGCAACGTCAAAACATGTTTACATTTGAAATTTGAAACGTCATTATAGACTTTATTAAAACTATTAATTTTTCAGAGAACCTGCTTACAAATTTTGAAAAACGAAACAGAAAACTTGGACAGAAACTAGGACGAAACAGAAATCTTTAATGTATAAGATTAAAATTCTCTTATTCATTACATTGTCAATACCTAAAACTGAGTTTGAATTCTTACAAAAATCTACACTTCATAAATTCAAGATAATCCATCCCCATCGAAACACCATTAATCTGCACGCAATTCATCCAAAATGCAGAATTCCATCTCATTCACGACTACAGAAAGCTACACATCCTGTGTCACAGACGACGATGCTCATACAACCTCATATACAGTACACGCGTACCAAGCTAGCACACGTATAAACTAGCCCGTCATTCATGCATTCTCCGAATTTTCCATACAGAGTCAGTTTGAATCCTCCGCCGTCATACATAGTCATGAACCTACAAACACAAGAAAAATCTCTCTCTCTCTCTCTCTCTCTCTCTCTTTCTCTTTCTTGTCTACACGAATCACATACTTTCTGACTCACAGATTTATATACGCGCGCTCGCATTAGCACGTGCTCGCTTATAATACGAGCACCCACACAATGGAGCAGAGGAGAGGTCCGTTATGCGCATATAAGCGACGTCTATATATTTCGCCTTCATTTTCCTTCCGCCTTTGCCGCCTTTCAGGACGCCAGCGCCTCTGTTCACGAATATATATTCCTGGACGTGCTTTCACCCCCCAACCCCCCTCCGCTCATCCCATCCCTTGCGCGCATTTCCATTAGCGAGCGCGCGCGGTACAGCGTGTAAGAGGCCATTTTGACGAATCCTCGGGTGTGCATAGTGTATAGAGTGCGAGATCGCGTCCTTTCTGTATATAATATAGTTGCGCTTGTTGATGAAGCCTCGAGCGCGCGTGAGATCCTTTCGTGCCTCGCGCGCTTTGTTCGCTGGGATAGTGCGCAAAAGCTTCTTCTTTTGTTTTATTGTTTTTGGGAGATTGCGGGGAGATGCGCGCGTGGTTGGGCTTCGATGGAATTTGGCAGGGATTGTTTGTTTTGACGTTGTGATTGGATATTGGGGAAAATGGTAATTTCATGTCAGGGAGATTTTTGTATAATTGAGATATTTAATGTCCGGCACATTATTTCATTTGCATGGAATCACCATACGTATATGCGGTTTGCACATACGTTTGCATAAAGTTCTACTACACCCTTTGATACAAAAGTATTATTCTGCTTTGCACAGAAATAATTATTTTCAGTATATTTATATGCAATTTAAGGTGGAAGACGTCCAATATCAAAGTTCAATGAAAATTACTTATCAACTGACCTACTTCATATAGAAGTCATGAATCTGTTAATAAAATAAGCTTTCATTCAATTTAGAGGATAGTAGAGTGGGATGGACATGTCCATTTTTAAGACATCGTACTTTTCGAATTACAAAAATAAACGTGAATATATAGCATCTAAATCATATATCAACTCATTGATAAATAGAAAAACAGTTACTTAGACTCTGTAGTATTTTTTAAATATTACAAAGATCCATAACGCATCATGATCATACTACTCCCCACCCTCTCTCCTACTATGCATCAAATTCATTTTTCAAATTAAATAATGTTCACTTTTCAAACATTTATTAGAATTATTACAATTTTAATAACGTACTACACTAAAGTGATTTAATATTCTACAATGTGTACTTTCCAACGCAGTTTCTTTTTGTATCAACCCTACAACTTCATCACCACTCCACCAATACCTTACGCCATCCAACTTATAAAGCCGCAGTAATTCCCGCAAGCGAACATCGCCCATTGTGCTCATCGCTCGATTACAGAGCTGCTGTACTGCGTGCGCTCGATCAAAACTAATAAAACGAAGGGCCACGTGCAACTAAGACCGCGCGTAGGGGAGGCGAGAGCAAGGATGATAGTCGCATCGGCCCTTCTCTCTTTTATTGCACCGCGCGGCGCTTTAAAAATCAAAAGTCGCGCTTCACGCTCGGCCTGCTCCGCGGCCGAATGGTAAACACGCTCGTCATCTTGTCTAATAAGCGTGTGCGAGCAAGGGACGAATGTACGAGTATATATATCCCCGGAGGTGAGTCGATCATCGCGTGGACGAACGAAATATTTCGCTTTGCGCCCGTGAGGGTGAGCTTTTATTGTTTTCGATTAATGGGCAGTTTGGGGGATATATACGTATAGGGGAGAGAAGGGACGGTTGGTTTATTATGTTTTATATCGTTTGCTTAAACAAAGCGTTTTTAAATAATTTTCTCAGGCAATGTTAACATTATTTACTACGTTATTAAAATCGTAGTCGTGACAAAAATTTCTTGTAACTTTTCTATTTTTTCTATCTATTAAAAAAATAAAAAATAATCAGCATGCATGTTACTCAATCACGCAAGAACTACTGTACCGATCTTAAGGAGGTCCTATAGTCAAATTTTACAAAAAACTTGATTTTTTTCTGATACTTTGTACATTTTTAGATTAGAAAATGATTATGTATTGGCAATAGGATTAAAATGAATGAATCTGAAACTTTAAGGATATCTTATTCAACTTATTCGCATCACAACCATGAACTCCGATTTAAGAAAAATTATTAAGAAAGTGTTGCCCATGAATAGAGTTAAAAATGTGTTTTTTTAGGTTATTATTATAATGAAAATTCAATATAATTTTATTCTTCTATATAATTGTGTTTTTAAAAATTTAGAGTTTTTAGTTCTGTGTGGTACAGGTGTTAGATATAACATAATTTGTTTTTCAAATACTGTACTTGCATGCCCATGCGCAAAGACAGTTTTAACAAAACATCAATTTTCATTCAAAATTGCTAGTTTTTCCTACATAACTATGGGTATACTGTCTAAAAATTTATGAAAATTTACAAAAACTTTCTTTTTAGGTAACAAATATAACCTCCATTTTAAAAAAATGTTATCTTATAATTAGCAAATTTTTCAAAATTTACTTTAGGACCACCTTAATAAGACTTAAACGATTCTCTTAGTTTTTTCCGAAAAACAGTTATGCCACATAAAAATCATAGATATTGCTCCAGTTTTTAAATACCTTAATTTAAAAAAAAATAATTTAAGAAAAAATTTAAATATCTCATACGAAAATTAATTTTTTTTGCTTGTTTAGTTATGTGTTTATTATTTAATCATACAAGAACTACTTACTGCACCGATTTAAATAAAACTTGAACGATTTTCTTCGTTGTTTTCGAAGAAACTAATTTTCTCTATTTGTTACTCAATCACATAAATGCTACTGCATTGATCTTAATAAATTATAAACGAGTTTCTTGTTTTATTCCAGAGATAAACAAGGCACATATTCGAATATTATAGCGCATATATCGCATAATATATGCGAATTACAAAAAGATTAAGAATAAATGAAAATATATGCGAGGATAACCAATTCTTTGAGAGCCAGAATGAGAGTCAGAGAGTGAGTAAAAGTGTGGCCGAGGGAATCATAGAGTAATAAAGTGCGAAAGCGAATGAAAGAGGTGAAGAGAGTAAACTATAAAATAAGAGAGTGTGAGAGTATGAAGAGAAACACATTATTTATTTGCTTCTTGTAATATGTATATATATATATATATATATATATATATATATATATATATATATATATATATATATATATATATATATATATATATATATATATATATATATATATATATATATATATATATATATATACTAAGTATACTTAATGTGTTAAAGACCGTGCTACCACATACTTCTCTATTCATGCATCCCATTATCCGCACTCTACTATCCACACACGTCTACTAAAAAAATGAGGTTTTCTCTCAAATGAAAATAAGAAATAGTCACGTAATTGAATAACCACTTATCTATATAGAAAATTATCGGATTTCTAATTCAAAACGTTTGTAACTTTTACAGGGATGGGTATGCTAATAAATATCTTTTTTAATAGATTCACGGATAATATGATTTTTCATTAGAAATACTTTAGATAATAAATAAAGTGAGAAAATGTGTTAATATTTTATGCGATTTTTCACATTATATTACAATTGAAAATCATTTGATTTTTTCAATGAGGACCTTCTCATTCTCATAATAGTTTATTCACATATATTACTATGAAACTATCGTGATATAATATTTTCTTTTTAAGCATATCGTTTAATACTTAAGTTAAAACTACATAGCATTATTAACAATCATCTGCTTTATATTATAAGTAATGCATATCAAAATATTCTATACAAAAAATATATTAATATCTATTTCCTGCAATTCATATGGACGTAGAGATTGCTGACGTTAAAGTGTGGCGCGTCTGAGATGCCTAGTATTTTAAATAATGAATACATACTTTTCAGTAAATTACAATTTTCAGCGCATAATTGCATATATACTATCGTAACCGCAAAAACTTTTATTATTTTGGGATAAAACTAAAATAGAAATTACGATTATTTGAAAATTTCTAATTTAAGAATAGAACTATTATATATTTTTATATGTATGAAGATAACATATATTTATTAACGAAAAAAATAGATATATGTACAAAAAAGTGCTTAAAAGTTTAAGTTTTATATCAAATTCAATTACAAGTGTAGTCTTTGCCGTTCAGTCTTTATTAGTAATCCTTTATAAAGACACATTTAAATTGGCATTTGGTGTGTTGTCAAGTAGTATATTCTATTTTTGGACCTTCCTCTGTAACGAAAAATTATGGTTACTAACTATTTATTATTTTTTAAACACACAAAGAAAATAAGTGAGATTTTTATTATAACTACACAGAGAGAATTTTCTGATTAAAATTATCGTAAAAATCATTAAAAACGTGGTACATCCGGACTTGTATATCTAAACACAATTGAAGCTAATACTGTCTGCAATTTATCTTATATATATGTTGTACCATTGTTTAGATTACTTTTATAAGATGATACACTGAGAAAACAATACCGCACTTGTAGCAAGATAATGGCGTAAAATTTAAAAATGATATCACAAAAATACCCGCGGCTATGAATTGCTTTAGAACGTCCTTTTCTCAAATGCTTTAAGGAATTAAAAAATCGTATATTATTTTCTTCAATAAACATAATGTGTACTTGAAAACTGCATGCATATTTTTCATATATTTACAGATACAATTATTTTTTACTTTCTACGTTATATATATGAGCTGTATATTTTTAACCCCCCTGTTACCGACAAATACGGAGGACCACTTTTTTAATTTAATTTTAAATTTTGATAGAATATCTCTGGACCGGTGTCGTTTTTAATTGGCACAATTTATTTATTGAAAATTGAATAATAAGAGTAGGTCCTCGTAATTGTCATTGGCGGGTGGACTTAGCATCACTTTAAAATAGCAAATGTGCAGTCTTTAGGCATAGTGCGTTTCTATCACATAAGAATTGTACACGTAATTATTATACACAATTTAGCATTGGTCAAATATATCTATATATAATTTGACCAATGATAAATTGTGTACAATAATTACGTGCATAATTCTTATGTGTAAGAAACACGCTATACCTGCAGTCTTTATATAAGATCTACAATATAATCTTAGAGTATGACAAATATTATGACGATTTCAGTGTTAATTTCACTCTGCGGTAGAAGTATCATATCTGTGGGTTCTCGGAAAAACGACTTAAGTACATTTTTTTGAAAATTGAGTTTCAAGCGATTTTGGTATCCTTACATAGTATTTTCAGATAAAATGCAAAAAATCAGGAAAGTGTGAAAATAAGTTACCAAATCTACTATTTCTGATTTTTTTAAACATTAGTTTAAATGGAAATTAAAATCTTTGAACCTTAATATCTCGAAAACATAACAAGTGGACTTAAGACGTTTTTTCGAGAAGCCACAAATATAATGCGTTTATAAACGCGTATAACATATATGTATAATAATAAATAGTTTTTATCGTTTTAAAAAAAGTACGTTTATGGAGCTAAGTTATTGTAAAAATATACTAATCATAATACATTATGGATGTTTCTCATCAAACGCAGTAATTTCGAGATTCATTCTATCAACAAACAAAAGTGAAAGAAACCGCGAGTTTTTTACTTGAATTGCTGCAGCTAGCATAATCTGTAAGTTAGCTGTAATCATATTTGCAGTACATTCGTAGCCGATATTAATAGTTGTTAGGACTAAGTGTTCGCAGCCTACGTAGTCCATAGCCTTCTTCACAGAATTACGCCATTTCTCTCTATTTTTTGCATACCCCATCTAGTTCTACTAGTAGCATTTTATTTCTCGCAAATCAGTTTTAATATTATCCTCTCACCTTTGCTTCAGTATTCCCATAGATCTTATACCCTCTGTTTTATCTACCAGTACTCTAAGTGCTGTGCTTTCGTTTCCCTTTCTCCTTCATTCTACTACACACTCCATGCGGTAATCTTAACATGATTATTAAAAAAGGTTTTTGTACTGTAAATTTTATTATTGATTTAGAATCTACATTGTTTGTAAGTTATTTACTAACTAAAATGAAAACATTTGGTATTGCCATTTCTTACCCGACTGCGCTTCGAAAAGGACGGTATTTTTTTCACGCGTATGTATGTATGTATCTATATATGTATATTCGCTCCTTTGTTCCCACGTACAGCGTAAACGGATAGACCGATTTTGATAAATCGGGTGTTAATTGATTCGTTATGATATCAGAATCGAGTGACACTATATATTATATAAAGTTTCGCAAAAAACGGTATAATGGACGCTATATGATAATTTAGCGGTTTAAGGGGTTTTTGCGGTTGCTGATTACGAATCTGTCGTCCAAATTGCCAAAGGAATTAGTGTGTGGGTATATATATGTATATATATATACTAGGGGGTACCCCTGCTCGCTCCGCTCGCCAACCCCCAAAGCATCATGAAATTTTTTGTTTTTATGAAGGCTTTTCTATTTTTCCACACCATCCGGGAGGTAAATAGATTGGCGTATTTTTTTGTTTTGTTAATTAAGCTTTTTTATACATTCAAATTTATGTTTTATTTAATTCATTTATAAATAAATATATGTAACTCATACTTACATTTATTTATATTTAGTTTTAAGTATTGTATTTTTTAACATATATATTTATTTTAATTTTGTTTTTTATTTGAATGTAATATTGTAAAGCTCTTTTTAATTCGTATGTAATAATCTATATATGTAAATTTAGAATTAATGAATATAATTAAAAATAAAAATTCTTTTGAATGCAATAAGAATTTACATTACTTTAATTTTTGTTTTAAATTAACAATATATCTTGTTATATTATATTATGAAAAACTTAAAAATTTCACTCATATAAAACTAAATTAATTTGCATATATTTTATTTATGTGTTATACTTTTTACATATTTTTTAGATTTATAATAGTAATAATGAAGATGAATCCAAAAATGTATTTTATAAAATTTAAGTCTTATAAATTTAAATATGGTAGCATGTATTTTATTTGTAATAATGTGCATACTTTTTGCATATTATTTAGATTTATAATAGTAATAATGAAGATGAATCCAAAAATGTATTTTATAAAATTTAAGTCTTATAAATCTAAATATGGTAGTATGTATTTTATTTGTAATAATGTGCATACTTTTTGCATATTATTTAGATTTATAAGAATAATTTATATTATATTAATCAAAAATATAACATTTAAAACATAAGTCTTATAAATCTAAACAAATTGCATGTATTTTAGTTATGCATACTTTTTGCAAATTATTTAGATCTGTAAGAGTATATAATAAAATGGAAAAGATTATAATAATTCAATTTCATTAATATCATTAATATAATTTTATATAATATATTATAAATTTGAATTATATTTTTGTGTATATTTTTAAAATTGATTTTAAAAATATGATAAATTGTTAAAGTATGTAGATTATTCAAAATTTATTCTATATATATATATAAAATAGAATAATTTATATTATATTAATGAATCAAAAATATAACATTTAAAACATAAGTCTTATAAATCTAAACAAATTGCATATATTTTAGTTATGCATACTTTTTGCAAATTATTTAGATCTGTAAGAGTATATAATAAAATGGAAAAGATTATAATAATTCAATTTCATTAATATCATTAATATAATTTTATACAATATATTATAAATTTGAATACTTTTGGAAACAGTGCCTGTCAGTGAAGCAAACATTTTTTCTAAAGGAAATTTAGAGTAAGAGCTTAATTTATTTCGCTGTTCAACTATAAAAACTATAATCCCGAAAAAAAGGATACATAAGTATATACATTTAAGAATACTTATAAAAAACTATTAATTTAAATAAAAATATTGTTTTGGGTAAATTATTTACAGAAATTCAAGGTTTTTTAAGAAATAGTTTGATCTAAAGAAATAAAAACAATGAAAATGAGTTGTTTGGAGCAATCACTGATGGTCGATTTTAATTAGACATATTATTATTAAAAAAGGATAGTGATATTGCTAATATTGAGCAAGGCACTAAAATAGAAATAGTAGGAGATTTACAAGAACTTGGTATGAATATATATTAATTTTAATTTATGGGAAAATATACAAAACTGAAATAACTACTTAACTTCAATAGTTATGCTCTAATATTTTTTTTTCTCGAGTGTATCACCCTTCACTTTAAATTTTAACTATTGCTAATATATTCGTTAATATTTACAGGAAAAAGTTATATTTTAAAAATTAATACTTTGGAACATATGAAGATTCTGGATGAGGATAAAATGGAAGTAGAAGATCTAATTTTGGGATCAGAAATATTTCTGATTGAGGTATTATATAACAGTTACTACTCGATAAGCTGAAAAGTTTGGGTCATTGTATAATTGTATATTATATAATTTTTAATCTAGATTTTTAATTTGTTTATTACTTTCCTATAATTTTATTTTTTATTATATTATACTATTTTCAAGGGGCCTGCGGTGGCTCAGTCGGTAGAGTGTCGGATTCTAACGCCGGTGACCCGGGTTCGAATCCTAGTCTCTGCCGATTGATACAAGCACCACTGTAAAAATTACATGTGCTTTGTTTACAAACACACCGCAGACCCCCGTCGTCGATTAGCACCACATGGGAGCACAAACATGGCGACGTTAAAAAAAAAATACTATTTTCAAATAATATTTACATTAAGTTGCCCTTAACCTTCAGCCAATTAAAACAAACTTTTTTTTAATACTGAATATTATTTATAAAGTTATTATATTTCAGAAAAACCAATAAATTATTGATGAAAACAAAGAATCAGAAAATCAGTAAAATGGAATAAACTGCACTGATATGTATAATGAATAAAACACTTTATAAATTTATAAACATTCACAATTATTATTATAAACAATTTTTATACGTATAATATGTATATAGAAAAAAAACAAAAATAAAAAATGATAATTAATGGAAATAAGTAAATGAGGAGGGCATGAGGAGGGCTGGGAGGCGGGCTATGAGGAGGATACGAGGGTAGTTCAATAAGTCTTTAGAATAAAGTATAAAAACAATTTTATTTGGGTAAATTTTTTTTTATTTTTCAACATAATCTCCTTGGAGCTCTATACACTTGGTCAATCGCTTTTTAAGTTTTTTTAATCCTTCAGAAAAGTGCGTTTTCGGAAGTTCCTCAAAATAAGCACTTACAGAGGCAATGACATCTTCGTTGTCCGTAAATCTCTGTCCACCGAGCCATTTTTTCAAGTTTGGAAATAAGAAAAAGTCACTGGGGGCTAAATCTGGTGAATACGGTTGGTGTTCGACCAATTCGAATTTTAGTTCTTCAATTTTAGCCATTGAAACGAAGCATGTGTGAACTCGGGCGTTGTCGTGATGAAAGAGAATTTTTTTTCTCGCCAAATGTGGTCGTTTTTTTTTAATTTCTTCTTTCAGTTGCTCTAATAATGATGCATAATACTCACCAGTAATTGTTTTACCCTTTTCCAAGTAGTCAATAAGTATAATTCCACGTGCATCCCAAAAACTGTAGCCATAACCTTACCAGCTGACTTTACGGTCTTTGCCTTCTTTGGAGCTGGTTCGCCTGTGGAAATCCACTGTTTGGATTGTTCCTTTGTCTCAGGAGTGTAGTGGTGTATTCATGTTTCATCCACAGTCACAAATCGACGAAAAAATTCCTCAGGATTCCGACTTATGCGCGCCAAAAGAGCCTCAGAGGCGACCACTCTATTGCGTTTATTCTCAGCTGAGAGCAAACGCGGCACCCATCTTGCCGGTAGCTTTTTCATGCCTAATTTTTCATGTAGAATTGAAACAACTGCACCTATAGATATCCTTGTGGCCTCAGCTAACTCACGCACTTTTAATCTTCTATCCTTCAACACCATATCGTGGATTTTATTGATGATTTCAGGAGTAGTTGCTTCTACGGGCCTTCCTGAACGTGGTTCGTCACTTATTGATGTACGACCACGCTTAAATTCATTTACCCAGTTATAAACCGTTGCTAAGGCAGGGGCAGATGTGCCATGAACTGAGTCCAATTCATTTTTTATCTCATATGGAGTTAAACCCTTTAAATGAAAATGTTTAATTACCGCTCTGAACTCGTTTTTTTCCGATTTTCTTGACATGCAATTTTTTTTTTTTCAATTGGTTATAAAAACACGTAAACTCAGAAGATGTGGACTGTGACTGCACCATATATCTAGTCGGGAGTGGTGCTGACTGATAACAGATGATTTGGAGCGATTCGCGCGCCATCTGTTGGTCATTCTAAAGACTTATTGAACTACCCTCGTACAAAGAGAAGGGGCGAGGAGAGGCGAGGAGGGGCGAGGAGGGCAAAAAATAAGATCAAAATAACGTATTTTTTTAAACGATATTACCTTGTTTTGAGGAGGAGAATGAGGAAGGCTAAATGAGGGACGAGGAGGGATGAGGAGGGGCGAGGAGGGGCGAGGATGGCGTAAATCTTATAAGATTTACAAACAACTATATTATATAGGAAGATATATATATATATATATATATACTAACCCTAGTCTCCCTATATATATACTAACCCTAGTCTCCCTATATATATATATATATATATATATATATATATATATATATATATATATATATATATATATATATATATATATATATATATATATATATATGGGAGACTAGGGTAAAGCGAGCCTTGGGGTAAAGAAAGCTTTTTGATTTTCTCTCACTTATTCGAACTTTAGTGTTCAGCGAAATTTGAGAATATACATTTTAAAAGTAAACTTGCATTTGTGTTCTATGCATTAAAATTAAAAAATAATAACACTTTCGAGGTACTTGAGATGATTTTGGTATTTCTTAAACATTTCGTAATATCTATAAACATTGTTCGTACTCAATTTTACCAAGACATGTACTGAATTCAAGTACATTTAAGAGGAAAAACAGTATCTGAAATTTCCAATAATATTCGAACATATTAAAGCATGCAGTTAAATAAACATAAGAATTTTCTCGGTTAGAAAAGTAAGTTTTAAGTATGTTATCATTTTGACTTTCCCAATTTCATGAATTAATTAGTCAGAATTAAATACAAACCGTATTTTTAAATTTCTATCAAATTTTCGTTGATTTTGTTTTCTAAATGTATTTAGCATGTACAAATGTGTTAAAAACATTCTTTTTAAACATATATTTAAAAGTAAATTAATTATATATTATTTTTACTACTTAATAACTAACAGCTCACTTTGCCCCTTACTCGGGGCAAAGTTAGCCCAAATGAATCATTTTATTATATTCAAAATTAAAAGTGGTTCTATTTAATTTAAGAAGTTAACACTTTTAGGTAACATTAATGAAAGTCCAAAGTATAGTTTGAAACTAATTGCAATGTGTTCAATTCATACATGTTCTTTATTTCGATTAACAAACTTTTTCAGGCTCACTTTGCCCCGGTCTCCCCAATATATTCATCGGTCAATTCTCATAAAATTTCCGTCTATCAATACATTTTTGATTCATTAAAATTATGTAAACAAACACCACTGCTGGATCGGCTATAGCTCAACAACAATACAATACATATTAGTCCCGCCAACAAAATGAAATCTGGCTCGAAACTACACATATAGCTCTAGCCGCAACTCTGTTTTTAAATTCTGATACCTTTTTAATTGATGTATTAAGAAGACACATTCCACGCACATACGTACATGTCTTCTCAGTGTACTACTCAGTGTACAGGCACATTTTGTATGTGTGTATTATGTGTGTGCGCGGGTGTGTATGCGCGCGCCCTCGTTCGTGTGTGTTTGTGTGTGTATGTGTATACGTACATGCGCGCAAGTGTATATGCTTAAGTATGCTGAAATTTCAGATAAGCTTTTATTTTGTTTTTTTGTTGCACGCAAATACGTAATTCTTTTAGTTTATTAAGAAATGTTTAAGAAATCAATAACATCGACAACAATGTTCATTACAAGTTTTGAGTCATTTAGGTATCTTGTTCTGTTCCCAAAAAGAAATATTATTTTTTAAGAAAATTAATTTCTCACGTCCCACGATAATTTGCGTAATTAGAACAAATGATTTAATATTGGAAACTTCAATTAAGTTTGATGAAGTTCCCAATTAATAGGCAGTAGTTTATGTAATTTTTTCACAAATGTTAATTGAAAAAATTAATTTTTTATGAATAAGTAGATACTAAACTCATAGTTTGAGCCCCCGCCGAAAATCCTAATATAACAAGATCTAAAATCAAATGCTCCACTTCACGAATTACAAATATTTTAGATACCAGATATTTGTGCGAAGTGTAGACTCTACTCGCAATAGCATATTATAAAAAGAATATTTACTAATCGTATAATATGTAATCAGGTAAACCTTGAGAATTTATAAGACCTGATGGAGAAACTAATTAATTTGTTTTCTGATTTAATTTATCAAATATGTAAAGATATACCTTAATATACTTGTACACTCTCCTTTGTGGGAAAATCAACTCTTTATCTATGGAAAGAAACGTATTTGAGAAAATAAAATTATGACTTATATGCATAGTCCGAATAACTCTAACAAATATAACAACAGTTACAATTTGAGGTTCAATTTATACCGAGCTATTTCCGTATGAGTTGTTTCCAGTATAAGTCTTTTATTATTTCGTTATGTTAAAAGAATTATAAACATTTTAATGAATCTCGTCTGCATTCTTAAACATTCTGCAAAATTAAGAAGTTATTTAGTCGGGACACAATTATGTATATTCGAAGATCACCCATATATTAATTACAATAAATATATAGTACGTAGAACATCTATACAGAGTGGTCTAAACATAATTGTGCTAAATATATATATACTATATATATATATATATATATATATATATATATATATATATATATATATATATATATATATATATATATATATATATATATATATATATATATATATATATATATATATATATATATATATATATATATATATATATATATATATATATATATATATATATATATATATATATATATATTTATTTATTATTAATATTTGCAATGTATATGCTTAGTAGCAAGCATCTTCTATATATATATATATATATATATATATATATATATATATATATATATATATATATATATATATATATATATATATATATATATATATATATATATATATAGAAGATGCTTGCTACTAAGCATATACATTGCAAATATTAATAATAAAAATAGAATTTACCTTGACTAGCAACAGCTACAATGAACAAATCAAAAATTAATAAGAATTTTATTCTATATATATATATATATATATATATATATATATATATATATATATATATATATATATATATATATATATATATATATATATATATATATATATATATATATATATATATATATATATATATATATATATATATATATATATATATATATATATATATATATATATATATATATATATATATATATATATATATATATATATATATATATATATATATATATATATATATATATATAGAAGATGCTTGCTACTAAGCATATACATTGCAAATATTAATAATAAAAATAGAATTTACCTTGACTAGCAACAGCTACAATGAGCAAATCAAAAATTAATAAGAATTTTATTTTGGCTGTGTGTACGAAGACCATCTGCACTTAGACTTATATACACGTCGTCAGATAATGCAGGTAACTTATATACGATAATGCAGTGAAACAATAATATGTCAGAAATTGCAAGTTAAATATCCTAAAATTACAAGTGATAACACAAAAATACTACTTTAGAACTTTACTTTTGCGAAATACTATAAGAAACGAATAAACCGTAGGGGAGAGTGGAGCACAACGGGCACAGCGTATTTAAAGGGAACCTCTATTTTACTTGCAAAACAAGTATTACTTTGTTTGAGTAGATCTGAGAACAAGTGCACAACTATATGTTCCTCATTGGGAAAAAAGCGACAAAATCAATGGGATGTATTATAAAGTCATATTGAACATTTCGAGTAAAATGAATATCTGTCATAATTTCATAGATTTTAATTTAATTCATTACTACCTAATAAGGGAAGACCATGTCATTTAGTTCCGGATTCTGATGAAACTTTGAGGATTATTTTCGGTTAGCTAAAAATAAAGTCTAGTATCCGTAGCTTAATCCAATGGGTCCTAGAGTTTCAGATAGATCCAAAAAATTAGTATTGCTTATATATGCAATGGTAGAAAGGATATGGGCGAGAATATGACTGATTGTAAGAAGACCGTGCTTTTAGTGTCGCCAGTACATTCAGTAGAAAGGAAATATTATTACTGTCTTATACACTTTTAGTGTTTTTAAAAATAATGTATTTAAACTTCTTGAACACAAAACTATGTTATGTCCTGAACTCCCAAAAATATGAGAATTCAGAACATGTATGAATGAATCTAGTGACAGGCTCTACCGTGTAATCTGGTTCTCTTACAACCAGATACCTGCTTATGTTTTTATAGATGTTTTTGAAAATGTTTCTTACTTTGATTTACTGCTGGATCTGTGAACGGCTTCCTGGTGGGTAGTCAAATTCAAAGTTGATTGAATAAATTACCTTTATGAATTCTTGTATTCACAAATAAAACTTTTATTTATTTATTAATTTGCACAATTTATTATAACTTGTAACAATGGAAACGTGCTGTAATTGACTTGTGATATACTTGCTAATATAAGTTTGTCTGAATGTAAAATCAATTGTCTGTATTTTAATAAAATATGGATAAAACATAGATATAAATTTTAATGGATATTTTATAGATTTATACGTCCTAGTTATATTTTCTTTTTGTTTGAGCCGCGAGATCGCCTACTGTGGGCCTTACGAACGAACTGCCTTAATAGATACTATATTCGAACTGATTCTTGAAACGTGCAGTCTGAACATTTCCTCTTGTCAAATTTCATACATTTTATAATATTTACCAAATTTTCATAAATATAATTTTTTTAAATGCACTTAACAACGTAATTGCGTCAGTTACAAAACCTTACAAAAATCTTTCGCGAGCATTTTTGATTCATTTGATTAATAACTGATGCGTAGGTATTTCGGAAGTGCATTTTTTGCTGCCGCGGTGTGACTCGAATTTGTTTATTTCTTACGTGTACGATCAAAAGATACGTCACACGACGTTACACTAAGAAAATATGCTATATTTTTGAAGTACAAGCTGTATATATTGCCTAAAAGTAAATACCGCGGCCTCTCGCCATTATACAATTCACACAATTCTGAATTCATTAGACAAAAGCTCTATCATTTAATTATATGTAACCTATTAGACTTTAAAGTACATTATATGTACAATGTGTTCTAATTTTTTGAGATTTTTTTTTAAAGTTTCTTTATTTACACGAGTATTACGAATGTTGATGCCAGCTTCATGAGTTTTGAAATCCCCGCGTAAATTATCGTTTTGTGATGAGTACGGAAGCTTAGTGTTGCCATCTAACCTACGGGGTTTCTAGTTCAAACTTCAAAGAAGTACATAAGTGAGCGACCCGTCATTTATTTAAGGGGTAACATCATTCTAACGGCCCTAAAAAATACCTAATTTTTACGATTTTTTACAACAGTAGGAAAGAAGGGATCAAATTTCTTTTTTGAGGGTTTACTATACATATATTCAGGTACAAAAATATATTTTTTTTACATTTAAATACAAAATGGCGGCTATACAGCGAATCTCGTGAGAAGCCTTTTTCTCAAACCTCCAAATGAGAAAACACTTTTCTCGGAAAGTATATGACCTGGAACAAGAAACTAAAGATCATAGATAGATGCTTTGTCAACTAAACAGTCCATAGTCTCAGGCTCTGTTCATCGCCTCAAGAAGTGTCAAGAATATGTTCAATACCTTTAAACATTGTCTAATATACTGTACATAACCTCAGACACTGTCGTATGTAGAATTAAGACCAGATGTCCTTCCTTAAATTAAATCGCATTATTTTACCTTACTTTAAAATCATGTATATTTCCGGACTAGATCAGAAGATCTGTCCCTCAGGAATAGTGACATCAAAATCAAGTAATGATCCAAACTTTTCCTTTCCAACCCTATCTTCAATTGTTAAGAACTTTGGACCAGATTAATATTTTTTTACGAAACAAAGCTTAAATTAAAGCTCTTTTCGCCTACTTTTATTATAATTTATATATAATTATAAATAATACATGCAAAGTTATTGTCAGAAGAAGAGGTACACTTTTTCACTAAAATAACGTATTTTCGGAGTAAAATAGCTAATATCTCGAGTACGAGGGCCCAAGAGCATAAACAACGGATGCCAGGTTTACTTTTAGGTGCCAGAAAATACCTCCCAAAGTCTCATCAAAATCCAAGTTCTACAGGATTGATGGTTTCCTTGTTAGTACAGATTACACCAGCACTTTTTAAAATCATTATAGGTATATTTAAATGATTGCTTCTATCAGCAAATTGTGGACGAAATTGTTTAAAGTATCTCATATACACTCTTTAATCAAAAATCTCCTATATTCAATAGAACAACAGAAACAACTACTCTACGTGCAAATATCCGGCATTGGATTACACTGTTAATTCATAAAATATGCAAATTTAAATTTAACATTTTTAATTTTACATATACATACATACGTACACACAATTAACGATATATGTACAAGCTTTTAACTTTAGAGGTGTCATGAAAACTATAAGCATATTTTTCATACATCTATAAAATACAGTTTTGTTGATTTTTACATTAGATATATATGGATTGTATATTTTCCAAATAATTTAAGTCTATGATTTGTAAATTTGCAGTTATGACAAGTTAGTAATCTATATGTGTAGATCTACAATATTTTAGAGTATGACAAATATTATTTCGATTCGATAGTGTTAATTTCACTTAATAGTAGTAAAACTATTTAATGCTTTTATATAATGTCAAATATATGACACGGCCATACTGGATTGTCGATGCATCTTATCGTGTGCATGTCATATTGCAATCACACTTCTGTGATATTAATAGTTTTTATAGTTTTCTAAAAAATTATGTTTATGAACTTTCCTAAGCGATTTTCAAAATGAACGCCAAATTTCGATTCTACTCATGGTATAGATATTAGTAGTCGATCATCTAATTAAATCCCCCAATTTTGACTAACATACTATAATGTACTATAAAATTCATAAACAAATATAAGTGCCATATAAATCAGTTTCTAATGTGGAACATTACTACTAAATTTTCTTTAATCAATATTGAAAAGATAATATTGAATTCTGTAGCAGTCGACACCATGGTGGGAGGCTTTTATTTTGTCTATGAAGTCAATTTTCGAGTCATTGCAATACAAACTCATATCTATCGAAAAACATTTGGACAAGGAGAAAAATGATAGTGCCAATGAGATTCTGAGTTATTCGCTATTCAAAACAAAAACTGCTTCTAGCTGCTTTGCCAAAAAGTGCATTCTGGATCGATTGACTCTGTAACAGTAAATATTTGTGACTGACAGTTTATTACTCAAATTCACGGATGAAAGGCTATAGTAAAGTCTAATATACGTAATAAGTAATTCGGAAATGAAAAGCAACAATTCTGTCAGTACATCGAAAGTTTAAACTTGGTACTTAGCTATCGAGGAATTAACAAAATTTCACGTAACATCAGAGTTCTTGGACTTTTCATGCTTTTTTTGTATTAATAAAAAGTATACGCATACCAATTTTTACATATATGTTCAATTAATAAAACATTTTTCTTCTGGACACATATATAGTATTTATACGATTTTAAAGTGTATTATTTTGATTAGTTGTATTTTGATTTAAATATATAATGTGGTAATTTTTGTATGCTGTATTTGTTGCACTTTTCAGTATTATACATAATTTAAATAAATATTCAGTATACTTTTAAAATATGAATAACTTTTATAACTTTCATCGTGTATGTACTCTTATATTTAGCTATTAGCATTTTCAAGACTAAAAAATTAAAAGTTTTCCGATATGAAATCAAAATCAATAAGTATATGTTTTACCCCGAACTGCTTGATGGGGTAATTAATTAAACAAATTTATATCAGAGCAGAAGTATTTTTATGCGCAATTTTATAACTTGAAAATTATGCTTTCAAAAATATTAATAATTATAAAACTTACTTTTATTAGCGACATCTACAATAAGAAATCGAAGATTAAAAGTGTTTCATTTAAGCTGTATAGGAAGTTGCTTGCTTCTATTGCACACCTATAAAATAAGTTAAGACAAAGCGTTTACGCTTAAAGTTATATGCGCGTCATTGGAGTGTATAGGATATGTTTTCAGGATAATGTATTGAGTACATAGTACGCAGCTGTGGTAAGATAATAGTATATTATGACACTGTTGTGGGAGATGGTTTTCTACCTTGCTCGAGGGTTTTCGCACGAGCGAAGCGAGTGAGAAAATCGAGCAAGGTAGAAAAACACCTCCCACAACAGTCTCATACGATATTTTATAGCACAACAACCTCAAAATCGACAATAAAGTTGGCATTTTGAGGTTAGTGTGCTATAAATATTATAAAATTTATAAGTGATATATAGCACAAGAAAATACTGCTGTAGCAACTTCTGAACGTTACTTTCTCAGCACTCTAAAAAACAAAAACATCGTATATTATTTTCTCGAATGATAATAACTTATAATGTGAGTGTACAGTGTAGTGTGTAGTGTGTACATTATACACACTATGGGTCACCTCAGCTTTGAGCATTTGCCACACTGAGAGAAAAAATTAACCATTACTAAGAACCTCTAGTAAATCCAATGTGATGTAGGTAAATTTTACTCATTATTATGAAATTTAGGACTGTACAATAGATGTCTTGTTTTGAGTGCCAATTGTATCTTATCTTATTTTGATTGTACGAGACTCAGTACTAGACATTCTTGTAATATTTACTATCCTGCTAAGGAATAGATACTATATTATAACTTATATATAAAGATACATTGACAAAAAGGATTCGGTATCACATCAATACTTTTATATTTATATCATAATTACACCGGTATTGCTCGAGTAACCATACATATTGCTGTCGTAGCTATATTGGGGTTATCGGTGATATTGTATAGTTGTCCCAACAAAATAATATAGTTGTGAGAGCATTAACAAAGTATTGTTGCAGCTGCAATACGTAGTTTAGTTCGATCAACCAGATTAATTTAATTAATTAAAATAAGTGAACTAAGCCCTAGGTTGGCTGTGAATTATTACTAACCGTACCACATTATATTTTTTTCCTAGAGAATCTAGTAATCATTCTCTTTTTTCTCAGTGCATAATGTTATTGAAAGAATTTTATTTGGGCCAGTTGGATATCAAAGTATAGCATAAGACATTTTTTATTTCCAAATGAGCATATAGGACAATTCTACAGATATGTGGAAATAAATAGCTAGTATATGTATCGGAAGGGGTTAAAAATAATGAAGTAATGTAGGTAAATGTTAAGTGTAATATATTTCATTTTAAATAAGGTTTTAGGCATTCTACACGGAAAGAAATTTAGCACTGCGGTAGCTCTGCCCCTTAGGTCTAAAGCAGTCCATGCACGGGTGCGCTAGTTGAGCGCGTGCGTCGAGCTAACCCAGCGCTCACATGGGACCAATTTAACTCCATCGCAGCGCTAGAGAGTGTAAGTCACTATTATGTAGTAGTCGGGAGAGGGTGCGATGGGACTGATTTGGCACCATGGTGATCGCTGGAATAGCGCGGTCCTTCACAGTACTGAGTCAGCTCTATTTTTTTCCGTGTAGCTGCAGATACAATCATTTTTGCTGGTCGTAGTAAGATCTACGCGTATTTTAGAAGATATAAAGAGCGCCTAATAATGAACGATGAAATACACTGCAGGTTGGTCTGCTTTTGTTTTCTTGAGAAAATTTGCTGATGAAAAAGTTTTTACGGATATATATAATTCATCAGCTACTTACTGACTAAATCGCGTAATAGCTAGGATATCTATAGTGAACCATATTGGATATAGGGGCCATATTAGGTATAAGAGACATATTAAGTACAATCTTACTTGAATTTATATAAGTGAACAAAAAAATGGAGCTTTTGGTGTCTTGCGTTTAGCTATCCCTTTAAGGAGGGTCTTTTGCTAGATGTTAGGACAAAACAAAAAAATCATATGAGAGTTTAGGAAGATCCTATGATAAAACTTGTGAAATGTACTTAATAATAGTCCATAACTATATGAAAAAAAAATTGTTCCAAAAAAATCGTGACGTCACAAGTGTAAATATTGTCGATTTAAAAAATATTTAGTTAAACCTCAAATTGTTTCTTTAATTTTTAATCAATTTTAATGTTTCGGGGGTTATTCTTTTCTTCAAACGTTTATCTACAAAGTTAACGAAATTTATAAAATAATATATCTGTGATAAGAGAAAGCTAATTGTTTATAACATTGTACGCGTTTACTTATAAACAATAAGCTTTCTCTTATCACAGATATATATTATTTTATAAATTTATTTTGTTAACTTTGTAGATAAACGTTTACAGAAAAGAATAACTCCCAAAACATTAAAATTGATTAAAAAATAAAAAAAATATATGTAATTAGAGACGAAGCTCTAATATGACGTTATTCCTCGGAGTATTTTTTAACGATTATAAGGTCGACTTTGTTGATCTTCCCGAGGTTAAAGGTATGTGAAATAAAAAGGAACATTAACGTTTCGGTGGCTATGCCACCCTCTTCAGAATAAACTGTAAAGAGGTTTTTTATTAAATTATGAAATAATATTCAAAGTTAGTATAATAATTTAGTAAATACAATTAAAATTTTATAATATGTATAAAAACAGTGTGGAGTCAATAATATAAAAAATAAAAAAATTACCTAAACGGCGAGTCAGTGATGAAAAACAAAGTCAAAAACAAAGCTTCCTCCTCCGCAAGTGGAGCGGGGAGGAAGAAACTCGCGAGTGCGAGAGGTGTTGTTGCACTCGTGGTTTATTTTTGTTTGGACCAAGTGACAGCGGAATAGTCTCCTTATATAGGAACCTGTCTACAGCGTGTGTTTACGTTCGTTTCGACGGGCAACGTTACAGCATGATTGTTTATTTTGATTTGTCATATTTTCATGTTGTGTAATAAGTGTGTATATATGTTATTGAGGTTTTGTGTATCATCTTTTTTATTTATTGCATTCTGTTGCAAGTGAATATATAGCATTTCACATATTAGGCGTTTATTTTCTATTGGTTCTTTATCGAGGATTTCAAATTTTTCAAAATCAAAGTCATGTTTTAATTCATTTCTATGAATAGCTATAACGTTGTATTTCGATTTTCTATGTTCTTCGATGCGTGTGTGTACAGTTCTTTTTGTTTGGCCGACATATGTCATTTATGAATCATTGGAACAATAATGAATTTCTAAAAAAGAAACACAAAAAGAACTCACTCACACAGACAGATACCTCATTACCTAAATGTTACGGCTTACCAAAAATACACAAAACAGATTTCCCATTGAGACCGATTATCTCCACAATAGGCTCTCCTATATATTGTCTCTCCAAAGAACTTTTCTCTTTATTACAAAACAGCATCAAAAGACCAAAATCATACATCAAAAATAGCACAGAACTAATTAAAAAGTTGGAAAATATAATAATACCACAAGATCATTGCCTTATCAGTCTTGATGTAAAATCGTTATACACAAACATTGACAAAAAATTAGTTAAACAAAACATCGAAAAACGATACGCACAAATACAAAGAAAATCCACTGTCCCACTAAATGAGATTCTCAAAGCTTCTGATATCCTAATGGACAACACATTTTTCCAATTCAATGATAGATTTTACAAACAAACATATGGCACCCCGATGAGTTCCCCGATTTCTGGTTTATTTGCTGACTTGGTAATGGATGATCTAGAAACACACTGCATAAATAGTCTTTCAACAAACCAATATTTTTCTTTCGATATGTAGACGACATAATCACATGTGTTCATAAAAATAAAATAGATGAAATTCTAACTATTTTTAATTCATACAATGACAGATTACAATTTACTCATGAAATCGAAATAAACAATTCCATAAGTTTTCTTGACGTCTTACTCATTAAAAACAATAATAAAATAATCACAAATTGGTACTCGAAACCAACTTTTTCCGGACGCTCTTTAAATTATAATTCGCAACACCCGACCTCACAGAAAATAGCTATGGTTTATAATCTCATTGACAGAGCTATAAAATTATCAAATAAAAAGTTCCAGAATGATAACATAAAAAAGACATATAACATATTGAGAGACAATAATTATCCTGACTCTTTCATAACAAAATACACGAACAAAAGACTGGCATTAATACATTCAAATACAAACAGAAATAACTACAACAATAATAACGCCCAAATTAGAATTGGTATACCATATGTAAAGGGATTTTACGAACAAATTACTTCCGATCTCAAAAAAAGCAATATCATCACGATTCCGAAAATAAATAGAGACATGAGCAACATTATTATTAAAGGCAAAGACAAACGTGATAAACATATAGAAAACAACGTAGTATATAAGTTAAATTGTAAACATTGTCCTGCGACATATGTCGGCCAAACAAAAAGAACTGTACACACACGCATCGAAGAACATAGAAAATCGAAATACAACGTTATAGCTATTCATAGAAATGAATTAAAACATGACTTTGATTTTGAAAAATTTGAAATCCTCGATAAAGAACCAATAGAAAATAAACGCCTAATATCTGAAATGCTATATATTCACTTGCAACAGAATGCAATAAATAAAAAAGATGATCCACAAAACCTCAATAACATATATACACACTTATTACACAACATGAAAATATGACAAATCAAAATAAACAATCATGCTGTAACGTTGCCCGTCGAAACGAACGTAAACACACGCTGTAGACAGGTTCCTATATAAGGAGACTATTCCGCTGTCACTTGGTCCAAACAAAAATAAACCACGAATGCAACAACACCTCTCGCACTCGCGAGTTTCTTCCTCCCCGCTCCACTTGCGGAGGAGGAAGCTTTGTTTTTGACTTTGCTTTTCATCACTGACTCGCCGTTTAGGTAATTTTTTTATTTTTTATATTATTGACTCCACACTGTTTTTATACATATTATAACATTTTAATTGTATTTACTAAATTATTATACTAACTTTGAATATTATTTCATAATTTAATAAAAAACCTCTTTACAGTTTATTCTGAAGAGGGTGGCATAGCCACCGAAACGTTAATGTGACTTTTTATTTCACATACCTTTAACCTCGGGAAGATCAACAAAATCGATCTTATAATCGTTAAATAAAAAACATGATTGAGGTAACTAAATATTTTTTAAATTAACAGTATTTACACTTGTGACGTGACGATTTCTTTGGAACAATTTTTTTTTCAAGTAGTTATGGACTATTATTAAGTATATTTCATTAGTTTTATCATAGGTTCTTTATAAACTCTCATATAATTTTTTATTTTATGCCCTATATCTAAAACCCTTCTTGTATTTCAGAACATATATCAGAGCTAAAAAAGTTTTTGAGCGTTATAATGCATCATGTAAAAGATGTTCCATTAGTTTTCAAAGTCTAAATATTCTATTAAACTCAATAAATCCAGTTTAATGGTCGATTTGTCCTTTTCGTGGTATTTACATTGTCATTTTCGTGGTACGTGTAATTTACGAATTTACCGACATTAACATAATATTTAGACTTTCAAAACAAAAAGATTATCTTCTATTTCATTAATTACACTGAAAATAGATTAGTGTAGCAGTAGCCCGCTAGGCAGCAGCAGCTACTCCAAACAAAGAGCGACTCTCGCAGTCTTGTTCCTCGTTTTGGGGCGTATACTGTCGCCTTTCGGGTAATATACGCGCAGGTATCGTGCACGTGCTAAGCGACGTATGAAGGTTGACCCATACCCTTTTGTCTCAGCAACCAGTGCCCGTTTTGGAGCGCATGTGGTACGAAAAGGAATAGCTGTTGCTCCCTACGTATAGTTTGACTGTGTACTAGTAATGTTACTCTGAAAATCTTGCTACACGATATATATGTAGTGCAATAACCAAATCTGTAATACAGATTTTTATAGTGACATTACTGATAATTAGTAAAATAGAAGATATTCCTTTTATTTCGAAAGTCTAAATATGCTATTAACGTTAACAAATGCGTAAATTAGACATACCACGAAAATAACAATAAAAATCACACGAAAATTACAAATCTACCATTAAACTGGACTTAACCGAAGATTAACCGAATATTTAGATTTTCAAAATTAAAGGAACATCTTTTACATGATGCATTATAACTCTCGAAAACATTTTTAGCTCTGTCATATATTCTGAAGTAAATTTAAAGGGATAAGCTAAAAGTAAGACACCAAAAGCTCAATTTTTTGACGATCACTCATATAATAGAATTGAGGAAAAAAACTATCATCGCCGCGGTAGTTTTGGCGCTAGTATGAAGACAGAGATGCAGTTCAAACGCAATGTATAAAGCATCTTTGTTCGAAGGCATTTTCCCTAGAAATCCTGGAATAACCTTAGGACGTTATTCTGGAGTTTCTAGTTTTTCCGGAGAAGTTTTAAAAATCAACAAACTGAACGCCAATACAAAATAATCCATATGAGTCTTTATATTTGTTATTCGTTAAATCTCTGTATGGCCGTTTGGTAGTGAGATACATACATTTACAATTAAAAAGAATACTTTTAAAAATGTCAAAGTTCTACGATATATTGGGAAAAGTCTAAAATAGATAAGAACTCCATTTTTAACGATTGTAATAGTCCATAGATCGAAGTATGTTAATTATCAGCGTTATATTCTTATTAAGAATTATGTTAAACAGCCAAGATTAAGGTGGCTTCAACGGATGGGTACCGTATCAAGCGAGGGCTCCATGGGGGGTTTTATTTTTGTTTTTAATTTTTATTCAATTTCTTATTTAAATTTCATTCTAAAGCATTGTGAACTACGTCTGAACATTTATAATAAAAAATGATTCAGTTAATACGTAAAAATCCTTAGATATCGTTGTCTTAGCTTTCAGCGCGCATGTACTGAAACACGTTTTCAACGTTAACACATAAATTTGATCACGTCATTTGGTTCTCCGTAAAAAAATCTTTATATACATATTAATATTGTTAATAACTCATTTTTTATAATTTACTAAGAGGCAATAAATAGCTCATTCTTATAAGGTTATGTGTTAAAAGTAATTTTTTAGTTATCTGATAATTTGGTCATTGATTCGAGATTTTCGTTTTATATATATCAAAAGTTTAATGTTTAAATAACATTTTTGGAAAGTTTCAACGATCTATATTTTTATGAAACGTTGCTCATGTCAAGGGGATATCGGATACCGACATTGCAGTTTGTCGTTCTTCTATTCAATGAATAAATAAGATTTTCAAATTTCGCGAACCTACGCACAATGTATTTATCACTAAGAATGTGCGTACGTTCGTAAAAAATTATTAAAGTAACAATTGACTGCGTAAAACGAAAACTAGATAATATCGGTAACTGGGTATAAGATAAAGGACTCCGATCTCCCCTTACGGGGAATAGAAACAATACAAAGTATTTTTGTAAGTCAATTAAAATTTTATTTCATTACATAAGGTGTACATATACGTAATACATAAAAATACGAATCAAATTTAAATATTTTTTCGCACAATTCTACATATATGCTCCTGCTTTTCTTGCACCATTACTCAACAAAGTCAACCACTCGACATTCTCAATTCAACTGATCTCCCACACGTCAGCTCTAATTCTGTCGATGCTGCTTATGATGCTTCTGCTGCTGATGGTGACGATTGGGATGCTGCTGCATACGCTGCTGTTGGCCCTGCAGTGCCTCCTGATTGTAAATCACCTGCTGCTGGTAGCGATGATTGATGTTCGCAGTTGTGGACTCGCCGTTGGCCGCGGGGCCGTCCTCAAAGAGGGCCGGAAAGAGCGTGCTGATCTCGGCGACGATGCGCTTCAGGCTGCGCACGCGCTCCAGGGCGCGCTGCTGCGAGCGCTCGCCAGCGTTGCTGATGCTGCGATGCTGCTGTTTTTGCGACATGGCTGATAAGGGAGAGAGACGGTGTAAATTGTTGGCTTGTAGTATCTTTTTTTAATAGTATATTATGCACCTAGGGACTAAAGTGAGCCATTAAATGCCTGCGTGTGGTTTGGCCGCCGAGCGGAGCGAGGGCGTCACACACGCTGGCAATCGCTGGCTCACTTTATTCACGCGTGCAATATACGATTTTTGACGTACCTATCAAAAAGTTCGTACTCGTTCACCGCCGAAGAGGGAAAAAGTACGCACTTTATGGCGGGGTGTGTTAAAAAGGAGATTATGATAGTTGTTAGATATGATAGTTGTTAGGATGGATATTTATTTGTTAAATGCAAGAATGTTAGAAATTCAAACGCGGTTGTTCTAAGATCATGCAGTTAAAAAATACCCAAATACTCAAATATGTTTTTGAGAAACATAACTTTTAAGAAATAAGGTTTATTTTTGTTATTTGATAATAGAAGGTTTATGAAACAAATCCTACAATTTTGGGTTTAAAAATTTCAGAATGTATTGAAAAGGCTTATAAAATATTATTTTTTTTATTAATACGGAACCATATTTATTAATTATTCATAGGCTATAATGTCAGTTTTTATAACAGTCAGTGTTCTACCTAATAAGTTATCTTTTTCTTTTAAGCATGCTTGAATTGAAAAGTAAATAGTAATCATAAGAATAGTGGAATCGTACATTTTGAGTAAAGAAATTAATTAGATTAATGTAAATGATAAAGTACATGCAAAAGCGAACAGTATAATATGTCTGTTATTATTATCTTTAAAAAGATTATTATAATTCAAACTTACCGAAATAATTATTAATAAGAAATTATATCAAATATCCTGGATATATCTAGAAAGATATAACCAAACAAGTAACTGAGACGTGGCCGGCTGTAGGACGAGTGAAAGCTGTACTGTCCATCTTACGGTATTTATATATACCTGAACCTGAACCTTTATACTCAAAGTCATTTCTATTGAAAATCATCGAACCAAAAGTAGCTGTTGTATAGTGCATAGAGCATTTGTGGAATTCATGGAATAAGACTGTACTACTTCTGCATATCTTTTCAATTATATTCTGCCTAAATCCAATAGACTTTTCAAAGGGTTTTGGAATGGCCTTCAATAATATTATGTTATTATTGTTTTTGTGTATAAAGCTAATTTGTAATATTTATTTTGTTTTATATAAAAAGAACACTAAAATTCAACTAAATAAATAAGCATTTTCATTGCAACGTAAAATTTTAATATACGATATGATCACGACGAATTTTCGAATGTAGTGGGGAGACAATAGAATGTAAACACAATTACAAAAGGTAGAATAATCGTAGAATCAGTAACGGTAGAGAGATTCGAGAGATTGATCGTGTCGTCGTCGATCGGCACTAATATGACTACAGAATCTGACGCTTCTGCTTTATCGGTACGTTGGTGCTTTGTCATTTCAGTGTTATTAAATCATAAAAAAACCCTACAATTCAGTTAATTATCAGTTGAGTTCAATAATATTTACCGAAGTTAGTGTTTTAAATTATAAACTTATTCATTTATGGGTCTAATGTAATTTTACTTAAATGAATGCTATTATTACATTAAAACCGTATACGGTTGAACAGCTTATCAAATATATTATGTTAAATAAATAAGAAATAATTATTACATGTCCATGTTTTGCACCTTGAAATTTTTAATGTGAGTGATAATTAAATGAAACCACAATCAACTAATAAATCAATTATACAACTGAATATTGATTGGCGTAGGGGAGAATTGTGTCGTACCGCTACCCATAGTTATTTACATTGTAACTTTTGATAGCCTGAATGGAATTCAATTTAAAAAAGGCATTTATTTGATAGACGTGCTTGTTTGAAGTAGTAATATTTTTTAAGTAAAATGTAATCATTTTAATTAATTATTAATGGAAACAGAAAAAGTAAAATTATGTGTTGTTAAAATTATTCTGTCCTGTACCGATTATTAACGTATTAGTAGTAGTAGTAGTAGTAGTAGTAGTAGTAGTAGTAGTAGTAGTAGTAGAGTTTTGTTGTCCAAATGTTTAATGACACTACCTTAAATGTATTTTAAAATAATCCTTCTTTTAAATTGTTGCTAATATCATTGAAAGCCTAAAACTCGTGGTGGTTGGTACACTAATACGCTCGCTACCGTCTTCCTCTTCCCCTTTCGCTAAAACCCCATGAAACACACCTAAATTCACTAAGAAAACCATTCCAGGACGCGGACTCAGCCTATGACGAACCTTTCAAGTTCGCCTCGACCGCCCCTGACCACGTCAGACAGCTCCTCAACATCACCGAAGCCATCGACCTTCTCCTTTCGAGCGACGATCCTCCAGCCGATGCTCCTCCACCCGTGTCTAAATCTCCCTCGAGAGCACAATCATCCTCCCTATCGCGGCCATGGGCCTGCGACGTCCTGGACATCGTTCTCGGCGAGAAAATCACGACGTGCACGAGCACGGATGAATCGGAAGGGGAGTACGAGTACGAGTGTCCAGGAAGCATCCTGAAAGATCTGCCAGCAGGCGTCTCGGCCTGGTTCTACGACACCTTCGGCGGTTGCGAGGTGTCCACGCCCGCTCACGGGGGCTCGCAGCACGAGCTCGTCGACCAGTACTACCTGGAGCCCCAGCTCTGGTTCCAGGAGGATAATAGCAACGACGACGAGGAGGTTGCCAAGAGTAAAGGTAGCGGGAAGGTGGGACAGGATCTGTTCAAGGATTATAAGATGCAGCTGTGCGGTGAGGAGAGGGCCATGAGCGACGATGGCAAGGGAATGTGATTTTGCCACGATTGTGGGCGGTTGTTTGGTGAGGGTTTCGTGATGGTATCGTCGAGTGGTTTTAGTAGGAGCGAGTTTTAGGATTGATAGTGGTAGCGTGCTTCAGAGGTTTTTAGTTTAGCTGTGGTGATTTATCACTGACAATAATTGTTAAGCTAGTTGTATTATTTTTATTTGTGTGGTGGAGATGTACACGGGTTTTTTAAAAGGCTTGCCATAATTAAAGTAGAATTTGCCATAATGAATATTTAATTTTAGTATGCGTATAGCAAATTTTACTGAAAATATGGTAATTTTTAGAAAAAAATCCACTGTTTTCAATATATTAACAGAAAATAGTAACTTTTGCTATACAATTAGTAATTTTGCCATATATTTTTATCAGAGCAACAAAAAATTAGGAGATGTTATTTACTGAAACATATTTATAACTAATATAGACAACGTGAATGTAAATGTATATTATGTGACGTATCTTAGTGACGCAAGATTTGCTCTTTGTAGAACAATGTATATACTGAAAAGTTTATTACAATTTTTAAAAAGATAATGTAAAGTGATGATTTTTGTTTTCATCTTAATGAATCGAACTTTTCGGAGTGGTTTTAAAATATTGAATTCACTAAATAATTATTATTTTTAAAGCATGTTCTTTTAAAATTATATTACGTTGATGTACGTATCAAACGTTAGTTTTCACTTAAAATCGATAATAATTCATCCTACAAAGTATTTTTTCGAGTCTCGGGTTAGTGAATGGATGAAAAACGTTAAATTGAATTATTTTCCATCTAATTTTAAATTGTACATAACAGGTATCGATATATTAACCTAAAAATTAAATAGTACTTTGTAAAATAAAATATTATCTTTACAATCTTAAACAAGCAATAAGCTGTTTAAATGTTTAAGCGCTTTGACACGTGCAGAAAGTTCCCACAATTATAAGTGATGCCAGAAACCACGTGTACTGTATTAATGTAAACATACGACAAATCCGCTTATGAGCGTAAACATGAAATTCATTGAATGCGAAAATACCGATTATCAGAATGAACCGTGTGATAATGCACATCGCGTATGTTTGTTGACGAATTCGTTTGGAATAAATTGAAAATATTGATATCGATTATGCAATAAATAACATGTGCTTGTTTTGTTTCTTATGTAATAGATAGGATACATTCAAATTTGTTAATTAAGTGATAAGTTTATTACTAACATTATGAACGTTTTATTAAAATTATGTTTATTCCCATGATATACGACATAATATGCATTGAAATGTTTGTGATAGCGATTTGGTAAGATTAAAAAATAATATAAATAACTATACACTCCGTGTCAATAGTTAGTTTTTCATTTAAAATTTATAAGAATGCATCACAGAAAGTACTTTCAATTTTTCGATTAATTAATCAATAAAAATGTATACTGAACAATATAGGACATGTTAAATAAAGTTAAATTCAATCAATGTTAAAAAAGCTTAATTCTTTTGTGATAATAGCAATACATTTTGATATACATATATTCTTTTTGATTATTTTAATGACAAATAACAATACAACTTTGTTTACTATTGATTTAATTCAATTTTAACAAAGCTCATATGGTTTAATTTATAAATATTTTATATCGATTAATTATGATATAATAATTACAAATTACTTTGTACGGATGAATAATATCGATTTTAACAGAAAAATAACGCTTGACACGGTTTTGATTGATTCAATATTAAAGACCGTAATCTACAACACACAAAGTAATTGCAAGACTAATAATGTTTACGTTATCGTTTTATCATCATGCACAATAAATAATATTTGTAATACTGACAGCAATTTATGTTTTGATTGCGCGTATTCTTCAGGCAAAATATAATTACTTTTGCACCTGTGTACCTGTTGTTACGGAGAATGGTATGGTTCGTCGCATGTGTTCTGCTCGGCTATAAGTGTCGAGCTTCGATGAAGTTGGGATGTTAGCAAGAAAGAGACAGGGATTGGGCTGATGTAGTTGTTTATTAGTACAGATTGGGATAGAGAGCGAGAGAGAGGTGTCTGTACGCGGTGACGATTCGACCGCTCATGTCTGTCTACTTGTCCGTGCGTGTCCCCCCAAGAAACGCGCTCGTTGCGAAGACTCGCTCGCAAACAAAGGCAGCGTGTACCTATAACAGTACAGAGCGAGCGAATGCGTGTCGCGAAGCGAGCGGACCTGACCGGGCTTCCTTACGCGAGATAAGCACTGCCGTGTCATCGCTTTTCGCGTTTCTCGCCTATATCCGAGCAACAACGTACGCTGGTGCATGCGTACGTTACAATGTTTATCAAGAAAACTAACTGAGAATGCTGTGTAATATATCAAATTAAAATGTGTTTTCTGTGATTTGCGTCCTATCAAAATAATATTAATTTTATATTAATCTTTTTTTAAAGAAATAACAGTTCTTGTATCAGGAATCTAAAAAACTACATTTAACACTATTTATTATACAACATAAATATTGTTTTATCGGGCATTACTCTGTACATCAATGTCATTTACACTTTCTGGCTATCTGCTGTATATAAGCATAGTAGATAGCCGCTTGTTCGTCCAATCCAACGGATTCTTCGTGTAAGATGAATGTTATAAAAATCAGTATTTACGCTTTTTTAGTTTGCTGATTATGAGTAAAAGATAAGACTTTTATCGATTTTTAGGCAAATTAAAAGATTTTTTAAAGTTTTGAAAAATTAGAAAAATTTTAGTCTCTTGTATTAAATTAGAATAAATATGCTCTTGAAAATTTTACTTCTGATTCGCACTGTCGTTTGTCCAGACATGTTATTTTCATCAAAAAAATAGTACTTGTTTTGTTTTCATAATTTGTTAATAATAAGAATATAACATATTCATTATTTTTGTATAATACGTTAGGATTTTATCGAAAGCAATATTTTCAGACTTATTAGATGACATTCCAAAATTTATAATTAATGAAATAAAATGATTCACACTAAGCAGTGTGTAAAATAAAATACGTATATGTAGTTTACCTGGAAATACATTTTTATAAATTTAAAATGTTCCAGGAGTCTGCCCTCCCAAGTTACAATATCCAAACAAAATTTTTTCAATTCTTTATACCTTAAATAAAAAACCTTGCTTCATTTTTCGTTTACGTCTAGAAGCTTATGGCAAGATATCTTCGCCAATACAGTGAAACTGTTTTTAAAGCCATTTGACGGATCTTTTTTTCTATTAAACAGCATTGTATTTTTTAAATAGAATTATGCCAGACAAAATAAAAACAAAACCATTTTTTTTATTTATGTTACAAAAAATAAAATAACTTGTTTGAAAATTTTACCTTGAGGAGGCAAAAAGAGGCAAAAGCTCATTGCTGCTTATAACATAAATACTACTTACACTATTAAGTTAGTCAAAATGTTTATTTATCAATAGTCAACAACACAATCAATTTTCGCACACAGAAAGAGCTATTAAAATATTTTCAAAAACCAGTAGAGCTCCACCTTAAATCGCAGCGATTTATCGTCACATCCCGGCAATCACTCTATATGCAACGCCTCGGTAATCTACCTGCGCGACAACTCTCCCCACGCGATTCCCTCAAAATCGCAGTCGCGCTCCGCAAGCTAGCACAACTCGCCCTCCCCCAATACACAATAATACGATTCTCTCGAAAGCCCGCAGCGCACGCACGCAAAGTGGCGCCAGAGGTGCAAGTGTGCACAGAAAGAGAAGGAGACATAGAGAAAGGAATCAGCTGGGGGATGGGGGTCTAAAAGAGGCGAAATGGCGAAAAAAATAAAAAAAGTGCGAGAGAGAGAGGGAGAGAGAGAGGAGACGGGGCGAAAAGGAGAAAGACTCTCTCGCGATTCCCGAGCGCCCGCGTACATAGTCTATGTGAATGTGAGAGAGCGCGCGCTGCGTGACGTCACCGCATTGTTAGACGAGCGAGCATTGTAGTCACTATTGTGAGTCTCCGCCATTATTCTAAGACAATCGTCCGACACAATGAGACGGACGGGAGAGGAGAGAGAGAGAGAGAGAGAGAGAGAGAGAGGATGAATGAGGCCGATTCGCTTTATGCGAGGGTGTATGTGTGCGCGCGTATATACTCTCCTTCCTCTCTTCCGCTTTCTCTCTCTCTCTCTCTCTCTCTCTCTCTCTCTTTCTCGCCTTATATTCCCTCTGCTCTCTCTCTCTCGTGTGCTCTCTTTTGTACTTGCTTTTCCCTCCATTTCGTCCCTCTTTCGTGCGGGGTCCCTCTTTCGCTCTCTCTCTCTCTCTCTCTCTTTCTCTCTCGCTTGCTCTATCGCTTTATCAAGGCTGTTTTTGTCTTTTCTCTCTCCTCTCTCTTTCCTCTTTGTCCTTATCACTTTTTACGCGGCCCTGCTGCTGCTGCAGCCTTTTTCTTCCCTCTCTGTCTGTCTTTCTCTTTTTGTGCGATTCTTATGTGTGCGAGCGCTACTTTCTTTTTTATTCTTCTGTTTGCTGGGGTAGGAGGCGCGCTCTCTCTCTCTCTCTCTCTCTCTCTGTTTCTCTCTCTAGTGTGCGGGGGTTGACGCGCTCTCGCTTTTGTGTCCCACTTGTATTTCGGTATTATTACGACGTTAATTGTTGCGTTTTGAAGCTTTTCTTGATACTTGCGCGCGTAGTGTATGTGTGTGTCTTTGAGAAGCGTTTGCAATCGTACGTTCTGAATAACTCGGATTGTTTTTTTATCTCCGTTATGACTAGCGTTAATCTTCGAGTGGTTTTAAAATGTTCTTTTTTTACGATTTCACTAAGATTGTAAAACAAATTAAAAATAAATAATAATGATCAATCCGATGAGTAGTGCTACTGATGATAAGAAGGCCGAAATACATAAAGAAAAGGTGCTTTTAGTTGGAGACCTCAGTTGGGCATGAACTCCAGGTCTGGCCCCAGGACTATATTGGTTTTAAGAGTTGCCAATTTTAAAATTGATGTCAGATTTTTAAAGTTCAAAATTGCAGATCCAATATGTCGTACAAAAATCTTAAATCAAATATCAAAATCAAAATCAAAATCGGCATTCTAAAGAAAACTGTAGGTACTCATGTGCTTTCATTCATAAATGAAAGAGGTAATTTTATTTAGGTCATAATATAGTAGTCACAGGATTCTTTATGTATGTGCAGAACACTAGTGCTTCAAGCATTTTACATGTACCGGTGGCGAAACTATGAGATTCGCAAAAATGTATTATCTAGTATAACACGTTATTAAAAAGTATTATTTAAATACTTATTTAAATACACTAGTTTTTCAAAACGTTAGTAAATAGTAAGTTAAAGATACTTATTAATTATCCATTCTAAAAAAGATCACTTGCTGTGTGAAATAATCGTGATTTGAAAAAGAAAGTATTCGTTATAACCTTCCATATAAGAATGTATTTTAACGACCCCAAAGTTTCGACTATTTTTTTTATCTATAAGAAAGGTTGTTATATGTATTAAAATTTTTATCTTTCATGATAATAGGCTAGAAAAAAATTCTAAAAAGATTTGTATCCTATAAGTTATGACTTTAGAAAAATTTATTATGTTTATGATCATTTTTGAGGTTTTGAAAAATATGGGGTTGGTGATTAAATTTTTAACGAACACACATTTTGATCAAAAATACGCCTTACACTTGGAAAATGTTACATGTTCGTTAAGCGGATTTTACTGAAGTTTTGAGAGGTGTTTTCTGGAACCTACATATGGTGCGTAGCACCCTTATTTTGTTCCAATAAATCTTAAAACTGTTCTTGAAATACAAACCAAATGACCTGCATTTAATGGGCGCTGTTTAAGTGAAAATACTCCCTCTACTCTTATTCACTCTTGAACCACTTTTTGAGAAAACCGTGCAGAGCTACGATCAAAAGTTGTACCAAGGCGCCCTGCGATCGGGAAAACACGGGAGTGAGCGAGTGAGAAACGAAGCCACATCGGATCCGCTCTCCTCCCGAGCGCGCAAGCGAGCGCAACAATGCCGGGCGGTCGACGCGCGCCACATAAGAGCGCCAGAGAGCTGCATGCGAGGCCCGCGAACCCATTGTTGTGTCCGCGGGAGCGGGTTATAGCTGTTGTGCGGCGCGTGCCGCTGTATACACAGAAACGCGAGCGAGTAGACGATGGTGCAAGGGACAGGGGAACGTTCGAAGTCATCCGTAGTCTTTTGAGGTTGTCAAGTTTGATTTGAAAGCTCGAGAATATATGTTTTTGCGTGGTTATATATGCCTATTTTTACAACTAACTCTTCATTCAAAAATTGTAATTTTGTCGTAGAAAAAACGTACTAACAGAGAGACTCACTGACGATATGTGCTGTGGTATGAGCGCGAATTCTCCTACCTTAGTCGACAGAAATAAAACATTTTGAAAGATTTGTTTATATACAAGAAAGTATGTAATATAGATAAACAAAGGATTTTCTAAACTTAATTTAAGTTTCGATTCTTAAATTGTTTTTTTTAATAAAATACAAGTCAATTTTATTAAATATAATTTGTACTATTGAATAAAGAATTTGAAAAAAGCTTACTAGTTTTAAAAACAAAATTACATTGTTTTAGCCTGTTGACTTAGCATGGTATGTCTTAAAGTCGTCTAAACGCTAAAGACACAGGAACAGCAGTTAATAACAGCGATGTACGCTGAGGATCAACAAAAAAAGTGATGCACTCTTAGAAGGAATAATGGCCTTCACAGTCAAAAGAATAAGGAATAGAGCATAAAGTGTGTCCCATGCGGTAATGACCATATAGGTCCATAGCAAAGTATGGTGCCACGGAACTGATAAAAAAACTAACAGTTTCGTGATGGTCGAATGGTCGACTTATATGGATAATATAAGTAATATAACAACAAATAATTAAGAAATAATGTATCGTTGTATTCGAACCATTATATTTTTAATTACATTTTGATAACAAATAATTAACTGAATATAGCACTGACATATTCTGAACTACCTTTGCAAATTCCTGTCTTCTCTTACACTTCCAAAATCCCACTTTAATTTCATCCCAAGCCATCCACTTCAGTGCTAACCTTCGTTCACACGATTAATTTCCATTGAAAGCCACGTTCACACTCGGCAGCTAGCTTACATAAATCATACGACTCGAAGCGCGCACTGCACCCCCTCGCAAACTCGCACCCTTCGTATAATTAGCTTCCTCTCGCTGCGTATACACTACACATGCAGCCGCCTCTCGCAACAGTCCTAAATTCCAAGTACCTCAATGAAAAAAAAAGAAATCAAAAGCAGAAGAAAAAAGCACAACCTCCGCAAAAGAAAAAAACACACCCCACGCGCAGCAAAGAAGAAGCAGCAGCAACAGCAGAAGAGAAAATTCGTCGTCTTCAGCTCGCGCGCGTCTTACAGAAGAAGTAGAAGCAAAAAAAGTAGGAGGAGGAGCGAGAAGCGCTTTCGTGACCTCGCGTATCGCGCGAAATAAGGTAAAATAAAGAAGCCGAGAAGGCAAAGCGAGCCATGGCCCCCCCCCCCTCTCTCTCTCTCTATCTCTCTTCGCTGAAAGACAGAAAGCAAGAAAAGAAGAAAGCTCGCCGAGCGTGAAGAAAAAGCTCGAGGAAGAGTGGCTCCGTGCGCGAGCGTAGGAGAGGAGGCAAAGCGCCACATACAGTCCATAGAAATTCCTACGCCCGCGCACCACTTCTGTCTATGTGTGTGGCTGTGTGTGCGTGTATGTGTGTGCGCGCGAGCGCGCTGTTATTTAAGCTTCGCATAATGGCAAGTCTTTTATGCCTTCTTGTGTCTTACATCTGAGACTGTGTCGCCCCGACAGCGCGGCGGTTATACACGTCGGGGCTTTTCTCGCGCTCTCGCTCTTTCTTATGCACTTTCCATTCATTCCGCGCTGAATGCCGAGGCGCGCGCGTGCGGGAGCCCACCCAAGCACAATGCCTTCTGTATGCCCGCAATGCTGATGCTGATGCTGCGGGAGGAGCTGAGGCTGGAGCTGGAGCTTTAGTTGGCGCGCGCGGAGGTTTTAGGGACGAGAGGCGGGAAATTTGAAAAGGAAGTTTTTTGGGGATGCTGGGTTTGAGGAGCTGGCGTTTTGAGGATTTTACTGTAGTGGAGCTCAGTGTTGATTTAGTGGGAGTAAGAGTGGGTTGTGACGAAATGTGTTTTTTTAGTTGTATCAATCTGTCACTGTAAAAAGGAATTATTTGTAGTTAAGAATTCGAGTTAAAATTTGTCTACGCGTAGTGTATTCAGCATGATTATTAATAACCGACGTAATTTTAATAAAAATGATTCAAAATCAATTGTCAGACTTATAGAACTAAATATATGTTGTAATATATGAGTGGGGTTGCCTGGTAAACTGAAGAGAAAAAAATGTTTGAAAATAGAACTTTTAACATGGACTCTTATGGCGAAGAATGTATTTATGCCTGTAACTATATGAAAACCCATGTTTTTTTAAAAAACCACCAGGAGATTGTATCTTCTTAATTATAGATTCCGATTATTTAACAAAAATACCCGGTGGCCAGTCAAATATAAAGAATATTTAATAAATAAGTAAAACGAGAGTATTTTTGTATGCATATATATGTTTATTGTTATTATTTATTTAATAATAATAACAATAAACATATATATGCATACAAAAATATTCTTTATATTTGACTGGCCACCGGGTACTTTTCTTAAATAATCGGAATCTATATTAAGAAGATACAATCTCCTGGTGGTTTTTAAAGAAAACATGACTTTTCATATAGTTACAGGCATAAATGCATTCTTCGCCATAAGAGCCCATGTTAAAAGTTCTATTTCCAAACACTTTTGTCTCTACAGTTTACCTGGCAACCTCACCCAACCAATATTTTAATAAAACGTATAAAACGCACAGTTTCAGTGGAATTTTTATTTTTCGTCAATGATGGATTTTCAAAAGACGACGGAACCACCTTAAGCATGAAGAATTGACGTGCATTAACTGCTACATACTGCGTATTATATGTTATTTACAGTTAAGAACTCGTACTTAATGTTAGAAATCTTTTCTTTCAGTGTATGATTTTTTGGAAATGAATACAAATTTTCGAAAATTTATTTATTTTTTCTATGAATTATTGATACGCTTTTCCTTTGAGAACGTTTGAAAACCAAATTCAAAATAATGACAAAGAGCTGAACAATATAATACTATTATGATAAATTGTCACTATTACTGTTAAAATTTTAAGTCAGTTAAAAAATTTATTTTTCCAGATCTTTAGTCTTAATTATAGTCCTCTCAATGTACGAAAAAGAAAATTCATATTGTGAAAAAAATCAATTTTCTATTTCCAACGATGACTAAAGTAAATCAACATCAATTTATCTAAAACTCACCAAAAAGGCAACTAACTTTTCACTACATCTTGGCTAAGTTCTTTGCTCAGGCCATAACGACCTTCATAATTCGAGATATTTGAGTTTATGTATTTTTAAATTAAAAATTTTGATCGCTTATATTTCGAGAAAGACACGATCATTTTTATCATATAATGTTCATTTCTTTCGTGTTTTGATAGAGGATTGAAATAAAAAAGAAATTGGTAAATCCATTGATTCGTTTTTGTTTTACAAAGTGTTTGCTTCCTCCTAGAGGAAGCTTGTAATGATAAAAGAAAAATGTTAATAACTTATTAGAAACATGTTTTGGGACATTTGGAATGAAAATATACTGTTTTTAGAAAATTTAGGTATGGGTGTAAATTATGGTGTGTGTGTATGTGTGTGTGGAATTGTGTGTGTGTGGGTGTTTGTGTGTGTGTGTGTGTGTGTGTGTGTGTCTGTGTGTGTGTGTGTGTGTGTGTGTGTGTGTGTATGTGTTTGCATGTGTGAGTGCGCGTGTGTGCATACATGTGTGTTTGTGTATGTGTGCGTGCGGGCGTGTGTGTTTTTTAACCAACTTCGAAAAAGGAGTAGGTTCTCAATTTGACATGGCTTTTTTTTTTGTTTTATGTTTGTCCAGCGATTATTCCGAAACTACTTGACCGATGGGGATGAAATTTTTTATATGAAAGGTACTTATCCTCTGGTGGTCTCATTCAAATTTTGTGATTATTGGTCCAGTATCTCTCCAGTAATTTAGTTTTTTATGAATATTTTTTCTGTACATTTCGGCCTCTGCCGGCTCTGTCCGCCGATTATTCGGAAACTGCTGAACCGATTTTGATATTTTTTTAATATAAGAGAATGATCTAATGTTGGTCCCATTATATTACTGGGCTAGTATGGAGCCAGTACTACGTCAGTACTGGCGATTTGTTATGTTCTTCTGCCGATTATTCGGAAACTACTGAACCGATTTGGATAAACTATTTTTTGAATAAAAGAGAATTATCCCATGGTGGTTCCATTATATAACTGGGTCAGTATGGAGCCTGTACTACGTCAGTACTAGCGTTTTCATTTTATGCTTTACAACAGAAGTTTTTTCTAGGATTACAAAGCTTCCTGTAGGAAGAAGCAATATTAAATAAATTAATATTGATTTAAGGTGGTCCTATAGTAAAATTAGACGAAAATCTCGATTTTTTTAATTTCATTTTCTGATACTTTGTACATGTTTGGAATAGAAAAATTTTTTTTTCAGAAGCATCCTTTGTTGGTCGACCTATATTACAATATAAATTGAATGAAACTCAGCCCTTACAACTAAAAAATCTGAAATAAAAAAATTTTTTGAAAAAAAAAGAACCGACTTCGAAAAATGCACTAAATAGTGTGAAAAAAATGCACTAAAAAGTGTGAAATAATTCACAAAAATGTTCTCGAAGTCGGCGCCGAATTACAAATTGACATATACCGTCACAGACCCTATTGTGGATCAGTGCCTCTATTGAGAATCATTTACTTCTTAATAGACATTATAAAAGTTTTGCATTACTTCTTTAATTATTTTGATACATAAGATTTTGATACATAAGAATAAGTGCTTTCAAAATAATAATTAAAGGAACGCAAAACTTTCACAATATAGTTTTAACATAAACTGATTCACAATAGAGGCACTGATCCACAATAGGGTCCGTGACGGTAGTATCTTGCTCAAGAATATAATTTATAAATAATATTGAAATGAGTCCAATTTCGTTAAACCTGGAACGAAATATGTGTCCCACTATCGTATATCCCACTTAAAGTTAATAACTGGTAATCGAAAGCACTGGTTTGAGAGAAAATGGTTGTAATAAGAACCTCCAATGCAACAATCTTCTTCAAATGATAGTCATCGGCTAAACTATCACATATAATTCAAATAATACTGTTACAATTGTAACTGCTGGCGCGAGCTTTTATGTATTATCCTCGGGATAATTTTCATGTGCTTAGGTCATCGTCACCTAGCGGTGGTACGCAAACTACGCTATCAAACAATTAGTCAAGAATAAGATTCCCAATGAAACAATAAGAGGTGACAGTATATGTCAATTTGTAATTCGGCGCCGACTTCGAGAACATTTTTGTGAATTATTTCACACTTTTTAGTGCATTTTTCAAAGTCGGTTCTTTTTCTTTCAAAAAAATTTTTTATATACGTGTATATCCCTCTATATCTTGAGTAATCCTCGGGTAAATTTAATGTTTCAGGGCTCACTTTTTTGTTTTTGATGCACGAAGGCGGATGACGAATAATATTTTTGATTGGTCGGTGCTTTTTGGTTTTTTTAACGATCTTTTGATATTTCATAGATTCTTATTTTTTGATAAAGATTATTTAAAGCTTATTAATTTTTATTATAGATACGTACTACAGTCAGACCTACTTTATCGATCGTGGCCAACAAAAATAAAATTTTCGTTTCTCGTAAAAACTACCCATCAGAATCGTTTTTCCTTTTTTTCCGATCGCTTTATTTGGACCAAATAAATAGCGGAACACTGAAAATTATAGGTAAATCATTCTTCTCAATAGGAATGTGAAAAAAATATGTTCTTCGAAAATTTCGTTTTATGCCAAAAATACGCATCAGAATAAAATTTTCTTTTCAAGATAGCTTTATCTAGGGAAAATACATTGCGGAACACTCGAATTGATATCAGAATCGAAAATTAGCATAATCACATAATTGCCAATTTTCGATTCTGATAATAGTTTAAGTGTTCCGCTATGTATTTTACTTAAATAAAGCTATCCTGAAGAGGAAATTTGATTCTGATGCGTATTTTTTGAGAAAAATGAAATTTTTGAATGTATTTTATTGGCAGGTAAAGTAGGTCTGACCCTCATTCCCTTAAGGGCACCTAACCACCTTAAAGTTTTAATTAAATTAGTTATATCTTTTTAGGGAGAGAATTAATTATTCATCATATATTACATATTCTTTTTCGGTAAATTTAAATATTTTATGAAAATATATCGGAAAAATGTATTATTTTTTTGGTCGTTAGGTCACCTTAAATAGCTACCAAAGAGAAACTGCAGCTTTGTTAATCGTCACATGATTTTAAGAGTTCTAAGCATCGGATTGAACTTTTCCAAAGCTTATTTTGTTCAAAATACAATTAATCCAAAATTTTGGATAAAAACTTAATAAATCAAAAATGTGACTTTGAGAGACTATAATTTATGTCTGAATTTTGAATACAAATTCTTCCACTCATGTCAGAATAAACTGTATTTTGAACAAAATAACCACTGGAAAAGTTCAATCCGATGCTTAGAACTCTCAAAATCACGTGGACGATGAAAAAGAGCAGTTTCTCTTCGGTAGCTACTCGTATATAAGGAGACCAAACGACCAAAAAAAATTTTTTTTTCTGATATATATCCATACAACATTTAAATTTACCGAAAAAGAAAATGTAATATAATAAATAATTAATTCTTACCTAAAAATATATAACCAATTCAATTAAAATTTGTGGTGGTTAGGTCCACTCAAGTCTTACGGGTTGAAAGATAAAATAATGGAATAGTTGAACACTAAAATCACAATACATATTCAAAAAAATTCTTTGCCAACTTCTAATCGCATCATTTACGAATTAGCGCTATTCATTCGTCCATGGTCTTCGACGCATGCATTCAGTCGGTGCTTGCCTCGTGCCATGGCCACGAAAGCCGACGACTGGTTCGTCATAGCCTCTCATAAGGATGCATTCACGTTAAAAGACGAGGTGTGCCTATAAGGGTGATTTACGGGAAACTGTTAGATTTGATAACTCATCTTATAAATGCTGTAAAGAAACAAGAATAATGGAAATTTATATATTTTTTCATAATGATCAATGACATCAGATGTAAGAATCAGTACCCTGTGTCAGTATACAGGACAAACTCAAATTCTACTTATGACACGTGTGATAATGTTTTTCTCCCCGGTCGAGTGGATGTACGACTATAAGTAGAAAGAACATGTGTTTGGTCAGACATTCTCGACGTTGCTTGCGATTCCTTTGTCTGTCAAAAACGCTGAAGCCTATCCATAAAATTAATGGAAAATTGTAGTTTCAATTTTTTAACATTTATGTAATTAGCGTTACAGGTGTAGTTTCTGATCAGCTAGGAGTAATTCTATATAGTGGAGAAATACAGTCAATAAGTTCAATAAAGTTTTGAATTTCTACACATTTTTTACAACGCATTATGCCACTCATGTGAGAAGTTCCTTAGAATTATCTCAGAAATATGTAAGAAAATTTCAACCAAAAATATTAAGAACTGTAGGAGAAGATAGATATTTAGCGTAACAGCTTTTCGTGTTTAAAACGTTCTTTCAAAATCTATCTTATACAGTTCTTAATATTTTTATAGTTGGAACATTATTTACATGTGTCTTAGATGAGTATAAACAACTTCTCGAATCGGTTTGGCAGAATGTTTTGTAGATCCAAAGATAAAAAACAAATACCGCTACAACACCAATTTTCAGTCGTGCCTCCCCTTAATATAAAAATATCGATTGACTCCATTGATCCGATTGTGACTAAATACTTGCAGTCCAAATAACGCTCTTGTCCCCAACACACAAACTCAAAATTCACTTCCCCCGCTCTACCCATCTAAAATCTAAAGGGTTCTAAAAATTCTGTTTAACCCCACATTACGAGTTCATAGCATCATCAACTTCCAAAAAAAAACGCACACCGATATCTCTCCCAATCCCAAATACACTCCGCTGCCATAGTCTTCTCCAACCCTCACACAAGCATACACAGCTGATGTAGTCCGTCACGCGGGTGCGCGGCGCGCGGCGGAAGCTTCTCAGCTCGGGTGTCAGAGCAGCCGCAGCCGCAGCCGCTGCTACAGCGAGTCTCCGCGCGGAGAAAAAAGAGAGAGAGGGGATGGGCGGCGTATCGGTTAAGTGGGTGAAATTGCGAAACAATGAGGCGGCGGCCAGAGGGGCTAACAATGTGTGAGGTACACAATAGGCCTGATAATGCGCCCCGGAGAATGGACGCCTAGACAAAAGAGAGAGAGAGAGAGAGAGAAGCTCTATGGATATACGCTCGTAGCGCGAAGTGTTGTGGGTGGTGGTGGTGCAGCGAGCGACCTGCGCGCGAGTTGGTGTGGCTCTCCCTTTCTAGTGCGCACCTGGCGGCCGCGGGGATGAGCTGTAAACGATTGCGAGCGTGTGAGTGGGGATGGTGCTGGAGTTCGGGTATGGGATGTGTAGCTTTTTCGTTGATATAATTAGAGTCTGGTAGATTTACGCCTCATTCAATTGTCGTAGGTAGTTAAAAAAAATTAAATTTAAAGCAAGAGAATCTCCATTATACATACGATTTTCTTATTAACACGTTAGATTAACGGAAGTTAATGAAAATTTCATTGCATTTTGTATTAGCAAATTAAAAAAGCTTTCTAAACAAAATATAGCGAGCGATTTTCCTATTGCTTATGATCTGAGAAAAGTATAAACAAGAAAAAAATACTTTTCAATTTATTTATATTTTTTCAATTACGGTAAACTCAAATAATCGTCTAAAACATTAGCGGCCATCAATTTATTAACAAATGAAGCACACATTATATGACGAATAAGCAAACAAAACTGGGTAAATCTACATTTTAGTTCTGAGAAATATAAAAAATACTTTATTCCCGGCTCAACCGTAGTGACCACTTTATTGACCTGAAACGCGGGACAAAAGTAGCCTATGATTCCCGCAAATCCACTTTTTTCCCACAAATCCACTTTTTCCCGCAAATGCTTTCTCTCTTTTTTTCAATTTTGAGTTACTTCTTTCTCTTTCTGTGAATCCCAGTCTTTAAATCAATAAAATGGCCATAGTTAAGTCGGAAATAATAGTATATTATACAACAAGGGAGTAAAGTCGACTTTGCTCCCGTGTTGTATTTAGAACTATATTTTCAACTTAACTGTGGACACTTTATTGACTTTTATTGAAAATTTATATTAATATTAATATAAATATAAAATTGAAAAAAAGAAAGAAAACCATAGAAACGGAGAATTTACTTTATTCTCGCTTTTACATATAGAAAGTTATTCCAGACTTAACTATGGCCACTTTATTGACTTAAAAAGAGGGACTTCCGAAAAGAACTAGAATGTATTGAAAATGTATATTAATATAGAGAAAAACAATTTTAAAAAATAACGTATTTGTGGGAAAGAAAATTTTCGCGAAAAAACAAAAATTTTATTTTCTCCTCACATTTGGAATTCCGCATATGCTACTTTTGTCCCACTTTTTAGGTCAACACAGTAAAAAGTATTACTTGTCTTAAAAAGAAAATTTTCTTAAAATAAGATGGAGCAAATTTAAGAACCCTTTTCTTCTTATTTCAAGACATGCTGAAAAGTTTCTTGTTTTAAGAAACTTATTTTCTTAATTTAAGAAATTTAGTCGCATTTTTTACATTCGCAAAATGTGAGGTTAGGTTTTCGCCTTTGTTAGTTCCTTTCAGATTCTACAAAACTTCAAGTGCTAAATCTGTGATCTACTATAATTTGAATACCTATTATTTACTTATTTCATAATATCGTTTTGTCTTGGTCTCGCGGAGCTCTACAAACCTCGTTGAAGTCAAGAGTTTTGTGAATACTGTGGCGACCTCGAGATCACACGAAATAAGTAAATTTTATTTCTTAATATAAATAACTACGTTTCTTACTTTATTATTTTATAAAAGTTTCTTTTATCAAGTAATTTATTTTTCTTAAAATAAGTAATGCGTTCTTATTTTAAGTACAGATTTCTTAAAATAAGTAAAATACGCGATTTTGTTACTTGTTTTAAGAACGAATAAATTCGAAAATTTTTTATAATACAACAGAAATAAGAAATCTTTTTTACTGTGAATTAAGCGGCCATTACGGTTGAGTCGGGAATAGAATCTTTTATTTCAAGTTTAAATGTTTTTTTAAAGGCTGAATTTTGGGTTTGGATTAATAGCGTATCAAATATTAAAAGAACAATATATTATGAAAATAAAAACATAAAATCAATTTTTACTAAAAGTGGCGTTATCCAGTTTGGTTCGCTCACTCCTCGTATGAATAGCAACTTTTTACGCTATAAGTCAATGTAAATTAATACACTCATTCCAACAATGTTTAAAATGCAAAACTCATAATAGCGGATCTTTGGACAGCGGATTCATAATAATAATAAATAATCCTTTAAAATAAAGTTTTTAACAGTACTTCATTTTTGTAAAATGTACTTATTACATTTGCTAAAAAATACATAAATAAAATAGCGCTTAGAATTTATGATGCATTTCTGACAAAGCATTCACACATTGCAGATGAATCACTCCAGTAATTGAAGGCATCGATTCTAAAACGTCCTTAGCGCTCGGCTCGGGTTGCCGCTATATACAAATTGACGTCATGGTGACCAATTTTTAAATTTGCGGAAATGAATTTTTAAAAATAGCATCGTATAGAGGATAAAAAATGGCAACAATTTATATATATACTTTGTTTGTACAATGTTTAGTATTTGGAAAAAGAAAAATAAAAACGGCAAAATTTTAAATCTTATTTGTACCACGTTTTTTAAACTTAACTCGCTGCAGCTCCGACAAATATGAACGGATCGTGCTCATTTTTTGAATAATCTCGTAAAATAGTCTAGCGCTGCTGATAAACTCATAGATACTTAAATATTAAATATTTTTCTTTCAACAATTTAATTGCAAACCAGTGAATTACCTTTTATATGGTTAAGTATATTCAACGAAAAAAAATATCGAGGGAAGTTTAAGACTTAGTGAACTTTCAACGAGACATTTGTTTGTTAACATTTGAAGAAGTTTCTCAGAAAATTACAGATCAATTGGATGAAAAGTGGCAAAGATAGAGCGATTTTGCCAAACTTGCACGCTCCGCGCGAACATTAGCGGGTCTGCGCGATACATGACGCTCGCAGCGTATGTCAGTCATATAATGCCGTTTACTGGAAGATTTGCTGTCCTTTTTTTTAAAAAATACATACTTAATCAAATCATACTATTTAATACTGTCGATTTATAGTGTAGAAGTTAAGAAAAATAAGTATCTGATGAAACAATAAGAAATTAAATAAACAAAGCAAAGGCAAAATCAAACGGCAGTTATTCATAAAGTTGTTGAATTTTTAAATCTTTGTACGAAAGTTTTAGAAATTATTGTTAATTCTAAATGTTATATACACTAGATAATAAATGGTTATAATAAAGCGTTCAAATGAAATTCACACACATTAAAAAGAATATTGCAGCGTAAATGAATTGAATAGTAAATTACAATCTTTAAAAATATAAATTTCTGGGAAACATATAAATTTCACAGATTTTTGACATTGTTCAGTAAATTAGAAACTTCAAATAACTAATACTTATATTTATTTATATTTCTACATTAAGATTTATTTACAATTTAGTCGCAATACATACAACGCGTTTCAAAAACATATTACTTTTTTTTCCTTTTATTGTTTTTGTTTTCTTTTCTTTTTTATTAATTTTTAATTCTAATTTTTGCTTTTGTTCGTCGCTTACTTTTCTTCTTTTTGTTGAGACAACTTCCGTTTTTCGAACTTTTTTGTTACCATGTTCTTCTTTCACATTCTTTGTTTTACTGACAACAGTTTTAATAGAAGTTGTTTTTAAAAATTTTTCACCAAAATGTTGCCCATTAGTAGTACAAAATTGCAATAAATGTTTAAAATCCTTTTCTTTTTCTTTCGTTATTCCTACCTTTTTAGCTAAACATACTTTCGACAAATCTACTTTACTGCTGTTTCTTAGTTTAATTGTAATTGGATTGCCATCATAATCGTAATACAAATCAATTTGTCCGTTAGGAAAATATACAATTCTAACAACTTTGCTTATTTTAATTACATTTTTCTGCAAGTCTTCGTCTTTCGCAAACAGTTTTTCATAATCTTTTACTTCGCACTGTGAAATAGCAACCATTTCGAATGGAGGATTTCTAGAATTTTTTATTAGTTGCACATAATCATTTTCTGTTTCAATTCTTTCTTGCTTTTTTATCTTACTACCATACAAACCGAAATTTCGGTCACACTGGCAGTAGGAATGCCCTCTAACAGGAAATAAATGTTGGATTTCTAATTGCAATTTGTAAGATAAAAATGAAAAGAATTTCAAATTAATGTAATTTCGATTTTGACCTCCTGCAGCATCAGAAAATAAAAATATTTTATCGAAGACGTTTAGTTGTAGTTCTTTCCTTATCGCATACTCAACCATATTACATACGCTGTTGGCGCCCTTTTTTAAAATCCCTTCAAGGAAATGGAACATGTAACTTCGATCACTATCGAAAATGTGTACATTAAACAAATACATCCAAACTAAACGACGAAAAAATTGAGAATTAACTGGTAGTTTTGGCAATGGCAAGTTTTGACCAATGTCAAATTCACATTTTAGTACATTTACAGTGGACAACATTGAATTTTTTAAGTTTTTATACTTTTCAACTTGCACGATATGTTCAAAATACTCATTTTCTCGTCCTTTGTTAGTTTCATAAGTAAAACAAAGATCACATACATCAGTACGTGGCAGACCAATAGAGAAATTCACAAAATGATTAAAATAATTAAAATATGTTGTTTTATCAATAGGAATAGCTTCAGTCCCTGTTACAGCTGCGTAAAAATCCAAAAAGGAAAAATAGAGCGAATGTAATGTTAACGATGTATCAAGAAAATAGTAAAGCTTTGAGCTTTCTCTAGTATAATGTGACTCAGAATGCGGAAGGCTTTTACAATGTTCCAGAATTAAAGTTTTGACATCTTCAGTTAGCTTTACCTTGTGATTATCTTGTTTTCCTCTATTATCAGACATCGTTTTGCCACTTACTATTTTTTCTTGAACCGTTTTTATTCTTCGTTCTCCAATTTGGAAAATACTGCAAACAAACTTTCGACAAATATCGATACTAGTGCTTTTGTAGTAACAATGAAATCGCCACTGTAAACGTTTTAATTCTTGTGTCGATTCTTTTCTTACAATCATATTTTCTAATATTGTATTCTGTACTTGAAAATCTCCACTGCGCCAAAATTTATGAAACATACTTTTTTGCCATTCATGATCTACTTTTAAAAAACACTTTTTAGGACAACAATTTTTGATTTCTGTGAACGTCTTTTCAAGCACTTTCTTTCCACTAACTGATTCATATTTTAATCCCTATATAAAAGACGTTTGGAAATCATCATTTTATATATACGTATTAATGAAAAAATTTATTTTACAAAATTGATTACAGCTTCATTTTAAATGATTTGAAAATAGTGCATTTTGACACGGGTGTGGAAGTTGATTAACGCATGGGATGCATAAGTAATTAAAATAATTAACCTCAAATTGTTTATTTACATAATATTTCACAACAGCATAAAAATTTAGAGAGTTCTTCGTTTTAATTAATTTCGAGTTTTATATACATGTCATTCAATCATATTTGCAACAGAAATTCTTTTTTATAACACGTCTTACGATATTTTACTTACCTTATTTTTACAACTTTTATTAATAGTTTTTTTCCATGCATGCTCATTTCTAATTCTTTTACGTCCTATATTGATCGACATTATGCTTATAATTTATTTAGCAAGTAAAACGTTTTTTAAAAAGATTAAAGAAATTAACAAATTTGTGAATAAATGCAGCTTGTAAATGAACAAGAAAATCAGTGTGATTTCAATGCGAAACGAGTTCGACTTTGTTTTGTTTATTTCAGGATAACTTTTATCATGTTTCTTAAATTATTTCTTATTCTATGACTGACATACACTGAGCGTCATGTATCGCGCAGACCCGCTAATGTTCGCGCGCATCGTGCAAGTTTGGCAAAATCGCTCTATCTTTGCCACTTTTCATCCAATTCATCTGAAATTTTCTGAGAAACTTCTTCAAATGTTAACAAACAAATGTCTCGTTGAAAGTTAGTTGAGTCTTAAACTTCCCTCGATACTTTTTTTCGTTGAACATACTTAACCATATAAAAGGTAGCTCACTGGTTTGCAATTAAATTGTTGAATGAAAAATATTTAATATTTAACTATCTATGAGTTTATTAGCAGCGCTAGACTATTTTACGAGTCTATGCAAAAAATAAGCAAGATCCGTTCATATTTGTCGGAGCTGCAGCGAGCTAAGTTTAAAAAACGTGGTGCAAATAAGATTTAAAATTTTGCCGTTTTTATTTTTTTTTCAAATACTAAACATTGTACAAACAAAGTATATATATATATAAAAAGTTGCCATTTTTGATCCTCTGCAGGATACTATTTTTTAAAATTCATTTCCGTAAAATTGCAAATTTTGGTCACCATGACGTCAATTTTGATATAACGGCAGCCGGGCCGAGCGCTAAGGACGTTTTAGAATCAATGCCTTCAATTATGTTGCAAATGCTGCACGCGACCGAAAATCCTCAAATAAACACTCACCACTCCCCTAGACAACACAATAGACAAACCCATTTCTAACCGCGCCTCGATCGTCCAATATTTCCGCAAATTCATCTCCCTCTCTCTCTCTCTCTCTCTCTCTCTCTCTCTTCTCCCACCCATCGTTCTCATGCTCTCGCAATTGAAAATTTTCAATATCCCTCAAACTTTCTTCCCTCTTCCTTCCCCCCAAAACTCTGTCCAGTCGCATAATGCGCGCGACGAATTCAGACTCTCCCCAGGACTCTCGGTCCGCCGCACGGAGTCTGTTCAGTCCGGTCGCGGTAATTAGGGAACGGGGCTAATCCGTACGACGATTGGTCTGCCACCGCGCGCGCGTGAAGCTCGCCGGACAAAAGACATCGCCGACGAAGTATTCGGCACTCGCGCGCGCGCGTAGAGAGAGAGAAGAGAGAGAGAGAGAGAGAGAGAGAGAGCTGTGAAGATCGCGCCAGAGGTTTAAATCCCCGCGTGTGAGCTTTTTCGGTGTGCGTGATTGGGTGGGTCGAAATGGAAGCTTTGTGGCGATTCTTCGTCTGCGCTGGGGATTGTGGATTGTGGATTTCGGGGCGCGCTTTTGAGCGCCGCGTAGCTCTTTGTTGTTTTTTCGTGGCTTTTATTTTTGCGTGTTCTATTTTTTGGGAGACAGAGAGGATGATGTTTTGTGTTTGCAGTGTATATTTTTTGGACTTTGGCGACGACAGCTGAGCTGACGTATATGTTTTGGGAAGATTTGGTAAAATCGAGAAATTAGATGAGTTATGAGAATTGTGAGTTGATTTATCTTTCCGTTGAAAGAAGTTTGTAGTAGTTGTTATTGGAATAGTAGCAGCAAATTTATCAGAATTTTTTATAACGAAATATTTATGGCAATTTTATTGTAAAATTATAATAATTGTATCTTAAAAGAACAGTACAAATTCTGATAGAAAATTGTACATTTTTATCGAAAATTTATTTTATCGTGATTCTCGACTTGTTAAGCTCGGAGCCCTAATAGGGAAGAATACAACATTTATGTTTTGATCGGCATTTGTGCAAATGGAAGAGAACCTATGCCGACATGTATTGCTTCTTGAATTTGAAACAGAAACCTGAATTTACGAAAGTTATAGCTTGTTAAAGGTCCTTTTCTGACGTTACACCGTTAAAAGCTCAAAAGATACCGACCAGAGTAACGTCACACCGTTATCAAAGTTTTACCTATGTCTTCTTCAATTTTGAAGATATCGTGAAAATTTCAAAAGATTACAAAGAAACTATATCAAGATCTACAAAAATATACTGTTAACTAAAAATCGGCGTTCTTCTTTATTATAAACATATATAAATTTATGCAATTTTTCGTAACAATTTACAAATATCAAAGAAAATTTGCAAAGAAAAGAATGCAATAAAGTTTCATTTAGAATATCGAATATAGCTAATGAGACTAAAATAAATAATATCCATAATTTTTCTGTAACTGTCGAGTATAATAATCGCTTACATCTTATTTTCTCTTAGTGTTAATATTCGATTATTAGAAATAAATTAGTTGTTTGGGAATTAGAAAAGGACATTATGTGGTCAGACTCTATTCTACGCATATGCATTTTATTTTATTTTACAGTTTTAAGAACTGTTTTAATCTCTTTATGGCTCAAGAGAAAATCCACTATTTTTTTATTTTATTTATTAAAAAAGTTTAAAGATAACCAATACTGGTATTATGTTTATGAACTACGCACCTGTTACAGAAAGTCAATTTTTCTGAATTTCATTCTACTCTCTACTCAAAACTATATGCGACTTAACTTATCGTCAACGCTCATAATTCGAAAAAATATCCCTCCCCATTATTCATCCAACATCCCTTATTCTCTCTCCATTATTCTTACATTCAATACGGTTTTTCCTCGTTTCAATCTGCGTTTTCGCGAGTCGCTGCTCGGTTCGGCGTTTCCTCTTCTTTCAGTCGCCGCTATATACTTTTTTGCGCATTTCTCTCTCTCTCTCTGTCCCCATACCATCGTTTCTCCTACATTCGAGAGTGCGTGGTGTGTATATGTGAGAGAGAGTGAGAGAGAGAGAGAGAGAGACAGAGAGAGAGAGACAGAGAGAGAGAGAGATAGAGAGAGACAGAGAGAGAGAGAGAGACAGAGAGAGAGATAGAGAGAGACAGAGAGAGAGATAGAGAGAGACAGAGAGAGAGAGAGAGAGAGAGAGAGAGAGATTGAGAGTTCTATGCACGAGGACAGTCGGCATAGGTGCACCCTTTCCTCGGCCCGACGACGTAGTCTCTCCATTCTGTCACGTGAAAGTTCCCAACTTTTAACAGCTTCTCTCTCTCTCCCTCTCTCTCTCTCTCTCCCTCTCTCTCTCCCTCTCTCTCTCTCTCCCTGTCTCTCTCTCCCTCTCTCTCTCTCTCTCTCTCATTCACTCTCTCTCTCTCTCTCTCTCTCTCATTCACTCTTTCTCTCTCTCTCTTTCTACCCTGACGAGATGACAATTCGCCAGACTAGAATGTGCGCAGCAGCACTTCTGAGGAGTTACTCTTTTGCTTTTGTCTTGTCACTCGTATGGGAGGTGGGACATGAGTCTGTGCGGTGGCTTTCGAATATCATTGAGAGCAGCGGGTCTTTTTGTTTTGACTTCATATATTTTTTTTTGTTTCATATTTCGTCTGTATTTTTTTTAATTTGTGTGTTTTGAATATCTATAGGAGGGTAATAATGTATTATGTCGATCGTTTGAATACATTCAAAGAGTTTTGTTATTCATATTTGGGAAAAAAGATAGTAATGAACGTTGGATTTTCAGTTATTGATGTATTGAACCATTTTTTTCAATATCATCGATTATTCACAATGCTTTACTCTTTGAAACAAAATGTAATGTATATGACAGACTTCACAAATTGAAAAAAATATTATTTTATTGACTATCCAATTGGTTGGTCCATACTCCTGAATTAAATACCTAGAGGCATTCTATTTTTTGTCCATATTCTATTCTAAGAAAGAGAGTAATTTTAAAGCAAAATTAATTTCTTTTTCCTCCTAGATGACTTGCTTTCTCGCTATAGAATTTGAGTCTCCGTCAATAGAATTCCTGAAATATTTTTATTATAAATACTTAATTATATCTTTTTTTAATCTCTTAATTTTATTGTTGTAAAACCTCTAAACCTTGATCCTGCACGTCAAATTAAATCATTATTGTCAATATCATATTTATTGATGAAGATTTGCGTCATGCACAATTGTAGGTGATATGATGAATGGAAATTCTTTATTTTGACGGATATTCGCTACTTCTGACATGTACTAAAAATTAAGCAAAGCACTTTTTTGTTAAATTATTTTCTTCAGAGATTCAACCACTTTTAAAAGAAATTTTGATAATACCTTTTTTAAATTAAAGCTATCAAAATAATATTTACGTGCAATGTTTACAAGGATATTACATTATTCACTAAATTTTCATTCATTTATAACAGCAAAATAAACAAATGTTCGTTGAAATTATTAATTGTCATTCGACTGTATGTTTCTTCAAAATAATAAAAATTGTTTTATTTAAATTTTATTAAGTACTGTGTAAATTTGTTAATAGAATCATTTAAAATCGAAAGATCAAACGAATCTATCTGTAAGTGATGTTCGATCAAAATTTTATGACCTGTCTCATCCAGTAACTACAGTCACTACAATGGCAACAGGAACATCAGTCCCTACAGTAACTATCGGTACTACTTGTTTGATCTAAAGGACGAGGCAGTGAAAAACAATGATCATTAACATACATAAATATACCTGTGCCAAGTTTATGACAATAATTTTGGCCATTAACGCCAAGATTATTGCGCCGCACATGTAGGTTTTAACATTATATTTATTATAGACTTTAAATAAAGTATGACACGGAAAATTAGGATAAAAACATGAACGCTTGAGGTTTATTCCAATTAAAGTACAAATGCGTTGAGCGTCAGCTACGCGAACACGCAGCACGATGTTGCAAGTATTCGATCAAAACAGAGAATTATTTATAAAAACTAAAACTAACTACAGTGAGCACAGTGGTCCGGTGGGAAATGGTATATGTGTTACAGAGGGAAAGAAGTTAGTACTTAGGGTCGCGAATTCTACGGAATATATGGCGGTGAAATACAAATGATAATTAAAGACACGCCCTCGATGCTCGACAAACGCATCCGACGCTAGTTTCCCAATACATACATACATATATATATATATATATATATATATATATATATATATATATATATATATATATATATATATATATATATATATATATATATATATGTTAAAGAAGATAACTTTAAGTATTTGACGCGTTCAATTACAATAATAATAATCCTAAATAATATTCTTTAAATATATACGAAACTCTACAAAAATAATCAATCTCAATCCATACAAATATAACGATTCACTATACCGGAATTATTCTCTCGCCTATGGTTTGCTGCTGCATTAATAACCAATCGTGCAACATGAAATACTCAGTATCAAAATATTCATTCAATTTGATCATTGGATCAACCTCGATCTTGCTCTTTTTATTTTTCCTCTGCTTGACTTCCGCTGTCTTCGACGATGGAGTGGTTAATTCTACGACCTTCGGCTGCTGCCCAGCTTCAGAATGATTCATACTCGCGTTGGCCATAGCCATCTTGAGCTTACTCCTCCTCTCCCTCTTCTGCTTGACTTCCGTTGTTGAAATCGGTGACAGTATCGGCGACGGAACGACTACTGGCTCTAATTCCTCGGACTGTCCACCTAAGGGAGAATTATACTTACCAATCAGGCTCAGATTCTGAACCTGAACCACCTTGAGCAACTGGTTGTCGACTGGTGTGTCCATAGTCGGCTTGGGACAGATTTTCCTGCGCTTCCGGGATGGTGGCTGAGACGTCGAACTCGAGTTCGTATGAGCCTGGTTGATTTGCTGCATCATTCGGGCTAGCCGAAGCATCTCGAACTGCTGAACCATCTCTGGAGTCACAAATGGATTAATCAACTGCTGCTGTGACTGCTGCTGTAGCTGCTCTTGCACGAACTGCCGGTGCAGCAATTTCTGATGGACCTGAGGATCATTGGTCATCCTATCCTGAAGCAACGGCTTCCAATTTGGAGTCAAAGTGACGCTCTCCCCTGTCACCTTCTGATGTTGCTGTTGAAGCTGCAGCCAGTCCTGGCTAACCTTGCGAGACTCCTCGAGGAATTCCTGCTGGGACTTTCGCTTCCTCTTACCCTTGATCGGCACTGGCGTTATCGTCCCCATTGACTGTTGTCGATTCTCGTTTTGCTGCACAGTCTGGGCCACCAGCTGTATCCACTCATCGCTGACTCTTTTGGCCCCGGCTGCGACTGACATAGTCTTCAGGTGGTTGTTGTTCTCCATCTTCTGAACTTCCTGCAAGTCGTTGTTGCTCTCGCCGCTTATCGCACTGACAGACCAACAAGGCGAGCTTTCACTGGATGGCCCGTGCGAGACTAGATATATGGCTTGCTTGAGCCAGCCACGCAGAGTTGACTCGGGTATTCCGAGCATACGCGATACCTCCGCTTTGGTTTTACCGGAGTTGAAGAGCTCGCCGGCGTTCTGCTTCTCCTCGGGCGAGCGCTTCGTCGATCGTTTGCCAGAAGATTTGCGAGACATCTGAGGTTGATAATGGATTGAGACCGCCAAGTCCAAGACTGAAGCACTGTCCATGATAATTTTGTGAAATTACGCTAGCCCCAGGATTGTTCGAAGTTGATTGAAATTGTTAAATAGCCTTTGGTCACAACTCGATGACAGTTGATGTGATTGTATCGACTACACTGTAGTTGTATATGCAGGTAAATCTTCACTCTGTAACACGTACAAATTAAATGTCATTATCTTCAGTTTGGGCAACATTTATATGTGTAGGGGATACACGGCAGCCCTTTGTAACCCATGATTTGCATAAATCGTAATGTATCTTCATTTCTGCGAATTGTACATAGTTCTAACAAGGAGAGTACAAACCTTCACAGAAACGAATTTTAGTCAGACATTGGGAGGTGGGTCCTGGCACCCAAAAATGAAACTTAGATCCCGCGATTCATACGAAGTTATAAATATAATAAGTAGTTAAACAAAAGCAAATTAGAAACATGATATCATAGCATTGGAATATACACTCGATGTGGAAAATATCTAATTCGATTTACTGGAATTTTCTTGTAATGCTCCAATGAGGTTAGCTAAGACGCACATTCGATTCAATGCAATTGGAATATTTCAAGTTATTCAAATCGTTCGAATCAGATATTTGCCACGTCGAGTGTACATAAGATTATTATACAAGAATTGTTCTTATAATATACGTGAGCTTTCAAAAAAAATTATTTAACTAAAGTATCTTGACACTATATAATATACAATCATTAGGATTATTATATTTTATTAAGAAATATAAGTAATTGTTTTCAATATCGTTTAACTGATGTTCAAATTCCGTGGATACAATATTTCTTTTATTAAAAAGTATAAGTAATTGTTTTCAATATTGTTTTATTTAATACAAATATCTGTAAGCATAATATTTTTTAATTTAAAAAATAGCCGTGTCATTACTTGTCAAGTTGTTTTTCATTTAAATTATTGTTATTCAACACGTTTTATATAAATAACTAAACCAATTAAAACTCACTGAAATCTATTACAAACTATTTACAATAACAATAAATATATAATGCATATTACGGTGATTAATTATTTAGTTTTTTGAGAAATGATTAATATTAATACTTACAAGTTCAATTTGTCTTGTATGTGATGAATAACCTTTGGTCACAACTCGATGACAGTTGATGTGATTGTATCGACTACACTGTAGTTGTATATGCAGGTAGGTCTTCACTCTGTAACACGTACAAATTAAATGTCATTAACTTCAGTTTGGGCAACATTTATATGTGTAGGGGATACACGGCAGCCCGGCGAATAGTAAAGTTATTTCTAAATAGTTTGAAAGTTATAAATATAGTAAGTAGTTAAACAAAAACAAATTAGAAACATAATATCATAGCATTGGAATATACACTCGATGTGGAAAATATCTAATTCGATTTACTGGAATTTTCTTGTAATGCTCCAATGAGGTTAGCTAAGACGTACATTCGATTCAATGCAATTGGAATATTTCAAGTTATTCAAATCGTTCGAATCAGATATTTTCCACGTCGAGTGTACATAAGATTATTATACAATAATTGTTCTTATAATATACGTGAGCTTTCAAAAAATATTATTTTCACCACACTGCGCGTAAAGTGCTGACTGTACGCCCTCTCAGCAGGCCGTACAGTACCGCATGGACTGCCTAGGGAATAAAGTGACTTGCGCATGCGCGATGCGCCTTTTTCCGCTCTCGACTGCGTCTCGAGCGGTAAAATAGCGCGTCGCGCGTACACAAGTCACTTTACTTCTAGGCAGAGCATGGGGTACTGTACGGCCTGCTGAGATGCGTACAGTCATTTCTTTACGGGGGTGTGGTGAAAAGTAGTATACGCACCTCTGGAGTACAGTAGGCAAGCATGCACTGTGTGAAATGCCGACCTCGCTTCGCTCGGTCGGCAACGTCACACAGTGCGTACATCGCCCACTTTACTCCCTTGATGCATAATGTACTATTAACTAAAGTATCTTGACACTATATAATATACAATCATTAGGATAATTATATTTTATTAAGAAATATAAGTGTTATAAAAATAATTGTTTTCAATATCGTTTAACTCATATTAAAATTCCGTGGATACAATATTTCTTTTATTAAAAAGTATAAGTAATTGTTTTCATTATTATTTTATTCAAGAGGAATATATGTAAGCACAATATTTTTAGTTTTAAATAAAGTCGTATTATTACTTGTTTTTTTTTAAATAATTTATTTTTGTTAAGTTATAATAATTCATTTTAGCAAGTAAATAGTATTAAGATTTCCCACCAATGCAGGTAAAATACGTGGCGCGTTAGTGTCACGCACGTAGCGAATAGCCGGGCTTTAAATAACATTAAACTTTAAGGCGACAGACCTGGGTTAAACCCAAATAAAGACTTTTTTGTGGAGCAAACGAGAAAGCTTTTTATGTTTAAAAGTAATCATTCGGAAAATTGGTATGCTATCAAAGCACAATAATATCTTAAATTTTACTGTTGTAAAATCTCAAAATCTAGATCCTACACATCGGAATATTTACGAGTATTAAAGAAACTTCGTTCCTCACACGATTCTAGGTGACATGATCAACGAAAATTCATTTTCGATGGTTATTCGACTCCTTTTGACGTGTATTACAGAAAGAGCCAAGCACTTTTTCTTTAAGTTTATTTTATTTTTTCTTTCGGACATCCAATCGATAAACTGAAAAAGAAATTTTAATATTTTATAAAAAAATTGATTAGATCTAGGAAATATAAAAAATCTTCGTTGATTCTGTCACCTACAATCGTGTGAGTAACCAAGTTCCTTTAATAAATATTCTAACGTGTAGGATCTATATTTTGAGATTTTACAACGGTAAAATTTAAGATAATATTGTGATTTGATAGCATACAAATTTTCAGAATGATTGCATTTAAAAGTTTTCTAGACTCGACAAAAAAGTGTTTTTTTGGATTTAACCCAGGGCTGCCGCCTTAATGTTTAATGTTATTTAAAGTCCGGCTATTCGCTACGTGCGTGACACTAGCGCGCCACGTATTTTACCTGGATTGGTGGAAAATCTTAATATTATTTTCTTGCTAAAATGTATTAGCTTTAATGGAACAAAACATGTTGAACAAAAATAAATTATATAAAAAACTAACTTGACAAGTAATAACACGACTTTTTTTAAACCTAAAAAATATTGTGCTTACAGATATTTGTATTAAATAAAACAATATTGAAAACAATTACTTATACTTTTTAATAAAAGAAATATTGTATCCACGGAATTTGAATATCAATTAAACGATATTGAAAACAATTACTTATATTTCTTAATAAAATATAATTATCCTAATGATTGTATATTATATAGTGTCAAGATACTTTAGTTAAATAATATTTTTTGAAAGCTCACGTATATTATAAGAACAATTCTTGCATAATAATCTTATGTACACTCGACGTGGACAATATCTGATTCGAACGATTTGAATAACTTGAAATATTCCAATTGCATTGAATCGAATGTACGTCTTAGCTAACCTCATTGGAGCATTACAAGAAAATTCCAGTGATTCGAATCAGATATTTTCCACATCGAGTGTATATTCCAATGCTATGATATTATATTTCTAATTTGTTTTTGTTTAACTACTTACTATATTTATAACTTTTAAACTATTTAGAAATAACTTTACTATTCGTATGAATCGCGGGATCTAAGCTTCATTTTTGGGCACCAGGAACCACCTCCCAAAGTCTGACTAAACTTCGTTTCTCGGAGGGTTTGTACTCTCCTTGTTAGAACTATGTAGAATTCGCAGAAATGAAGATCTCTAAAAAAATTAACTTTAAAAAAGTGAAAGGTTAGGCGAGTTTGATGTATTCCGCAAAATTATCATGGAGCAATACTATAATCTATTTGATAAGGTAAGCCATAGATTAAAAATGTAATGAGATCAATGGAAAATAGTCAAGTTTTAGATACATAAATAATTATAAATAATTTAGCAACGAACTTACAGATCTAAAAGAACTGAGATCAATCAAACAAAGTCAAGTTTATTACATTTAAACATAATAAAGCAAAAATATTGTTGTGTTCAATCAAGGGCTTACTTAACTTAAAGTTACGTTATATAATGATTAATTACAAACAACTCTCAAGATACTTACTACGTAACTTGCCATGTCCGTTTTATTTTGTTTATGGTGTTGTCCATCAGTAACTTTCTACAAACTTATTTGCGTACGTAAACTTATAAAAATGTTTTTTTGATATAATGATATGTATTATCAATGATGATTACATAACACATATTTGTAAATATAGTTAACAAAAAGTGTATAATATGACATAATTTTCCTAATGTCTAAACAAATTATAGAAGTTACACATAAGTTATGAAAATTGTATTCATTTTAAAATAAGTAAATATGTAGAGACGATTAATTTTTAAAAGATTTATATCTATATTTGTATATTCAAAAACTATGTATAAGTACCAATATAATGTGCGAAAAAGTTAAAATATTAATGAATTAGATATATATCACGTTCTAACATATAAAAAGAAAATTTTAGTTGTTCACCAATAAACAAAATGAAACGGGCATGGCAAGTTTCGTAGTAAGTATCTTGAGAGTTGTTTGTAATTGATCATTATATAACGTAACTTTAAGTTAAGTAAGCCCTTGATTGAACACAACAATATTTTTGCTTTATTATGATTAAATATAATAAACTTGACTTTGTTTGATTGATCTCAGTTCTTTTTTATCTGTAAGTTCGTTGCTAAATTATTTATAATTATTTATGTATTTAAAACTTGACTATTTTCCATTGATCTCATTACTTTTTTAATCTATGGCTTACCTTATCAAATAGATTATTGTATTGCTCCATGATAATTTTGCAGAATACACCAAACTCGCCTAACCTTTCACTTTTTTTAAAGTTAATTTTTTTTAGAGTTTTCAGTCCTTTTTAGTAAATTTTTTCGAGTGTTTTATATTTGTTCTAATAATAAAATATAAGCATTTTTAGCACCTTTCGGCCATGGCTTTTTTGTAACATATATATCACTAACATGAAACCACTGATTGTTCTGTCACAAGATATTAGTATAATCACCTTGAAGAATATTACCATACAACAATTTCCTTACGGCGGCTCCACCCTGAAATTTTATAAGGAACAAAATAAGCCTTGGTTCATTGAAATCGAACGAAAAATAAAAAAGTTACACGTCTCGACTAAAATTGTTTTAATTCTCAAATAAAATTGTTAATATCTGCGCTACCATTGTTATCGTCATTTTATACGTTCAATTTGCCAAAAATATATACAGTTTCATAAAGTAGGCGTAATTTTCTTTTGATTGATATATCTAACAATAACTTTAGAATTACTCTTATGAAATAATAACAAAATATTAGCTTCAAGTTTTTTAATACTTTAAATGTGTAAAAAATATGTACATTTCTTTAAATATCTAACAATTAGTTTAAAGCTATTTTAGTGGAAGTAGGTATTACGACTTTGAATTTTAAATACACATTTTTCAAAAAAAATTTAATCTGGGTACTGCAAATATATAGAATATATTATACAATTTGAAAGTATACATGATTTCTTTTAAATAGATATATTTGTTAATATTTCGAATTAAAAATAAAGATACTTAATGTAGATAACCTATAATTATGTGCTCAAGACATGGCTTATATAACAAACTTCTTCAAGAGAAAAAAAAATTTCTTTTAATTTTAATTAAATAATAAATTCTTATACCATACATTAAGCACATCAAAAAGTTAATTTGAAGAATATAAGGAAAATTTTGTATAATTCGTGAGTTACTTAGACAACTGTTAATTAATCATTTTTAAATCAAGTAAATACCTATATTCTTCTTAAAATTATGAAAAAAAAAAAATTATTTAATAACAAAAGGCAATATCAAAATTAAATATGATATAAAAAAGAATTTTATTTATTTATTTATTTACATATTTATTTATTTATTTATTTATTATTATCTTAGATTTATCGAAACTGTAATACTAATTTATTATTACTTTCAGTTAATTTGTACCCAAGTCATTTAAATACATAAAAATTTATATATGCTTTTAAAATTATCAAATCTTAACTCTAAACATTTTTAATATCTTAATTGAAGCGGAAGAATAAAGTCCGCCCGTAAGCTCTAGAAAATTTAAAACCGGAACCGCGCGCAGGTGCGAGAGAGACAGCACCATAGGAAAATAACGGCTGGCGCCTTCTCGCGGAGACTATTCAACTACCGCTTTTGAGAACCAACCGCTCCATATAAGAATCGTTCTTCTATATAGGTCTATATTCGTTGACAATACCCAGGCGTATGTGCGGACAACTTAACGGTCCTTTCACTTATATATTTGTTGCGGCTAACTTCACGGTCCTTTTACTTTTCGGGCTGGAGAAAGAAAGTTGATATATTTTCAGCATTTGAGAATTACATACTCGTTTATTATTACATAAAATAACTTTTTGGCTAATATTTTTGTTGGAAATCATAGTTTAGCACGAAAACATGCTATTAAGTCGAAATAACTTGGTAATAATAGTAATAAGTACTTGTTATCTTATAAAGAAAAATCCGAACACCAATATAGAAGTAAATAGTAGTGCGGGCGCTTCAGCTTCGTCTGCTTCTCAAACTCGCCTTCGTGGCGCTACCGTGCCACTTGATACATTACGATTTATGAAAACCAAGGGTTACAAAGGGCTGCCGTGTATCCTCTACATATATAAATGCTGCCCAAACTGACGATAACATTTAATTTGTACGTGTTACAGAGTGCAGACCTACTTGCATATTCAACTACAGTGTAGTCGATACAATCACATCAACTGTCAGTTGTGACCAAATGTTATTTAACACGTTTATCGAATTTCAATCAATTTCGAACAATGAAGCTAGCGTAATTTCACAATGTTATCATGGACAGTGCTTCAGTCTTGGACTTGACGGTCTCAATCCATTATCAACCTCAGATGTCTCGCAAATCTTCTGGCAAACGATCGACGAAGCGCTCGCCCGAGGAGAAGCAGAACGTCGTCGAGCTCTTCAACTCCGGTAAAACCAAAGCGGAGGTATCGCGTATGCTTGGAATACCCGAGTCAACTCTGCGTGGCTGGCTCAAGCAAGCCATATATCTAGTCTCGCACGGGCCATCCAGTGAAAGCTCGCCTTGTTGGTCTGTCAGTGCGATAAGCGGCGAGAGCAACAACGACTTGATCGATCTGTCGAACTCGGCCGACGGGGATCAGCTGGTCATCGATCTGGGCGATCAGGAAATAGATCGAAAAGTCAAAGATCGCACGACGACGAACGGGACCAAGAAGAAGGTCTTGCAGGAAGTGCAGAAGATGGAGAACAACAACCACCTGAAGACTATGTCAGTCGCGAACGAGGCCAAAAGAGTCAGCGATGAGTGGATGCAGCTGCTGGCCCAGACTGTGCAGCAAAACGAGAATCGACAACAGTCAACAGGGACGATAACGCCAGTACCGATGAAGGGCAAGAGAAAGCGAAAGTCCCAACTGGAATTCCTCGAGGAGTCTCGCAAGGTCAGCTAGGACTGGCTGCAGCTTCAACAGCAGCATCAGAAGGTGGCAGGGGAGAGCGTCGCTTTGACTCCAAACTGGAAGCCGTTGCTACAGGATAGCATGTCCAATGATCCTCAGGTCCATCAGAAATTGCTACACCGGCAGTTCGTACAAGCGCAGCTATAGCAGCAGCAACAGCATCAGTTAATTAATCCAGTTGTGACTCCGGAGATGGTTCAGTAGTTCCAGATGCTCCTGCTAGCCCGAATGATGCAGCAAAGCAACCAGGTTCATCCGAACTAGAGTTCGACGTCTCAGCCACCACCCCAGAAGCGCAGGAAAATCTATCCGAAGTCTACTGTGGACATACCAGTCGACAACACGTTGCCCAAGGTGATTAAGGTTCAGAATCTGAGCATTATTGATAAGTATAATTCTCCGTTAGGTGGACAGTCTGAGTAATTAGAGCCAGTAGTCGTTCCGTCGTCGATACTATCACCGATTTCAACAACGGAAGTCAAGCAGAAGAGGATTAAGCTCGAGATGGCTATGGCCAACGCAAGTATGAATCATTCTGGAGCTGGACAGCAGCCAGAGGCCGTAGAATTGACCATTCCATCGTCGAAGCCAGTGGAAGTCAAGCAGAGGAAAAATAAAAAGAACAATATCGAGGTTGATCCAATGATCGAATTGAATGAATATTTCGATACTGAGTATTTCATGTTGCACGATTGATTGTTAATGCAGCAGCTAACCATAGGCGAGAGAATAATGTCGGTATAATGAATCGTTACATTTGTATGGATTGAGATTGATTCTTTTTGTAGAGTTTCGTATATATTTAAAGAATATTATTTAGGATTATTATTATTGTAATTGAACGCGTCAAATACTTAAAGTTATCTTCTTTAACATTATATATATATATATATATATATATATATATATATATATATATATATATATATATATATATATATATATATATATAGGTAATTCTAAAACTTTTCGAACAAACCTTGCGCTCTCATGTCAGGGATTTTGACGGAGATTTTTAATATCAAAGTACTCATCAAAATAAACTCTTAAAAATATTTTTAGCAGCTAATGTTCTCTGTGTGACCTAGTAGAGTGTTCTGAATTTTCAAAAGTAGCCAATAAACGGCTATTTTCAAAAAATTTGTGGGATCTCTCATTAATACCAAATTGAACGTATCAAAAATGAAATTTTGTTTTTTACGAACTTTAAGAAAAAAAATATTAGAACCTGGTATATATTTTTTAATTACTTATACGGGTATTACTGTCCGTACTTAGACAGTGGGTTGTAGGCCAGCTCTCCGTCACTGAAAAATCCGGAAAGACATTTTCTTGAAAAGTCCACGAAAAATTCGGACTGACGGGGATTCGAACCCAACCCCTTGAGCGACCGTTTTCTTGAGACGTACACGTTTACAACTTGAGCCATCGAACGCCTAAAATATTTACAAAATATTTTAGCAAAGGTATGTTTAGGTTACTTCAATGAACGTATTCCGAAAGTCTTATCATAATTGGTTATTTTGGTAAACGTCAACAATATTCTAAAGATTGTAATATTAATTAATAAGAAAATGTAAATACTTTTGAGTAAAGTATGAAATTTTTCAGCTCAAAATCTTTAGTATTATGATACTAATATTTGTTGGTGTTAAGAAAGAGTTGAACTATCGTCTTTAACAATAAAATAATATCGACCTTTAAAAAAGAATCACCGGATATTTTAGAATGTTTATATATTAACTTCCTTTTCTACAAATTGCGTAAAAAATTATCCACTACTCAAGAGATACACAAGCTACCTCATCCGCCATAATGAACCCCCGTCAAAAATCCATCTCGTCACCACCCACTCGTTCCTCTACCCCAAAAACCCTCATCCCCCCCCCCAAACCCCTAAAACTCGACACACAGGAAGACACGCTCGCGCGCAGGTACATAATTCCCGCACGCGTGTAACTCCATCCATCCCTTGATGATGCTGCTTCCACAACCTACCGCTCTCCCTTCCTTTATACACACTCGCGAGCGCGAGCACAATGACGCGGCAGACAAACGAGGACGAGCACAATGGCGAAGCGCCAGAAGCACGTGGTATGCTCGCTCGCTCGCTGGCTCGTTCCGCGCTACGCCCGCACAATAAAGGAAGAGCGGCGGTGGCTGCGTACCTGTACGAGCGATAATACGCGGGGGAGCGGATGGGGGTGGGAGGTGGAGGCATGGTCCATTGGCGCCTCAACTGCCGCTTCGTTTCTGTGTGCGCGGCCAGCGAATCTCCTGAATTTCTTGCGCAAGACGGTCGGAGCAGGGGGATGATGCTGCTACTGCTGCTGCACCGGTGGCTTCCTTTTGTCGTGCGTGGGAGGTGTGCTGCAGGAAGTCGGATTTTGCGGGACTTCTTTTTAATTGATATTTTTAATTTTTGAGGAATAATTGGGTCGTATTTTGTTCTTTATTCTCAATTTGATAAGAGTTGAAATAAATACAATACCTAGCAAGATAATGTTCGCGTGGCATCACTGTGTGATAAAGTTTTTGGGTACCATGGAGACTTCAACGTTGTAGTATGTGCGAATGCGGAAACTTCAAATGACTAGTACTTAATAAATTTCTCTTTGTATATGAAAAAATAAAATACGATTTTTCATTTTTCTACCTTTTCACGTCAAAAATAATTTTGTATTATTCTGTACAAATCGCAGTTGCGTTTATGTATGTTATATCTTTTGGGAAGATGACGGTGGAGTGATGATGAGAATGCGTTTTTAGTGTGGAAACCATTTATTTACTTGTGATTAGGGATGTCGCTTAAATAACTTAGAGTGAAAGAAGGAGGGACCACAAGGTTTTAAGTTATCATTCATAAAACACAAAAATGTTCCAGCAAAGGTGGGTAGTATAAGCCTATACTTACAGTTAGTATTAAAAATTAAACTTACCACCCAAAAAAAAAACTTTAATTAAAGCTCGTTTTATATAGTTTTATTTTCATTATCATTTTGCTTTCGATTCCTTTTTCTAGTATACAAAGTTGTAATGTTATGATAAAAATTAGAGGTACTAAGGGTCCTAAACGCTACTGATGAATATCAAAAAACAATTCTTTAAATATCATCAAAGTTGTATCAAATAATATTCGTTAGTTATCAGTAAACGTGAATTCAGAAATGGATACAAATTGACTGTTTCATTTTTCACTAAAAGACTATAATATATCTCACACGTAGTTCGAAATTTCATAAATGTTTACGTTTATGAAATAAAATTACATAATTAAATGACCCAGAATACTATATAAGAACCATAAAAGTGAAGGATGGGTGTTTGCAGCCTACTGTAAAGTACCGCAATCAGCTGTGTATGTGTGTGCAGTACTGATTCTACTTAAGTACGGACTTTAGTTTTAAACTGAATATGTGCGAAGATCCGCGATGGATGAGTCGTATTTAGACGCGGTGCGTGTGCATCCTATAACTTCCTCATTAAACTGTTTAAACTGTTGTACATGTTGTACGATTTGTTGTATTTTGAATACTTTCCTTCCCGAATTATTTTCTAAAGATTGGATTTTGTCTACAAAAGAATCTATTGTAAAAGAATAATAATAAAAATTATAATAATTAATTTTAAAAAATGATCTCTTACTAATATATGTTCTCTGGATATACTAGAATGCAAGTGTGCCTCAAAGTTCTCATGGATTGTATACGGACCTCGTAAATGTAATATTATTTTATGGTCCAAATGTGCCATATGACTACAATGGGATTGAAAGGGTTAAATACACTTTTTCTAACTATTGTACTCATATAGATAACTCCTCTACTGATACTTCTACCTATTTTTACCGGAATGAAAATAAAACTTCAATAAAGATTAACTCCCTATTACCCTCGCGATTGTTATTCGTGTTGAAGTTTTAATAAAAATGTGCTGTACATATAAATGGTTACAAAAATTATGCCATATACACTTATTTTAAAATATTATACGTTTAATCTTATTGGTGTTAAATATGTTTGTTCGCCTGTCAGTAGCGCTATAACTGAATTTAATATGTCAGTAAAAGAGGGTCAGTGTTTTTGATATCACGTGTAAGGAACTGCCAGTATCCGTAAGATTGATTGTTATGGAAATCATCGTTAATTTATACTCTCCCCATAATTTTTCAATTAAAAAAAGCGTTGAATAAGAATTATTAGTAAGTCTTAGTTATCTTTTCCTTCTTTAAAATGTAGATAGATATATAATTATGGTCGGGGCCTGCGGCGGCTCAGTCGGTAGAGTGTCGGATTCCCACGCCGGTGACCCGAGTTCGAATCCTAGTCTCTGCCGATTGATACAAGCACCTCTGTAAAAATTACATGTGCTTTGTTTACAAACACACAGCAGACCCCCGTCGTCGATTAGCACTACATGGGAGCACAAACATGGCGACGATAATTAAAAAAAAAAAAAATAAATAAATAATTATGGTCGAATAGTTACGCAATCAGCGTCTATACTATAGATTTCACTTTTGTTCAGGAAAATTTATTATTTAATCTCTTTATAAGATATTAACATTAATTACAAAATTTTAAAGGTACATACATTCAATTCACTCTTGTGATCCTTACATACCTCCCACGTAAAATGTTACCCTCTCAGGTTAAAAAAAAAATTAAATACTCTCAAGTATTTTCCTTTCCTCCAAATCATTTCTACAATCCATTGCTTCATCCGGATACAAAAACCGCCTACGACAACATCAACAGCGCCAACAGCGTAAGCCCGAACGCGAAATAGAATAGCGAACTCGCGCGAAAGGGGTGTGCAGCGTGGCGTATGGGGTTCTCACACAAACCGTATATATATATATATATATATATATACACACCGCTAAGAAGAAGTCGCGAGTCGCGCGCTTGTACACTCTGCTCGCACTCAGAAATTGACTCGGAACTATATACACACAGATACAGTATACAAGCGCACGGGGTGTCAAAGGATACAACACACATAAACGCAAATACATGTACAAAGATGCATACAAACGCACACACACACACAGTTACAGAGCCAAATACCACCATAACCCTCCCTCCACTCCAAGAAAACGTGGTCGCGCGCGCGCATTTGAAAGGAGCTGCGCGCGCTTAGCCCCGAGGCACGAAGGAAGAAGTAAGAAGAAGAAGAAGAAGAAGAAGAAAGGGTGTCGTATTCGGCGAATGCGATGGATAGAGAGAGAGAGAGAGAGAGAGAGAGTAGTATTGGTGAATGAGGGTCGGGGGTGGGGGGGGGGGGGGTGCGCAACAATGGTGGGGCAGCCGACAATGCGCTCGCCTGACTCCTTTGCGTGTCAAATGACTGAAAAGCCGCCGCTGCCGGAGCTCCGGCTTGTATACCTCTACACTTGTGTACGGGCTGCACGTATACACACGTACATACAGCGAGAGGGCGCGCGAGAGAGAGAGAGAGAGAGTATAAGGCCAGTGGGGGTGGAGGGTGGGGAGGGTTGAGGGCTGCATGAAAGGCCATGAGGGGGGGGCGCTTTGTTTGGAAACAATGCCGATACTCACGGGCTACATCCTCATCTCCATTCTTCGCGTTGACGCAGCGCCCCGCGCTCGCTTCGCGAAAAGGGTTGGCGCGCTTTATTCGTCCCTGATTAAAGTTATAGGCCGTGACTCGGTCTCTCTATCTCTCTCTCTCTCTTTCTCTCTGTCTCTGTTGGTTGCTTTCTGCAGGCGCTAGTCGAGCAAGTGACGAGCTGCTGCTGCCGCTGCTGCGGTGGTCTGACCGCACGCGGCTCTTTTCACTGGCGCGCGAGCTTCGAAGGGGAGAGCGTGACTCTTTGGGTTTCTTTCTTTTTGACACGTGCAGGCGCGGCTGCGAATGGATTGATGGATCTTTTTTTGTTCTTCTTTTTTAGAGGCTTTGGGTTGTGGGGTTTTGATGCCTTTCTTTGGCTGGTAGGTGGGGTCGTCTGTGGCGTTGGATGGATTACTTTGTGGTTGAAAGAGGTGAGAGGTTTGAAGGGAGTTTGTTATGGTTGTATTCAGGTGAATTGTGGAAGGTTGTAAAGGATTTTTGGTGTCACAACATTTGTTTGTATTTGCAGGATTTGTATTTATATATTCATCTTTTAAAATTAATTCTTAAAAGTTTTAAGTTTTAATTTTATTTTAATTTTAATTCAACTTTTATCGAGTATTATTACGTTTGATAAGTTGAAAGGTAAAATAATTCAACGTTCAGTTATAGCTTAAAAAACGTATTGTCTACTTATCGATATTAATAATTTATGCCGCTTCTAAGGAGAAGCCTTATTTTTTAAATTTATCTTAATTTTTCTTGTATTTTCTCAGAATAACTAAAAAATCTAGAGAATAGTAAATCTACATTTACGAATATAGCGTTATGTACCAATGATCTCAAAATTTTCATGAAAGTAAATAGCTGAGAAGATGCTATCAATTTCTAAATTGATATAAATATTAACCTTTATTTATGGAGTATTCGGCATGATTTAAAATTCAACTCTTCGAAGTGAAATATAATGACGTTTTCTGTAATTAAGTAATATGCTTATTATCCAAACCATTTGGATTATCATATTCAGTAGAACCTCCCGGCACTGTGAAACTTGGAACTAGCTATCCCCCGGCACTGTGAATTGGTGCCAGCCAATCAGCGTCGAGTACTAGGGTCGTATCTAGGTCATAATATTACTTTCTCCCGTACCTTCTCTATACCAAAATATTCTCCGTAGAATTGATTTGCATGCAGTTCTATTTAAAAAACTTTTTATAAAAAGCTATATAAAAATATATAAATCTTTTTTATAAAATTTTCTAGCACTTTTTTCAGTTCGAATACTTCTTAAAACTTTTTTCATTAAAATTTGTGTAAAAGTAGACAAAAATACAATCTGAAACGAAAAATGTACGAGTTAATAAAAGAAACATTCCGATAATTCACATGAGCGAATTAATGCGTCGATTCCAAAATTTTACTTAAAAATCCACCATATTACACGACTACTAGATGTACAAGGGAATTTCTACCATATTATTTCTGTCAGTGTATATAAGCTATTTATTTTTAACCGACTTCGAAAAAGGAGTAGGTTCTCAATTTGACATGGCTTTTTTTTTGTTTTATGTTTGTCCAGCGATTATTCCGAAACTACTTGACCGATGGGGATGAAATTTTTTATATGAAAGGTACTTATCCTCCGGTGGTCTCATTAAAATTTTGTGATTATTGGTCCAGTATCTCTCCAGTAATTTAGTTTTTTATGAATATTTTTTCTGTACATTTCGACCTCTGCCGGCTCTGTCCGCCGATTATTCGGAAACTGCCGAACCGATTTTGATATTTTTTTAATATAAGAGAATGATCTAATGTTGGTCCCATTATATTACTGGGCCAGTATGGAGCCAGTACTACGTCAGTACTGGCGATTTGTTATGTTCTTCTGCCTATTATTCGGAAACTACTGAACCGATTTGGATAAACTATTTTTTGAATAAAAGAGAATTATCCCATGGTGGTTCCATGATATAACTGGGCCAGTATGGAGCCTGTACTACGTCAGTACTGGCGTTTTTATTTTATGTTTATCCTGCGATTATTCCAAAAAATACTTGACTGATTCGGTTGAAAATAATTATTTCAAACTTGCAGCTCTTTGCTTATTTCGTTTTCTTTATCTTTAATTATATTGCATATAATTATATTGATAATATAATTATATGGAAAATAAAATATCCCAGAAGTCACCACGTGGAGGCGGCTGCAATTCGAGTTCCACCCAGCTCCTACCCAACTACCCAGCCAAACATAGGAACAAGAACCATACCGATTCTGCCTCTTTCGATAATTTTGAACTCATATATTCTCGCATCCGGGACAGTTTTTCAACGCATTTGCTAGGAGATTCCTCGCGATGAATGTCTGCCATTTTCTTCTTTGCTCGAGAAAGGCGTTCAGATTTAGTCTCTCGCGTTTCGTGCAAACGGTCTTTTCTCTTACGTGCAGCATTTTTTGTTGATCGACCCATAGTATAATATAAATTGAATGAAACTCAGCCCTTACAACTAAAAAGTCTGAAAAATTTTGAAAAAAAAGAACCAACTTTGAAAAATGCACTAATAAGTGTGAAAAAGATGCACTAAAAAGTGTGAAAAATTCACAAAAATGTTCTCGAAGTCGGCGCCGAATTACAAATTGACATATACCGTCACATACCCTATTGTGGATCAGTGTCTCTATTGTGAATCATTTACTTCTAAATAGACATTATAAAAGTTTTGCATTACTTCTTTAATTATTTTGATAGATAAGAATAAGTGCTTTCAAAATAATAATAAAAGTAACGCAAAACTTTCACAATATAGTTATAACATAAACTGATTCACAATAGAGGCACTGATCCACAATAGGGTCCTTGACGGTAGTATCTTGCTCAAGAATATAATTTATAAATAATATTGAAATGGGTCCAATTTCATTAAACCTGGAACGAAATATGTGTCCCACTATCGTATATCCTACTCAAAGTTAATAACTCGTAATCGAAAGCACTGGTTTGAGAGAAAATGCTTTTAAAAAGAACTTCCAATGCAACAATCTTCTTCAAATGATAGTCATCGGCTAAACTATCACATATAATTCAAATAATACTGTTACAATTGTAACTGCTGGCGCGAGCTTTTATGTATTATCCTCGGGATAATTTTAATGTGCTTAGGCCATCGTCACCTAGCGGCGGTACACAAACTACGCTATCAAGCGATTAGTCAAGAATAAGATTCCCAATGAAACAATAAGACGTGACGGTATATGTCAATTTGTAATTCGGCGCCGACTTCGAGAACATTTTTGTGAATTATTTCACACTTTTTATTGCATTTTTTTCACACTTCTTAGTGCATTTTTCGAAGTCGGTTCTTTTTTTTATAAATATAAATAAGAATAGGAATGATATGCTATAAACAATTTAGTTTGCTATTCAGAATTTTCAATAATATTCTTATGTATGTATAGTATCAATATACCTCATAAGAATATATTTTCTTATCATATTTGTATTCTATAACAATTTATAATTTGAAAGATTTCTTCATTTTGCGTCATGTTGCACAACGTTTGTAATATTACATAATGTTGTAAATACTAATAAACTATAAAATAAACTGATTTTACAAGAAGCAATCTATATCAAACTGGCCAAACACGATCATGACTTTGAATCATCTCGCGCAACAAATGCCTTCCCCCAAACACCCTAAACCCGCGCCCAAAGAAAATCATCCCTCCCACCCAGTCGCAAGCAAGCGAGCTAAAAAAAGAAAGAAAGAAAACTACCATCAAATACACATGCAAAGTCGAAGAAAAGCAGCTCCTTCCAAGTATCAAAGCCATTTCAAAGACTCCCTTTTTTCCTCCATCCCCCCTCCCCAAGAACTTCCTCGCCGATAGCCCGCGCGACATCTCTCTCTCTCTCTCTCTCTCCTCCCTCCCATCCTCACCTCTGTTTAGCTCCTATACACACCGAGCAAAGCTCGCCGACGCTGCGGCGCGCTATATCAGATCGAGCCTCCCCCGCGCGCGTCCCTGCTATTTCGCATCCTCTATTATTTCTTTTATCAATCTGCGCGCTTTCAGCTCTCGCTCGCTCGCGCGCTTTGAGCTCGTAGCTGTGGCACACAGGCGCCGCTGAAAGCTGCGTGATAAATCATGAAATGTAAGAACCTATACAGGCGCGCCGCCGTGTATACACGTACATGTACGTCTACGTAGCTGCTGCCGGTTCAATAGGAACGGCATTGCAGGCGCGCGTTGGGGATGGAGAGGGAAAGGCGGCGAATGCCATCCGTAGAGGCGGCAGCGCGCACCCCCCCCCCCCCCCTCCCGACAGATGAGGTCTTCTAGCTTCCGTCGAGTCCGCGTGAAAGGATGCCCCAATAATATTCCATTCACCAAACCGCCCGCCCGCCCGCTCTTGCTCTTTAAGCTCGAGCACGGGCTTCGGCGCTGTATCCTTCATTTTTGTATGTTTTCCCGCGCGCGCGCGCTTTCAGAGACTTTTAGGTTCGTAGACTGTTTTAGCGTTATTGTTGTTGCTAGTAATAGTTTTTTTTGGTAAATTTCTAGTATTCTTGTTCTGTATTTTAGATAATCGCTTATTATTGATCATTTTAATTAAGTTTTATGGTTTTGATTTTGTTTGGACTATTGAAATGGAAATTTTGGTGTTCAACTATATAGTGTTATAGTAAATTATGATGGTTCTCTTTATAAATAAGAATTTGCATATTTGCTTTAAATAGGGAATTAAATAAATCATGTATAACATTTATCGTTGAAATAGAAAAGCTATGAAATGGAAAGTGATATAAATTTGATTTTCATTTAGAGGGAATACCACCTTGGCCTGACAGAACTGATAAGTATTCTTTAGAGATTTTCGGAGACTTTTTTACTCTAAGAAAGGTGACTTCGTAAAAAGACTTTAAAAGCATTCAAGATCTAAATATTCAAGAGTAAAAAACGATTTTGACCGGAAAAGATTCCGTATATAGTCACTTTGTCACATTGTTTTTAAGTGTTCGCGGGGGTGTCCCCCCTCAGTAAAGAGTGGTACTGTAAGTAATATAAGGTCCATATGTCAAGACTTATATTTTCCCACATTATATAAACATGATTTTACATGCAAAAACTACATTTTACATTTAAATTCATAATGCATATGATATATAACACTTATAATATTTAATATAATATTTTTCTTATCAATACTCTTTATTGGATATATGTCAACGGTGGTATATTCTGCGACCTCCTAAATCGATAATCAAAAGTTTTGTCGACTTTACTTTTCATTATTAAAATACTTCTATTATCAGTCACATCCTTAGACAAAATAGTACATTGTGTACCAAGGTCGTAAAGTGGGCTATTTTAGACCGAGTGTAGAGTTTGCAGTGCGAGTAGAAGGCGAGCGAGCACGATCCGAAGGCAAGTGTATATCGCGAGCCGTGATAGATGAGTAGTGCAAATAACACATGAGGACAAAAAAGTCCACTAGCCCTTGGTGCACACCTGCATATTTTTTGTGACACGTGTTTTGATTTTCATGTTTTTCATGTCTGAAAGGCGAGACTGGAGTGACTGTTTTTCGATACAGTAACCACGAGCCTATTAGAATAGCACATTCAAATTTTTCATGATTTTTGCCGGCTCCGCAATTTATTTGCCCGCTCTGGACGTTTATCGCCCGCTCTGGACTTTTTTCATCCACTTCGGACTTTTTTCGCCCGCTTTAGATTTTTCACCTGTTGGACTGAAAACGGTCACTTTAGTCCCACTTTTCAGGTACGAAAAACGCCAAAATCGTGCATATGTGTTGCAAAAATTCCTTTCTATAATAAATCCTTCACCAGATAATGTATAGACTCGTAGAAAAATGCACATATAAAGCAGATCGTTTTAAGTCTTTGATATTAGTGACACGCACAAATCATTCTTTGCTTTATTTTTGTACTACCAACGATATCGTTTTCACCGATTTCTCACTCATTTCTTTCCCTCCACACTTTGCACCATTCTAACTCTATTTTTTATCCCGCTCGTAAAAGCGCTTCTTTTTAGAGGGACAAGAGAAGGTGCGGCAGGTCCGTCGGTCTTCCTTTCTTTCTTCTCTCCTGCCCGTATGGCCATTGATTTTTCATTCGTCCGCTTTTCAATAGTTTGTTATGAGCCGCTGCTCTCCCTCGCCGCGTCAACGACGCGATTTTCAACCGGTCGTCGTCGTCGTCGCGCGCGCTCGCTCCCTTCGACTTCGCCCGCGCTGGGGTCTATTCTTCAAATCTGTCGCTCCGCTCGCCCGCGACGATTTGCGCGCCGCGATGATGGAAAATCTTTTTTCTCAACGACTCCTTTGTGCAGCTGGTGTATAAAGAATATCGAGCTTTGGAATTACTTTGAAAGACTCTTTCAGCTGAGTTTTGTATGGCGAATTTCCGATCTCTTGGCAGACTGGAGTGATGATGGTTATTTCATTTCGCTTTTTTGTTATTATTTATACTGAATGTTTTTTTTTAATTTATCGCGCTTTTCTTTATGCATTTATATTTATCATTACAAGATTTTTTTAAACATGTCATTTATAGGGTTCCTCATGTATTATCATTTTTTTCTATTATAAGTTTTTATATTTATGTAAATAAAATTGAATTACTTCACTCCTAATCAAGTCTTATAATTGTATAATATGACTACTACTCAATATTGATAGTTAAAGCGAGATTTACCAAAGTGTATGCGAGGATAGAGTATAAGATTATTGAATTCTTATAACTCACAAATGTGCGGTACTTAATAATCCATTTTAATCGTTTATGCGATACAATTTTATAGAAAAGACATTCGTACTATCAATAGTATATTTTTCCATAATATTAGTTATTGTTATACAAAAATGCAGTTAGATGTTAAGTACAGTTGATTAATTTACCTGTAAAAGTATAAATCTATTATATAATGATGCTTTGTGTATAATACTCTTTTAATCAATATTTCGTCCAGAAAACTGCTTGTTGGATTATTGCACAAGGACGTGCAATTTCACTATAGACAGTTAATAAAATATAAAAGAAAGTTTTTAAATTATATAAATACCATCAGCACATTTTGTAACCATTAGCTTTAGTCTTCATATAATTATTTTACCACAATTAATTAATAGACTGTAAAATAATAAATCGTATTTGTCATGAAAATAAAGCTATGCCTGAATTGAATTTCATTTTGTCATAGGTCTTATCGAATTCTTCATACTTCAATAATAACATTTCCATTCACCTATTAGTATTATAATTACCTTTATGAATTATTATTCATAATTATTTTATTAACAAATAAATACAAAAATTCATGTGTTGACCGTAGAATCATCTTAACTGGATATCTCCGAACACTCGTTGCAACTCAATTAAAAAAAACTATATTGCATTCCCTTGGCACACTAACTACGCCATCCACCTCCACCCCTCACCCACGGCTCTTAATACCTCCCAACCCGAACGCTTAAAACATCAAGACCCGGCGCCCCTGACTCCTTCACCCTTCACCCCGCAACTAACTCCCCACGCATCCCTCCCTACTCGATACATCGAGAGGGGCCCTCGTATTCTCCACATTATACAGTCATCAAGCGGCTCGCTCTCTCGGCAGTTGTGCATAAAGCGGCGCGCGCTTGATTTATAGTCGCGCCGATAAGCCTTTACGCGCGAGCACAGCGAAGATAGAGAGAGAGAGAGAGAGAGAGAGAGAGAGAGAGAGAGAGAGAGAGAGAGAGAGAGAGAGAGAGAGAGAGAGAGAGTCGCGCGATTTATCCCTTCCGAGGAGTTTGCGCCGCAGCGAGTGGCAAGCATCTGCCCGGCGCGTAATTAAGTGCCTGTATAGTGCCGTAATGGCGGTTTGTGCTGGTGCGGTGGGTTTTGTTTTTGCTTTTGATTAGATTTGACGGAGGCGACGATGCGTTCGGTTTGTTTTGGGTGGTGTGGTGGCGCGCGCGATCTGGATTAGGATGGGATTTGATTAATGAAGCGAGTGGTAATAGTCGTGGGTGGCTATTGTTTAGGGTGTCGTAGTGGTGTATGGGTGGAAGGGTAGTACAGAAGTATGGTGCGATGAAAATTGTAATATGGTTCGTGCTGTTGTTGTAAGATAAGTTTTCATTACACAATTTTGCAATGTTATGAAGGCTTACATTTAGTATTTTCTTTTACGAATTTCTTTGCTTGTAAATGGATAATATTGCGATATTGATGAAAAATAGAATATTTTAAGAGAAGACTGTAATGTTTAAGATATTTTAATGAACTAATATAGGTTACTTATTAATATTTTAATATATTTTTTTTATTTAGAAGTGAATCTATCGTTCCTTTGGAGGTGTAAATAAATTATAAGACTCGATCGATCGCTAGGAACTAACTATATTTTTTTTAAATAAAATTTTTCGTAATAGGAATTGAATTGAAAATTGACTAACCTCATTTTAATTTCAATACCGGTTTATACCTTAGTATCCTTTGACATACAGCAACAAATTATATGTGCATAGTTTGAAAGCAATTTGAAAAAAATTCCGGCACAGATGTCATTTTTGTACTTTCAATCTCGTTTCTTTAGAAATATATTTTTTATAATCAATCAAAAAATGGTAAATAAAAAAATACGTGCACTTTGAAGGAATATGACCAATATACTATTTAAAAAATACCTACGATTTGAAAATTATTTCGAAGTGTGTTATTCTTATAGTGAGATAAATCTTATACATTTTTACCTATAAAAATGTGCATACTCTTCCCTTAACCCTTTAAGAGGAGGCCGTATCTTCTGTCCTTGTCTAATCACGTTTTTGCTATTTATTCAAATTGTAGTTTATTAATTGAAAAATTAAAAGTTGGCCCCAATTGGTATTAAAATAAGGAATATTTTGAGACCTTAATAAGTACTTAACATTATTTCCTTTTCGAGAAAACTTCGGAACGGAAAAGCTAACCTCAATTTTCGCGTTCCGATCATGTTAGGTACTTTTTTAGGTCTCAAAATATTCCTTATTTTAATACCAATTAGAGCCAACTTTTAGTTTTTCAATTAACAAACTACAATTTGAATAAATAGCAAAATGATGACTGATTAGACAAGGACAGAAGATACGGACTCCTCTTAAGGACGTATGGTCTATTTTGGTACCATAAGAATTTAGCGTTTTTTCTTATATTTCTACGTGATACATTAGAAATTTTAAAAATCTAATCACCGGATCAAAGTGGACTATTTCCGATCTCGTATGGTGGGCCGAAGTTACTTTTGGTCGCATAGAAACCGAGAAAATTAAAAAAATTGAACTAAAACGCATTTCTAAATTATTATGGTAAATTTATTTCAATTTTTAGAGGGTCTCGTCCTTAACGAGTTAAACAATAAAAATAACCTACATCAACCTACCCTTTCAATCTCCACTTGCATCCTAACCACGATCACACCATCAACTCACGAACCCACACACATAAAAACCAAATAGCACTTGCCCACTCGAAACGTTCAGTTATTTTTTTATTAAACCCCCTCCCCTCTCCTCGTTCTGTTTCTAAAGCCACGCATTGAAAAGCGAAAAAAAAAGTTCTCTCGAAATAATGGCTGGCTGACCGCGTTTTTCAATGGCTCGTGTCGGTAGCTCTTTCTCTTTCTCTCTCTCTCTCTCTCTTTCCGAGATTCACCGCGCGGCGCGCAACGGCACGTGGTCGAGGGTGATTACGCAGGGGTGGCATATTGTTCGGTCGACGCGCGCGCGCAGCAGCAGCAGGGGTGGAGCGGAACCGCGGCGTGGAGAGTGTGGGTGCAGTGTATAGGCTACGGTGCACCGTGGAAAAGGGAGAGGGGAGGATTTCTCCGCTGGTATGTTAGCAGGCGATGCTCGCTTTTTATTCTGAGATGTGCGAATGTGGGTACAAATGGGGATGGTAGGTGTTGCTGTGTGTTTAGCTGGCTTATGATTACTGTGTATTTTAACATTGATGACATTGATGTAAATATTACGTATATATTATTTCGACGGTTCTTAAGAAGACCAGTACATTTGAATTTCCCACGAAGACTAGCACTTTCAAGGGAGTACTATCGGTACTCCGTGAGTCAAGTGTGTGTTTGACTTCTGTGGTAGGCCAAATCGTGTGCGTAAATGGTTGAGTTAGCGTGAAAAATTTTATTCGTTTGCTTATATTAGATAACAAAATTGGCGAATCAACATTTGAATTTTTGCATTATATCTATAGGATATTAAATATATATTTCTCAAAGTTTCGTCGAAATCAGAACAGTAGTTTTCATGAATTTCATGATTAAAACTGTCAGACCGTACAGGTATGCAATGTTAAGTTTTTATAATTTGAGTATCTTAACAAGACATGTTTTAATGCGAATTCTATGTAAAAGTAAGAACACTTTTTAGTTTCTATTTTTTTTGTTATGAGGTGGATGTGTTTGTATTCAATTTTTACACGTAAAGATTATGCAATATACTATAATCTTTGAAATTCGTCGAAAAATGTAATAAAACATACTATAACATTATAATATATAAAATGTTATTCTAAAAGTATGCTGCAAGCCTTGAAAATAAAATGGTCGGAAAACTAAAACATATTGATGGATATTACATATTAATGAAAATTATAGTATTATAGTAAAAATATTTTAATAAAATCTTTGTGAAGATAGATCTAGTATCATAGAAGCTGCTTAGCTTCAATCTTTCTGAAATTTAACTATTTATTATAACGAATTGAACTCACAATATAAATTACTATGATAAAAACTATCCACGAGTAGTACATACAAAAATTGATGAGTTATTCATGTCCATAAGATAAGAAGCAATTTATTTCGAAACAATCCCTCCCTGCTTATAACAAAAATTGATTTTTTCATGAATATCAAGTAATACTTCAAATCATTTAACCGTTCGATGAAATGGCCAATAAATCTAATCCTGAAAAGTTTCAATCGATAAACATATCAAAACATACTATAACCCCTTCTCCCCAAAATCCCGCATCACCTCATCATAACTGTCCAGGCGCGCCTCTTCCATCCCCAGTTTAAACACTGTCAACAAGATCCAAAGACATGGACTTGCTCGAACTGCGGGGATAGGGTGTCGGTGAAAAGTCGAGGGTTGGGCTGCGGCGAGATTAGATGGTGCGTGTACAATCCTCAGCCCCTTCGGGCAGCGCCAGGGTGGGTTTAATACGTGGTTTGGAGGTTTCATACGGAATGATATATGATACAGGTATCATACGTATGAAACGTATGAAAGCGAGGTTTCATACGTCATAACCTGCCGAGTAATATACAGTGCTCAAGTTGTTATCCTTTTAAATAATAATACAGTTAATGTTTTGTTACGGAATTCCAGGGTTGAGGAGTAACTGTAATAGTTGAAAAGGTAAAAATTACATTTTTATTAGTCAAGAAAAGAAGCTACAAACAAAAATAAAACTTATGTCTAACCTAACTATATATGTAATCGCACTACACACGAATCCCAAAAAAAATTCGACGCCAAATACAATTTTTTTTGTAATTCTTTAACGTATAAATATGTTTTAATACCTTTGGAAGTCTGATTACACTAGTCTTAACAAATGCCTGTTTGTATGTGTATGTGTGTACGCGTGTGTACTTGTGCATGTGTGTGTGCGCGTGTGTGCGTGTGTGCGTGTGTGTGTGTATGTGTATGTGTGTGAGCATATGTGTGCAAAAGTAGCTCCAGTCACAGGAAATAAGTTCATTTTGAGGCAAGAATGTCTTGGCAATGTCATATGATAGCCCTCACAGGCGTCATCGCTCTTTTATAAACGGGCGAGCGCATTGGTTGTTTATTAAATAGGTTTTTTTTCTATTAATTTATGGATCTTTTATTTTTTATTGATGAACATTTCGTATAAAATTGAAAAATCGTTATTACGTGATAGTAACATGCTTCTCTTGAGTATCGGACCAGCAGGAAAGGCGTGCGGAGCGTGGATAATTTGTAATCAAATTTCAATATCTACAAATTAACAAATCCAAACAACCGGTGGGTACTGCAGTTTTGGCTTGCCTATTGTTACGTTGAAATGAGCGTAGCTATTGTGACTTACCGACGCTGTTTTCGCCTTATTTTGTGAATTGATTTCAATGCTTGAAAATTATCCATGCACCACGCGCGCCTTTGTTTCTGGTCCGATCTTCAAGAGGGACATGTCACTGACACGTAATAATGATTTTTTATTATTCTACGAAATTTACATCATCAAGAAACAAAAGACCCCGAAATTAAAAAAAAAACTATTAAATAACCAAGGCGCTCGTTCATTTATAAAAGAGCGATGACGCCTGTAGGGGCTGTCATATGACATTGCCTATTGTTGCTTCAAAATGAACGTATTTGTTGTGACTGAAGCTGTTTTCGCATGATTTACTTATTAATTTTCAAGCATTAAAATAGATTCAGAATATAATTCGAAAACAACTTCGGTTAGTTACCATACACTCATTTGAACGCAACAATAGTCCAGCCAAAATTGTAGTCCCCATCAGTTGTATAGATTTGTTGATTTGTATATATTTCTCATGCGCCAAACCATTTTAATCGGATATCGGAATCTTTTGTTTATTTTTGATAAAAAATTAGTAGATGGTATAAAGTTAATTCTAGACTTCTTTATTTTTAGATACTGTTTTGATTTAGTCAGTAATCTACAAATTAATAATTCGCAACGATAACTTGTCTTATGGATAACGATTTTTTATTCAAATTTGTTACTAATGCAAATTTCTCTATTTAGGGTATTGATATAAATTCTATGGCTTGTATACACATAAACAAACATTGCATACGTTAACTTTGTAAGCTAGCAGAATTATGTATGATACGCAAATTATCGTATGAAACTCTGGACGTATCATACTGAGTATGATACGCATATGAGCATACGTATCGTACGTGACGTATGTTACGCGCTCAACCCCTGGGCAGCGCAGCGCGATACCCGGCACTAACTTGTCGCCGAATCATCGCAGGGGTTGCGACCCTACGTATAGATTGTATGCGGAGCATTTCTTTTTGTTTTGGTTGCGGTATAAGGCAGAGGGGGATGAGAAGTTTAATGGGCATTCTTCGGACGGAGATTTCAGTGTCGCTGCATGGGTTGTAGTTATGTCTGTGTTATTGAGGATGGCTAATTTAATGTTGAGGATTAGTCGTGATTTTTATAAGGTTTTTCGGGAAGATTGTTTAGCTTTTTATTATTTAGTTAGCTAGTTAAAGTTAATAGAAGTATTGATATTATCAACATTTTTATATTTACATTATTTGAATTAGCAGACGTATTTTAATTGAAGTGAAGGAAGGTATGCTACTTTATATATAGAATTTAAAAACTACGAAAATAGAAAAGGATACACATGCCAAAAACATGTTAAAAATAGTATATAATACACAAGGTTAACTAGTACACTCTTATCAATTTCAAAAAAACAATAACGATTATTCTTTTTGCATATATACATACAAAGAACATAGTGAAAAAGAATGCAAATTTGATCTTTTATAAAATATAATATTTTAATAAAAACTAAAGTAAAGAAATATAAATACATGTACTCGTAAAAATTTAAAATATTAATAATATTTAAGTCAGTAATTATTTTTATCGGCAATTTTTACTGTGACGAATTACTTCTAATATCTGTTTTGAAAATTGAATTACTTCACAATATACATATATTACGGCGGATTATTGAATAAGAACGGTCGAGTTTGAACCCCCCTTCACCTCGTTTTAATGAATCCTAACGGCTGATCGCTTCATGGCACTACTACAATATGTCCCCAGTTCACTGATTGCCTTTCATGCGACTTTCATTCATTAGCCTTTTATTTTCCAACTTATCTCTTTAGAAATTACTAATATTAGCAAGATTAATATTCTGCATCGCCTTTGTTATAATTGTTGACTTTCTTAAATTGAACGACGAATTAACTTTTCAAAACTTTTAATTAAAACAGCAAGAACCGCTCGCTCGCGTTTTGAAAGCAATAAAAAAGTATTACCGTAATTTTTTAACAATATTTTATTATACAATCTTTGTTTTTTAGTATTTGATAACTTTTTAATATTTAATAACCGAGATGATTATCTCACACACGTGCACGTACACCCACTATAAGAAATTATTGATAGTAGTAAGAAGTATCGATAATACTGTAAAATCATACGCAGCCTCCCATATATCTGGATCACACCCGAGATGATTATCCCGCACAAGTGCACGTACATCCACTGTAAAATTATTCATAGTAGTAAAAAGTATCGATAATAGTGAAAAATCAAAAGCAGCATCCGGGACATCTGGACCACACCCTAGATGATCATCTCACACACGTGCATGTACACCCACTGTAATATTATCGATAGTAGTAAAAAGTATCGATAATACTGAAAAATAAATAGCAGCATTCGGGACATCTGGACCACACCTGAGATGATCATCTCGCACGCATGCACGTACACCCTCTGAAAAGAATTATCGATAGTTGAAAAAATATCGATAACAGTGCTAATTGATTCACAGTATCCGGGACATCTGGACCATGTATGAGATGATCATCTTGCATACGTGTACGTACCTTACATTAAATAATAGCAATCATTTTAAAAATCATTTGCAGCATCTAATATATCTGAGTCGCGCCTTGTATGATGTACAAGTGCGAGATTGTGTGCATGTTCATCAAACGAGCGAATTTCAAACAATTAATTGCATTTTTTTTACTAGAATTACAAGGCGCACGAATGCACTTTCTTACACTAGTAAATTTGAATTTCCTGCTAAAATAAAGAGACCAATCAAACATCATCTAAAATAACTATAAGATAGTGCGATCTCCGTTTATCAGATAATATAATAGTTAAATATTGTTTATAATTGTAACTTACTTAATGGTAACGCAAAAGTGTTACTGTGAAAAATTGTTACTGTGTAATAAAGAAACCAAGAATTCTGGGGTCCCCCATAGTAACCTCTTCTGTCCTCCAAGGATCCACCTATCATCACAACGCTCATACCCACAAAACCAAACAAAACAATTCTTCCACATCGCTTCGCTTCTGTCCATACCGCAACCCTCGCAAAAACTTTCCACCCCTCCCTTCTTAAAAAAGACCTCAGCCATACAAAAAACGAAAGAATCCTCCTCGCCTACTTAGGATTCGCGCAGCGTGTCCTCGCGCGCAAAGAAACAGCAGCCAGCAGCAGCAGCAGCAGCAGCAGCAGCGGGTAGAAGAAAACTGTAGGGCTGGAATAATCCATTCGAAACTAAAAGTTGGATGGCTCGCTCTCTCTATACAATAGCAACGGCAGCAGTAGCAGCAGCAGCAGCGACGACGTCGTCATATCTTTGGTATCTCGCGGTACGGATCTCATTGTGACCGCAGAGAGCGGCGTAGTCAGCTATTATGTTTATTAAGTTGGCGCTCGCCAGCCGCAGAGATGAAGCTGAAGCGCGCTCGCGCTGAGTAGAAGAACGAAGAAGAACGAAGAGAAAAGAGGAGGAGGAGGAAGGGAAGAGGTTACGGGGGGATGTATTGTCCCGCGCATTGTCTGCCCTATTGTGTGACATCACGGCCCGATAACTGCCGATAAGAACGCGCGCAAAGTCGCGAAGTCTCTCTCTCTCTCCCTCTCTCTCTCTCTCACTCTCTCACTCTCTCTATCTCTCTCTCTTGCACGTACTTTTTCTTTGTGTGTGTCTATGTGTATGTATACATTGATCTCTTGTACGCGGATTCTTTGCTGTTGTGTAGGGTTGTGAGGGTGGGTGGATGGGGGAGGGGCCGCATGAAAGAAAAATAATACGTTACCAGGAGGGGGGGTGTGTGTGAGGCTTTCATTGGGAGCGTGCTCGGGGCGGAAAGTCGGGTTAAAGTGAGGCGTGTTCACTGTTTGTGGGTTGATTCTTAGATTTGAAGCGAAATTGAGGATGAATTTGAAAGGTGGCGAAATTTAGTTGTGGATGCCGTTGATTGTCTGTTAGTTTAGATTTGATCGAACTTTAAACCACGAAGGATACGCTATTCTCGAAATGAAAATAGATTTAAGTTCATTTATGTGGAATTATGATTAACTTTTGGTGCTAAATTCTGATATTGAAAATAATAATGTTAGTTTTGCTAACCACCTGTATATTAATATTATGTTGTTTTATTTTTCATTAAATATTATAAGTAATCTGATCGATAAACATATGTTACTTTATATAAAATGAGTTATGACAATATTTAAATAAATTTAACCCGTTAGGTGCAATGGGGATCTTTTATGACCCCATCCGCTTTTTGATCGCACGTCTCTTTATTTTTTTCCGTGTTAAAAAAGAATTTACACACAAAGGGTTGATTTGATATTTTGGTAGTTAATATAAAAAATTGAGATCGTATTTTACTTTCTTTGATCAAATAAATATTAACATCGATACAACTGATTGCAATTCGTGTGACGATATGAAATAGTACATTATGTAACAAGGGCAAAAAGTCGAATATTTTTCCCTCGGGCGAGTTTCACCCGAGTATCACCCGAGGGAAAAATCGACTTTTTTCTCGAATTACACATAGTACTCTATGCCCATCTCAACTGTGGCCACTCTTTGACTTGGAAAGCGGGACTAATGGACTGTTAAAAGACAATATTGTTAAAAGACAATCGAAAATCAGGGTTATTGGTAGAACTTGATGAAATAAAGGAATTTTGACTATTTTCTAGTGAAGTCACTTTTTCCCTGGGGAAAAAAAGTGATTTACGGGCAAAAAGTTTAAGTTTGGTCTCGCTTTTTAGAGAAAAAAGAGGCCATTTTCATTCAGATGGGCATAAATATATTTTACTTCGGTACAGGTATGAATATATACATAAATATAAGAAACCTAAAACATCTATAACTTTTAAAATTAGAATTTAATGAAAAAATAAATTAACTTTTTATTTTTATTCAAGATCCTAATTGACGAAAATGTTTTCTATGATTTTGTTGCATTTTAGAATTTGTTCATTCCTTTTCTTACATTTATATGAGTAGATATCGTTAAAATTACTGACTAAGTCATATGTAGATGCAACGATATTGAAAATCTTTCATTTATTGCTATCAAGTCTAACGATAAAAGATGCGCACGGTGAACGGATTGAAAAGGAACGACGAGAAGCAATGTATCGGCGATATTGCCTTTTACACTTTACAAGGCTTTGTCATGAAGAACTTTTACAGGTACGCAAAAAGAGACTCGATGAACAATGCCATCGCTGCAAAAAATTAACATCAAATAATTAAAGTCGAAAGTAATTAATTTTTATGCATTCTTCGAGTTTTCATTCGAAATAGACAAATAATGAACTTGAATAAAAGTTAAATATTTGTACTTAATTAAAAATAAAATCATTTTTACGATAAAATCTTTATTAATAATAAATCGTGCAATTCAAGCGCTGACAAGAAGTAACGAAAGACTTAATTAAAATGTACGTGCAATTATTTATTTTATACAAAGTTGATGACATGCAATCAATTTAAAAACTACACCCTACAAAAATAATTTAAAATGACTATCGTTTTTATGACCTACATTTGATAATTTTCAAATATAAAATTAGCACATAATTTCAAAACGTGTAGATCACCCATGTAATGTCTATGGAACGCCTCAGTACATCTTACAGTACATCTTACAGTATTCTTATTTCGGATAGACATAATATATGGGACTATATAAACTTTTTAAGCCATTACAAATAGTTTTTATATTTTAGAAAAAGACTTATTTCTTAAAGTTTAAAAAAATTGTAAGCAGCAACATATTTTAAGCTTAATCAATGTCATATGTCATATAAACATTTCACTCTTAGATAATTGACTCATATACATTCATAAAATAAATTACTGTAAAGTTAATAAGAATATATACATATTTCAGTTTTAATTGTATAGATTTTTGAAAAATCAAATATAGATTAGAATGCTTTTGATATTCGACTTATTTGTTTTTTCATAATAAATAAATGAAAAGCTTCATGAAGCAGTTTGCTTGCTTATAAAGAATTGAGAATAAGGTTTCGTCTAGGTTTAAAGTTTCGTATATTCATGATATTTTCCCGTAATAATTTGCCTTAATCGAAAACAATTAAATCTGACCCATCTTAAAAATCAATCTCAAAAACGACGCCTTTCTCTCTTGCAGGTGTCAGCACAGTATCTCACTACTCTCCAGCAATGAGATCTGATAGAGTATAACATCATCAGCAGCATCACCCGCAGTCTCTCACTTTCTCTCCATCTGGGGGGTGAGTAAGCGTTTAAGCTCATTTACCGTGGCGCTCGCGCCACATTAGCCCACGCTCACGCCCCTCCATGGTACATAAAATAAAAAAGCGACCCCCCCCCCCCCGTCTTCGATATATATTTGCCCAAACGCGCAACGTGCTCTCGCGTCTCCCTCTATGCACACTCATGAATGACAATGGCAAAACTATAATCGCCACGGCGCCTGCTCTGCTCCATACTCTCTCCGTCTTTTTTACGAGCTTCACGTCCGGGCATTTTCATGGTAACCAGCTGCCCCCTCGCTGCTGCCTCTGCTCCTTTTTTTCGTCTTTTTGTGGAAAAAAGAAGCAGTGGGTAGTGCTCGTTGGTTGAATTCGCTACGCGCGTATTGCAGTGAGATGGGAATGAGAGGAGGGTGGTGGTGGTTTGGTTCGGTTGTTCTGCGGATCCTCGGTGACGAATTGTAGACAATTTCTTTCGTGGGCTTCGGGGATGGAGAAGGGATTTTTTAGGGGGTTCTGAGTGCCATGAGGATTGTTACTTATAGGGAGAATTAATAACTGTAGTGGATTCGTGTAAGGAGGTGTGTCAATAAGGCCGGTTTATTACTTGGCGTAAAATATGTGCACTGTGTACACGAGACTCGGTTGGAATTGAATACAATTTGTATGGAATATTGGTCAACTTATACTGTTTTACGCTGAATAGTAAAGTATATTTCGACAATTAAATAAGTACATACGAAACAGTATGTATGAAAGATTATTAATTAATGTTAGTCAATCGATGCATTTTCAAAGGAGACATTACATTGAACAGAAAAACATTTTTATAATATACTTGCTGAACATACTTGAAAATCTGTCAACCAGTAATAGCAGGGCTTATATAAATGTAACAATGCCGGGCTTATAGAGCTTTCAAGAATAGATTCCATTTGTCGTAAACAATACGTATTCAATAGTAAAACTTTTTCTCTCTTATTATATGCTTTCAATGCTTTAACCTGAATTCAACTAAAGCTATAAAAAAACTTGAACAAACATAAAAGCCGAAGCTCCAAAAATTTTTTAAACGATTTCCCTAGCTACCTGCAAAAAAATTAAGCCAAAGACGAAAATAACCAACTGGCACCTACGCTCATGAACACCTTGAAGCGAAAAACAATAATGAAAAATAAAGAGCTGCACGCTCAAAGCATCAAAATCGAAAAGAAAAAAGAAACTATTTTACGCAAACCAGTAAACTACATTTAGATAATTAAATGAGTAAAAATATTGTTATTAATTTAAAATAATAACTTAAAATAATGTTATTCATTTAATTTAATTCTGTAACAGTTTTTGTTTTGATTTTTAATGTATTTAAATTCTATCGATTGGTTTGGTTATCATGACAGTAAGATACTCCTCCATTTGATTCGTAAGGAATTCTAGCCTAATTCCAATTTAGTATACAATATCTATAACTGAAAGAAAGATTGCGAAGTAGGGTATGAATATTTATAATAAAAGATGTAATAATCAGCTCACCAAACTATTGTTAAAATTTTATAATAGAACGTTTATGTACTTCTAAATAAAATCAATCTTTGCAAGTCAAAGATTGCACTCACACGTCGACTCACACTGACAAAGTTCCCTTACAAGAAAAAAATTTAACTGATTTGTCTACTCGCAACACTAAATTATATTCAGATAATTGCATAATAAGACAAACTAAAACAACGTATCAAAGGTATACTTCTAAAACAAGAAATAACTATAATAATGTATCATGAAAAAAAAACTTTTCTCTTTTTACTTACATCTCTTAACCCTTTCAGTCACGCAATTCAATTCATTTGGTTATGGAAGTGCAAATATATGTTTCCAATGTATTTTTGAACGAAGAATCCAAATCAAGTGTCAAAAATTGAATAAATATAAAAACAACCCCTCAAATGGGGTGAAAACCACCCTTTTAGTTAAAAAATGCAATTTGTTTGGTAATGGAAGTGCAATATATGTCCACAATGCATTTTTGAATGCAGAATCCAAATCTGATATCAATAATTTTATACATATAAAAACAACCCCTCAAATGGGGTGAAAACCACCCTTATAGTCATAAAATTCAATCCGTTTGTTATGGAAGTGCAATATATGTTTCCAATGTATTTTTGATCGTAGAATACGAATCTGATATCAAAAATTGAATAAATATAAAAACAACCCCTCAAATGGGGTGAAAACCACCCTTATAGTCATAAAATTCAATCCGTTTGTTATGGAAGTGCAATATATGTTTCCAATTTATTTTTGAATGCAGAATACGAATGTAACGTCAAAAATTTTATAAATATAAAAACAACCCCTCAAATGGGGTAAAAACTACCCTTTTAGTCATACAATTTAATTCTTTTGAAGACTATATATTCTTTGAAGACTATATGTTCACAATGTATTTTTGAATGCAGAATCCAAATCTGATTTCAGAAAGTTTTATAAATATACAAAAAATCCCTCAAACAGGGTGAAAACCACCCTTTTATACGTACAATTCAATTCGTTTCACTATAGAAGAAAATATATGTTTCCGATGTAAATTTTAACGCGGATGCAAATCCAATGTCACAAATTTGAAAACATAAAAAAACTCGTAAAATGGAATAAAAAGTAACATTGCAGTCACGAAACCCTGTTTGTTTTGTTATGTTACTGCTAATATTAGTTTCTGATACATTTTTCAACGCTAAATTTGAATCCAATGGAAAAAAATTCAGTAATCGTAAAAACGATCTCTAAAATTCTAATTGGATTACTACGAAAATGTGAATACTCAACGTCAAAGCACTCGATAGGACCTAAGAATATATAAATAGAATTTAGAGCTCAAAAAATATATTGAAAATCTCTGAAAGCCATATAAATTTTCTAAAACACCCCTTGTTACAATCCCCTCGAGTGAATGATTTCAATCCAAACTATATTTTGAAAAAAGAATATTAATAATAATAAAAAAAATTGTTTGCAAGAACTTCAAAGGATCAAATCTAAGTTTATTAGGTAGTTACATAAAATTTCTATATTTTTCCTATCAAAAATTTCAATATCATTATTCGTTCTAAATTATCAGTAATCTCACAACATTGTGAAATTTGTTTTGGTTTATTCTAAAAAATTTTTATCATGGAATATGCTGAAATCACCAGTGATAATGAAAGTGAAGATGAATATGATGATCCAGAATATGATTCTGAATGTGATGATGATTCGGATATTGACAAAAATCAAATTGATGAAGCAGTAGCCTCGTTAGAAAATACTTCATATAGTGAAAATTCTAACGTGATTGAATATGAAAGTGATAGTGATACTCCGTTGAGTGACAGATTAGCTGCTTTAGATGGTATTTGGGATAATAAAAGAAGAAAATTCGACGAAATAATTTTTTCCGAAGATTGCGGTCCAATGGTTCCTTCAGATATTCGTTCACCTTCACAAATTTTCCTTTGCTTATTTTCAGAAGTTTTGATCGAAAGAATTGTCGAACAGACTAATCTTTACGGGCAGCAATCAGACAAGCCATTTGAAGAAGTAAATAAAGCAGAAATATTGAAATTTATTGGCATGAATATCATGATGGGAATAAGTAGGTTACCCGCCATTCGGTGCTATTGGTCATCTAATTCTCAATTACACAACTCTTATATAAGCCCTGTTATGCCTCTCAATAGGTTTTTTGCTATCCTGTCTCATATACATTTGAATGATAACTTATCAATGCCACAAAAAGGTGAACCCAATTATGATAAGCTATATAAACTAAGACCCTTACTTGATATGCTTTCAGAAAATTTTATAAAATTCTACAAACCATCTGAAAAACAAGCTGTTGATGAAAGTATGGTCAAATTCAAAGGTAGAAGTACTCTAAAACAGTACAATCCACAGAAACCTATAAAAAGAGGTTTTAAAATTTGGGTTAGAGCAGATGAACATGGTTTTGTATGTGAGTTTCAGGTATATACTGGAAAAACTGCTAACTTGGTTGAAAAACAATTGGGCGAAAGAGTTGTAATCGATTTAACCCATCAAATTATTTCAAAAAATTATCAAGTTTATTTCGATAATTACTTTACTAGTGTTAATTTGATGATTGAACTCAAAAGTAAAAATATATTAGCCTGTGGAACAGTACGAAAAAATCGGAAAGGTTTGCCAAAAAAACAAATAAACGATAAAACAATGAAAAGGGGAGATTATGAATCTCGGACTTCATACAAGGGTATCAGTTGGATAAAATGGAATGATAACAAACCTGTCCAGTTTTTATCTAATTTTCACGATCCTTCAATCAAAACTACTGTAAGTAGACGACAAAAAGATGGTACTAGCATTCAAATCAATTGTCCACAAGCCACTCGAGACTATAATAATTATATGAACTGTGTTGACAAAGCAGATCAGTTGAAATCTACATACGAGATTAGTAGAAAAAGTAAAAAGTGGTGGCTTCGAATATTCTGGCATTTTATCGATGTAACCGTTGTAAATTCTTTCATCATTTACAAGCAAAATACCCCTACTACTAAAATGAATTTGATAGATTTTCGACTAAAGCTGGTAACTGAGCTTATTGGGTTTGCATCACCTAAAAAAAGAGGTACCAAGACAAAACAATTTACTCCTAGTAAGCGTCAGCCTCAAATTTCAAATGAAATAAGATTTTCTCAAGCCCCGCACATTCCAACTAAACTCAAAATACAAAGAAATTGCACTTGTTGTAGTTCTAAAACAAATCGAGTTAGAACTTCCTACATGTGCACAACTTGCAATGTTCCATTATGCATAAAAGAAAAACAAAATTGTTATGAAATATATCACAAAACGTAAATGTATATAAGATAAAAGAAAATGAATAAATATCTACCTGAAAAAGATTTAGAAAATAAAAAAAAAATTATAAAAAAAAAAAGAAAAAAAAACGAAAAAAAAAATAAAAAAGAAAAAAAGAAAAAAAGAGAAAAAGAAAAAAAAAAGAAAAAAAGAAAAAAAGAAAAACAAAAAAAAAAGAAAAAAACATAACTCTGCCACAGACGGTCCCAAGCCCGTGTTCTAATGAGGAGGGGTTTTTTTTACTTTCATAACCAAACGAATTCAATTTCATGACTAAAAGGGTGGTTTTCACCCCATTTGAAGGGTTGTTTTTATATTTATAAAATTATTGATATCAGATTCGTATTCTACGATCAAAAATACATAGAAAACGTATATTTGTACTGCGATAACAATAGAAATCAAATTTTGTGACTAAAAACAATAGGGAGCCGATATATCGGCTTCTGTGACTGAAAGGGTTAAATCAAACTGAGCTCAACCTTAACAACAAATCAACCAAATACACATAAATCAAAGCTCCAAAATTTCTCAAAACGATTTACCTACGTACAAAAACAGCCCTCTCAAAGTCGAAGAATGCACTCTTACTCGCGAACCTCTATTCGCAAAAGTAAAGTCAAAAAATCAAAGAGCTATACACGCTCGTAGAGTCGCTCGTAGAGCATCAACACTACGAAAGGAAAAATTCAACTATGCTCAAGATATAGACGAGCGCGGGAGGCAACGCGGGGTTTTGTGCCCTGCTCTCGCGCAAAGATGCCTTTGAATCCTTAATTCCTTTTGAAACTCTCATTCCGGGAAGCAAAATGGGCGCGAACGAGCGCGCATTCTTCGCGCCTGAATGACGTATTGAGCGAGTTTTGTATGCCGCCGCTCGCTGCTCCGCTCCGCTCCGTGTATACCTCATCCATCCCATTCGACTGACTCTGTAGCTCCCCCTCCCCTCCTCCGTGTCTTTTTGCGCGCATAGAAGCGAGAGATGTATTCCGCGATGATTCAACTCCAAGGAGATTTCCTTTATTTTGCTTTCCGCCGAGCTGCGCGCATAGCTGGAGCTGGAGTTGGAGCTGGAGATTCAATGGAACGAGCGGTGTAGGGACTTATCGCGCGCATGAGAGAGAGAGACCGAGTGTGTTGTGCGTGTGTTTATGTGGATAGGAGGGGTGTGCGACTATTCAGACCGTTAATTAGCTGGGATATTGTCGTTTTGGGTAATGGGAGGATGGGATGTATACACCCAGGTGGGAGGAATTGTGTACAGGTTTAATGGTGGCGAGAGATGCTACTTTTTATGTGGGAGTAGACTTGTTGATTTCAATTGGAGTAAATTGCTACTGTTGTAATAAGCTTCCAAAATAAAAAGTTTGTTTAATTTTTTTTATATATTTTCTGATTGAAAAGTGGTACAATATAAAATGAGAATCTTACGGGAAAGTGGTGCTAACTTGTACATTTCTTCATAATTTTTGTATCTTATGATTTTCTTAAAATTCAGTTTTCTCGTACATAGTCATCAAGTGAGTATATATAATATATATATATATATATATACACTTGATACATATATATATATACACACTCACTTGATGACTATGTACGAGAAAATTGAATTTTAAGAATATCATAAAATACAAATATAAATATATATATAGAAGGTGGATGTAGGTAATCTGGCATGTGTGTCATGTAGCCACCTACACGAGATCTCGCAGAATGCGATATTCTGGGGCACCGTAACTTCTACAGTATATGTATTGTGACAATAGATGTTCAATGGCGCTGTGACCTCGCTGTTAGCGCTCTCTAATTGAAAGATAATGTCATGTTTTCGCGCGAAAGCATCAAAACTCTGATTTCTTAGCAGTGCATTTATGTAAAGAATCAATTTTTGTCAGAGTTATATGAGCGAAAAAAAATCATACGGTACATAAAATTTGTAGCTTTCTTTTCGTACTTTAAGATGTATGTCCCAGTTTTTGCTGTAGAGCAATTGCAAGGCAAAAGGCAATCGACGCCAATAAAAACGGTGGTTGCTTCTTAAAAATTCGTAGACCTAGTAATCACAATATATCGACACCAAGAAGTACGCTATGGCATCATGTAGTTAAATAACTCATAAAGGAAGTCTCTGCTAGACTAGTCTTGACTTTTTGACGAACTTACTATACGACTTTACCAATTTTTAACTACTTAGAGGTTACTTAGGTATTAGAGTTAAAGGTTCAGATAACATGTCTCAATAGTTTCCGAAGCCCCAAAACCCGATATATATTTACTGAAAATCGAAAGTTCCTTAAGATGGCCACATTACCTTCACCCCCCACCCACCTTAGTTGCAAATAGTTATGTAAATTTATTCATATGCCCACTTCTTGAATTAGTAGATTTTTTCGCAATTACTGGAAAAAAACGTTTTGAAAATCATTAAACGTATATTTTAACCAATGAGATAGTTGCTTTAAAATATTTAATATTAAATAGTTATCATTGAGACATTACGTATATTTTAAATAAAATGTTCTAATTTTGTCGTTATTTAACTCCTTATTAAGTATTACGTGACTAATTACTATTTTTAAATACTTAGCAACAAAAATAGTTGCAAAATATATTCAAGAACAAGAATAAGTGTGTAGTATGCTAATTATAAAATTATTTCTTCAAAACAATGAAGCATTTATAACTATTGAATAGTTTAATTTAATCTTTAGAATTAATTTAAAAAAATTACAGTAATAGAAAAAAAATAGAATAATGTCTTTTAACAATAGCATAATTAATGAAGCTCTGAAATGGAAATTCAGTTACATTACTCTTAATTACAAAACCATTTTTAAGTATCTATATTACATTTTTAAAACATATTACAATACTCTCCGACCGCCTTGTACATGCACAATCATTTGCTAAGAAGCCTTGATTTCCTTTTTTGGCGTCTTATTAAATAAACACCATTTTGCACCTTTTTTATCTTATTTTTTGTCTTCTTTTCATAAAAATATTTATAGAAACTACAGTTTCTTTTTTGAATTTCTATTAGTATTTAAATGAATTTCAATGTATTCTGATTAATAATTAAAAGATTGTTTCTATATTTCCTATATAATCACCATCTAAAGTACTTGAAAATTCAATAATTTATGTTTAAATCACAGAATAATTCCAACTACAAAAAACTAAGAACAAACGGTACTAACTCTAATGTACTCCCCCCTTAAAAACACATTCCACCCATAATTCCAAAGCATAACTCTCTCTCGCAGGCTAACCCATTGAAGGAGCGCTCGACTCATCTCACGCGCACAATGTAACGAGCCACCCGCCCCCTCCCTCCCCCCCACCATTCAACCTACAGATTTGCGAATCTCGGTTTCCATCGTACATATACTGCACGCGTATTCGCTCGCGCGGATACAATTTCACGACACAATTTTCTTTCGAGACGCAGCTACAGCTACAGGCGTAAATGGCACATGAACAAGAGACACGTACACACAGACACATACACACAAACAAACACACATGCACACTCACACATACACACACACACACATTCGCTTTCTGCTTTCTACGCACAGAAGACGACACATTGGTGTCTATAGAAGGTATATAGAAGAGAGACGAAATAGACGCAAGAGAGAGAGAGGCTCATATTCGCGCATTGTGACACGTTCCATCGCGTTCTCAACTGAACTGAACTCGAGTCTCTCTCTCACTCGCGGCACACACAGGGACGACGACGACTACGAGACGCGCACAATGGGGCGGTATGAATAAGTATAACAGACAGACACACATAGCTACCTTCTCTCTCTCTCTCTCTCTCTCTCTTGCTTCTGTACAGAGGAGAGATAGACACACACTAGGTAGAGGATGAGAGGGAGAGAGGGAGAGAGAGTTAGGGGCGGCAGGAGGAGGAGGAGAGCACAGTATGTGAATGAGGAACCCATTTGATAACACGCCTCCACAGCCACCCGAGGTACATTGTGCTGCTTCCTATTCAGCCCCTAGTCTATGCCCTCTTTCGTTCCCTCTCTCTCTTTCTCTTTTGCACCCCCTCAGAAGCCACCCATCCACCCACCGACATCATCCTTTCTTCTTCTTCTGCTACTGCTCCTTCTTCTTCGATGGATTCTTTTTGGTAGGATTCGTCTTCTTCTTCTTCTTCATTGCTATCTTGCCATTGACTTCTTTGCTTTCCGCGCATGGTGAATTCTCGCCTACATTTTTTCTATGCAGAGGACTTCGCAATCTCTCTATGCCCGATTGTGTGCTGCGTGAGATGTGTGTGCGTTTGTCGCGGGAGTTCGACTTTTGTGTTCTTTTTTTCTGGGTCGTGATTTTTGGTAGAGTTGGTAGCGGAGATGATTAGATTGTATCAAGTTTACTATAATTCAAAAATATTTTGAAAGTAGCATATGAATATTCTAACGTAGATGTGTGATGTATTTATGCCGCAAGTAGAGCAAGTTTTTAGAAAAAACGTTAAGGTATGTTTAAAATAATGATTCTTATTGTCGTAGTTGAGTTTATTGCTTTTGTACGAAAAATGTTTATCGTAAAACATGCCCCACATTTACTGCGGTGAGAATCTATTAATTAAAAATTAAGTACAAATTTTTATTACAAATTACACTGTTTTATTTAATTATAATATATTGTAGTATAGTATATTATTATTTTTTTCGTTTTGTTAAAAATAGTTAAATATGAAATTTCCCATATGGCACACCTAATATGTGTTATAAAACTTATGTACTATAAATGTAAAAATTTGTTGTTATTATTACGATTAAATTGCAATTTTTTGATAAATTTAAACTGTTTAACAACTTAATTTTTGCTATGAAAAATACTATTCATTATAAAGTTTGAAGATTTTTCTTTTTACAAATCATATTGGCAGAGCTACTGTTATGTTAATGAATTTCGTTTTTGAATATTGTTATAAAAATACTCTCGATAGCAGGATGCCCATAGCCACCCCCTCGATGAAACGTATGAGACCAACATCATCGTTTAAAGCTCGTTTAGAAATTAATTTAACAAAAAAAATTAATACCCTTAAGGAGGTCCAAGCGGCGTACTAGTCAAAACAGAAACTTATGAAAATAAGTTATTTAATAGAGAAGTTTATAACAATGTATCCTGTTAAAAAATTAAATATTTAAAAAACTTTGAATTTTCATATTTATATCAAACGCATATTTATCTTATTTCTTTCTGAAAAGTTGAATATAGACATTGATTTGACTCTAACCTTTAAGGTGTATCTCTGTTTTGAGTACTTTTTTGCGTTATTCTATAAATTTCTCTCTAAAATGCCAGGCGACCCTATTTTTTTTATTGTATGTACATAAACTTTGAAAGCTAAGGATTAATTTGATACTTTAATATTCTACTAAAGTTTGATAAAATATTCTTAGTTAGTTCTAAAAGTATATTGAGATGATATTTATGTAAAAACATCAATTATTGTATCAAAATCAATACAGATGCACTCGAAACTTTAAATTTAAAATATAATAATAAATTCATTATAATCTATAGAATAGTAAACATTTTTAGAGTATACCAATTGGGGGACTACGCGGTAAAATGTTATAAAACGGTAACTTTAAATACACAGCAATTAATGCTTTCTTATATAGAAATTCATGAAAAAATACCAATGCTTGGTTACTAACTACCTAGTACCTGGCCACTGAAGGAAGTTTGATTTTTAATAAGCTTTATATACATAAAATATGTAATGTATTTCTCCTAATTACAATTATTCAAGTATTTAGCTTCTTTTACAAAAAATTTTACTGAGTAATTTTATTTAAAAAATTGTGTGGAATATCGTAGTAACCTGCACCATGAATCTCAACAGATTTTTCACGCAAAAGCTAAGGAACGTCTTATGCTGTTTAAGACGATATTAAGTTTATAAAAGATGCTTGTGTTAAAATAAAGATAATTATTTTGCACTCCAAAACAAGACTATGAGAACTTAAAATTTTATGACTTTATAAAACCTAGCAAATGAGGTAAATAATTTTAATGTAATAAATTTTGTTAAGTTGAGTGTTATTTTCATATTATATAATTTCTCAATTCTTTAAAACAATTTTCGAATCGTATGTAGTGTTATTATTTTTGAATAAGCTATTTTGTGCACAATAAATAAGTTTAACAAATTTTGAGTTGTCATAGTCATGTTCTGGGGGGTGCGATGTATAGAATCTTATGAATATTTACAGTAGCTAGAAAATGAAAACTTATACATTTCTACATACAATGTAATGATAATATAATAAAATAATAGGTATATTGTTTATATCGTACATTCGTTATCAGAATTATTCATAAAAAGCATTCATATGTTGAAGTAAAATCAGTGAAACAATAAGAAATATATTACAGGTATTATCATTTTCATCAAAACGCGATTTTTCGCGTTGTACCATTTCACCTCGTGTCCCCCAAATATTAACCAACAAAATAATTTTTTAAAGCTAAATTATCCTCAATGTCACATTCAGTATCGTTACCCGCAACCTTCCTTAACCGATCTTAATGCAATCCAGCAACAGTCTCGCTAACCGATCACCACCTCGTCTCCACCCCCGAGCCCCCAGCATCAGACTCTCCGGCGATTGTCGTGATCTCTCCCTCGGCGCATAAAGAACCACTCTCTCCCCCCCCCCCTACCTCCATTATACCCGCTAACCCGACAATCTCGGCAGCGGATGCCGCTGTGCGGGCTGCGTGAGAGAGAGAGAGAGAGAGAGAGAGAGAGAGAGAGAGAGAAAGCGCGCGGGTATATACACCGACAACAATGAGCGCCCGGAGAGACAAAGGCACGCTCGCGCACAATGCTGATGTTGAACTCGACTGATTTCGACGATTTTTGGCCTTTGCATGGAGCAGCAGCGGCATCGCGAGCCCCGCTCGACAATGATTCCCGCATACGTAATCATCGCTATGGGCGCGAGCGAGCGTTCCGCCTGTGTATCTCTGCTGGCAGCAGTCCGCGCGCGGAGAGCGATCTCGCGAGGTCTTTTGCGAGCGACGCGGACAGCGGTTCTCAGCCGATCGGACGCGGTGGTTTTCGTGGCGACGACCTACTTTCTTTTGCTATTTGAATTTTAGACTTTACTGTTTTCTTTTAATATTCTTTCTAGGGTTGTTTATTAGCGGGGCTCTATGATTTGGTGTGGTCGGAAGATAGTCTTTGGAAATTTTTATTTTTTTCCTGATTTTGGGCTGATTATGCTGAAAATTGATGAAAATTCAGAAATATTCAATTGAATGTGAGATTTTATAAGATATAAATAAATAAAAGAAACACCAATGGTTTGTAACGATTTTCCGAGTTACTATTTTAATAGTATACCCACTGTACCTGAAAATTAGGTATGTGCATGAATAAAATTCAGCTCTTTCAAACTCGTTGATTTTTCATGCATTTTCAGTCACCATATTCAATTATTGGTAATGATTAATGACGATTAATGTTTTTCCGCTTATTTTTATTACCCTTTTGTCCATTTTTAAGCGTAAACATTTGCAGAGTATGATCAGAAGTAAAGATAGCATTTTTTACTAAAATAACATACTATTGAGGTCAATTGGCTTGTATCTCGAGAATGGGACCATGGAATAAATTAAAGGTACTAAACTTCATTTTTAAGAACCAGAAAACACCTTTCGAAGGTTCTTCAAATGTCGTTTACCGATCCTGTGACACTCTCATAGTAAAGTTGACATTTTGGGTTATTGAAAGTTCAGGGTAAAAAAAAACTATTAGAAATTGTTTGTCTTAGCAAACAATTTGTGATTTTTTACACACAATAAATGTTAAAGTAGAAACTAACAAACAAATTAATATATTAAAATTATTAAATAAATTTTAACAAAAAAAAACAAAAATAACATTACAAATACGTTTTAAATCGTAAGGGCTTAGAAAAATACAAGATTTCAGTGTTTTTATTTCATATAATAGTATTGCGCTTTTATCTAAACCAGGAATAAAATTAATATAAAAAATATAGCATTAACGTAGCTCTCTATTTTCAATAAATTAAAAAAAAATCAGCCAAGATTGTTGGGTTTTAAGGTCAAAAAAGACTTTTACTCCCCTTGCGAGGACATGAATTTTATCAAATAACAATTGAAGAAACATGATAAAACCGTAAAGGTCTTGAATGGTTACCGTGCTTAAATTTTATAGCTTTTCTATGATCTAAAATCTATAATGCAATGTATTGATTAAAAATCGCTAATAATGATGGTTGCACATACAAAATAACCTAATTATTAAGTTTGGCATATTTACTGAGGCAATATTGTGCATACTTCTTTGTAAATTATTGTGAAAACAAATAACAATATAATATATAATTTATAAACGAAATGGTGTATAAACCGTAAAGAATCACACGAGAGCCAGTCTAACAATACAATTAAACATAAATTTTTCCAACAGTACAATCCAAACCGTCAACACCCACAGAGCCATCAAAGCACTTTCGAAAGCTCCGCTAAAAAAATCATTCTTCAAAACTCCGCGCCCCGTCGACCACCGACCGAACCCCCGCGAGATTCGCGCGACGAGCGCGGGGATATAGGGGCGGCGCGCGCGCGCAGTTCGGTAGCGATCATCGCCGCGATTGTTTCGAGCGAACGGACCGTTTGTGGAATCACCGAAACAGGCGAGAGCCCACGCACAAAAAAGAGCGCTCCGAATGAATGAAAAGAAAGCATGAACGCAAAAAAAAGGAAAAAAATATATAGCGAGGCAAAAAAAAGAAAAAAATAGCAGGAGAAATCTCGTCGCGGAGGCCGGCCGCTGCCGGCACTGGTGGCGGCTGAGCACCCCTGGTCGCACCTGAATAGATACATTGTGCCGGTGCACCCTATTGACGGCCGATTGTTCCCCCAACAATAACAACAATATCTGAATAGTCGCGAGCACATCTCGCACGCGCGCTCGCGCACACACACGCGCGCGCGCGCATTCGCCAAAGTGTGTACACAGACGAGCTGCCTTTCGTGCATTCGCGAGCCCTCGCCTCTCTCTCGCTCTCTGTGTGTCTCTTTATGCTTCTGCTCACCCCGCCTCCTCCCGCCCGCCGCTATACTCTTATTTTCGCTTTTTTGCTGCTTCTGTGTATGGCGGGGGAGGAGGAGGATAGCTTTGTGCGATGGTGGAAAAAGAGAGAGAGAGAGAGAGAGAGAGAGAAGTTCCGAAATGACATCGCCGGCAAATGTGTTTTGAGATCATATAGAAATGAAAATGTGTATCCTTTTTGTGAGCTGAATTCTGGAGGGTTTATTATTCGAGGGCTTAGCGGTGGAAAGATTGCAAAATTACAAAAATGGATTGTCAATTTTATAAAAGAAAAATAATTTATTTTATGATGAGGGTTGCGACGACCGTCTATTATTTTTGCATTTTTTATTTGTTGAGCAATTAACTGACACCTTATATTTGTTGTTAACAATAAAATGTAGATTTTGGGAAGCGTTTCATTAACGTGAGAACCGATATTGAGTAAAACATAGTTGTTTAAAAAAATGCAGTTTTTACTATGGTAGGTACATCTAAAATCGTATTGGTCTGAGTCGAATTTATTTATAATTATTGTATATTTTTATGATACCTATGTTGGGCGAACCCAGGTTTCCATTTTATTTACAATATTGAGAAAAATATGTATTTCATGATGTTGTTTCAATAAAAGACGGCATTGTGAAGTAGAAATATTTCCTCAAAATTGAAAATTAGATGAAAAAATTGTACTCTCATGAAAGTCGATAACAAGTAGGGATTTACATCCCTATGGGTTTAATTACCGACTTTATTCTAAAGTAAAGTTTATGTAAAGCGTGAATCTAATATCATAGGAGTAAGGTACCGTTAAAAAATGAGTAATACGCCTACATGTTACTGGTGAAGGATATATTAGAACGTCTGCAAAAGTATAACTCCGTGCTGGCATTTTATTTATTATAATTTTTCTTTTTTATGCAAAATTTAAAGTTTCATAGATTTGTCTATATACATGCACGAACTGAAATGTTGATTGTGGATTTATTTAGTAAGTACACTCGACGCGGATATATTCTGATCGAACGTTTTTAAAAGGCTCCAATGACATTGTCTGATTCATAAAAATTAACCAATAAAGTACATGATTTTTTTTGCATTGATCATTTTTTTAAAACTTACAAGGAGAACACCAGCCCTGCTGAACTCGGATTTCGATGAGGCTTTGGGAGGTGCTTTCCAGTACGTAAAAATGAAGCCTACCACCCGTATTTTGTTCCAATATGCTCTTGTTCTCAAAAAATGAGGTATTCTACATCAAATAAATTTATAAATTTATAAAAATTAATTAAAAGTTTATAATTTTCAAACAACGTTTAAACAGCTGACTCCTTCTGATTGGTATAGAAATTCAAGATGTCTGCCGTAGCATGCATTCTTTTTCGTTGGTACATTAAGAAATTTCTATGTTATAGTTTCAATTATTATGGATTTAGATCACTGTTGTAGAAAAATCTTTTTAACATTTTTTATGTATTATTGGTCTTATTTATTCCACAACATTTTGTAATCGGGTTGTATTATGATCGCTGATCTATATATTGGTTATCATGGTGCGCGGACATGTTACATTCTAATTTGAAATTATATAATTTTAAAAAATTTCCGTGCACCAAAAATTGACTTAAAAATTTTCTTTCTTTCACTTTTGTGTACAACTTTACTTATAGTTTAATAAAAAAAATTATGGAAAAATCATGCCTCTTCCCTTTTGAAGATGATGACTAAAAATGAATAAGAAATTCACGAAATTAAAACAGTTTAATTTCTACAAATATTCATGCATTTTTAGTCATCATCTTCAATTGTTAATAACTTTGGTTCCGAATAATATTTTTTAACGTTATACAGGTCTCAAATTCAAGCTCTTTCTGCCTACTTTTATTATATTTTAAGCCAATTTTTCTAGTGTCAATACATGCATATTTATAATTACTACAAGAGGCACCCTTTTCACTAAAATAACGTATATTCGGAGTAAAATAGCTTATATTTCGAATGCACCTCCTATAACCTCATCGAGAGCCGAGTTTCCTCAGTGTTGGTGTTCTCCCTGTTAGTATTTGAAATATTTTGGATAACTGGTTACAAATTTGATTGACAAATTTATGAGCGACTCGAAATACTCCTATATTAATATACACGGAACTAATATGGTGAATCGAAAATTGAAAATTATTTTGAATTTTGAAAATCTAACTTCACATTTATTATAATAAGCTGCCTATCAAACATAACAGTGTAGACATTTTCAAGGGTTTGTCTATGATCGATATTTTCTAATAACGGTCTTTTAAGAAAAAAGTCTAATTTTGTAATTTATTTTCTATAACAAATTATGGATATAATAAACTAATGATTACCATCATTTACCCTATTGTGGATCAGTGCCTCTATTGTGAATCATTTGGTTTTAAATTATTATTTTAAAAGTTCTGCATTATCCCTTTTTTATTTTAAAAAATAAGAATAAGTACTTTACACAATAGATGCACTGATACACAATATATGATACATAATGGTATCAGGTGTACCTAGTAGAAAATAAGATGGTCCAAGTGGTTATTAATTTTTACCTGCACTTACGTGTCTTGACAATAACAACTCATATTATTATTAATCAGTTGTATTGAAGATCAAACAGAAATAAATTGTAATAAATTAGTAACACAACAAAGTAATTATAAAATCGATACTTCTTTAATCCATTACCATTTAGTCTTTATTTTACATTACTTTTACATACATTAATAGAGATAGATAAAATAAGCTTAATGTAAAATTGTTTTATGCTCATATAGATTAATTGTATATTTCTAATTGTTTCTATGTCGTTCTATATTATTATAGTTTAATTAACTTAATGTAAATATATATATTTTATAATTGTATAACATTCATACAATATTTGTTAGTTCCAAGCTAGAATGAATAGGTTGAAAAGCATTTCGTCTTAATCCCGGGGATTCTAGCTAGAATATATGTTAAGTAGAATTTACTAATTTGCGAAATTCCGGCTAAAATTTAGCTAAGAATTTTAGCTAAGAACATCGACATTTAGCGGAGAACATTGAAAAGGCCTATTTTCAATGCACGTGTTATAAAAAAAACGTCAGTAGCAGACGTATGTTTATTTTTAATTTTCAATTAATACAATAAAATCCTGTTTTTGAATGCAAAATACCTTTCTTTGAATCAAAGAAATATTTCATTGATAAACCTTCGTTTATTCAAATCTTTTATTTTTTACAGATAAGTAAATGACTATTAAATGAAAAATACTGCTTTTAAACCAAAGAAATATTTTATTGTCAGATATCTGAATAGTTTTATCTTTGAATTAATAAAATGACGTATATAAATTCGCAGAGTTAAAAAATAAGAATTTGATATTAACAAATATTTTTTAAAGTTAACTATAATTTTATTTATTCAGAAAAATATTTATTTTGGAAGTTAATTTTTTTTCAATAATATATAATTTTTAAATGAGTATTTTTTAATTCAGCACTTTTTATCTCAATGTAGCTGAATAGATAATGAAGATCCGTGAAGCCTACTGTTGGATTGTGCACAATCTATTCCTTTCTTGATTTAAAATGTCACGGCCACCATAAAAAGTTGTATCATTTATCTTGATTTCCTCTAGTCAAACTTATATAATATTTTCTTACTTATTAATTTTATGAATATTTCAACAATAATCAGAAAACATACGATGGTTCAAGGATTACTTATATATAAATATTTGACATGGCTCTAACAGCACCATTGTAGACTAAGAATACAAAATTTGTTTATTTTTATATTATTAATTAAAAAGCTTTTACAAAATTTACATTACAAAGCACTAACAGGAATAGTTTGTATGATTTCCAAGCCTCTTATATAAATATAAAATATAAATTCTTACTTGTAAAAAAGGCCTTCCTTTGAAACGGAAGTAATTCATAAGTAATTTTTAATAAATTATAACTTATGAGCTTTTTTGCTTTACAAGGCATCAATCAGCATTGCGATCAAGTAGCAATCTAAAATTTAATTTAATCGAATTAAAATTTAAATATTTTAACTCTTTTTACATTCATATAATTGTGGATGGACAATAATTTTTATTACATTTCCAAATTAATAATAATTTCACCGTAATTGCAAAGAGATTTACGTTTCAAATTATTTGTATTCTGTTATTTATTGATTATAAAACTATGTGATGAATACTATAATAGAAAAATAAATTATTTCATAAAATCAGTCTTTATTTTGTTAATAAGAAGTTTTACATGCTCAGTTTGCTAAATAGCAAAATTTGTATTTTATTTTCGATAGAGACGTAAATATGATGCATTTTTGTTAATGCATTAGTCTTTCGTTTGTTATTTTCTTATAATTCATATCAATCATTATCATTATAAAAAAAATTAAAGGTTTTACTTATGACATTGATGTACGCTTTTTACTTACTAAGTATTAAGATTAACGCACTAATCTTATTTCTTATTTTAATAATTAATTTTAAAGTTATACTATAATCTATATATTGATGATACTAATCTAATAGCTTAAAAATATTATACGAAGGCAGTACAATATTTGTCTTTCATGAGGTAGAATACGTTATTTTTTATTTTACGTTTATGTACATCTAAGAACTATTTCAAAGTCATTCTTTCATCGTCTAGATTAGGTATAAGTGCGTGATAATGTATAGTATACTGCTAAGAAAGATGCACACGTTATTTTTTTACTTTTCCATTAATCACTACATACAAAAATAATAATAAATTAAATACACGGGCCCGTATATTTAATAATCACTCTAAAACATGTCTTTCGAAAAATTCGAGAAAATCAGTCTCGAGTTCATAAATCAATGTCTATCTTTCATACATGGAACTAAAGTAGTTTATACTTTCACGGATTAAAGTAGCGATTATTCGAAAATTAGATTAATACTAATAAGTTATAAGTAAAAAACTTCACAATGCAGCCCGTTATCGGCTTGAGAGATAATTAGTCATCGAAAAACATATATCCTCATACGTCGTAAAAGTATCTTCGCTAATGAATACATTATAAATTATACTCTCGTTATACCAACTGCCACTTAAGTTTATCACAGATAGTTGAACGTAAAATGCCGTGCTGCGCAAAGTTATGTTGCTTTAGTTTTGTCAGTTTTGTGAGCGTTGCAATTCTTTCAAATGAATGAAGGTTGTCGAAAATTGCAGTCATTACACTGTACCTAGAAGTTAAGAATGTTAATTACTGTTTGTTTTCACTGATGTAAATAAAACTTAAATTAAAATTATTATTAAATTAATAGGAATGTTGTTATCTTTAAAATGAACATCTTACTGTTGCGTAGTCTTCTAAGATCGAATCGCCCTCAAATCGATAATGACTCTTGTAGTTGCCAAATATATGAGGGTTTAGAAAACCATAAAGCGGTGACTGTAGTTGCCAACGATATGGACGTACAAGATTCGTTTGCAGATTCAAAATGTCACGGCCACGATAAAAGATGTCATCTTTTACCTTGCATTCTTTCTGCTGTAAATGTTTTAGAAAATATTTACTTGATTATTTTAAAATTATTGTTATACATACATTAATGCTAAAATTAATATAACGACCGATAAAACAAAGGAGTTTATATTCATAATTATTTTATTCTGGTATTTATGAATTGAATGACTTCTATACGTTAATAGAATGAAAAAATACGATTTATGTATTGTATTTTATATCAATGTATGACGAAATACAAATTAAATATATTTCAATTTTAGTAATATGATTTAACACATATGAATTGTAAATATTGAAAATTACAAACCTGTAGAAATTTTTTTTATATAGTTAACAACTTTATATTTATCTTTTCTATTACAATCATTTAAGATGTTGAGAAATCAAAAAAAAACTATTTTATTTAAAAAATGTAGTTGAAACTATTGTTTCTTCTTTTATTCCGTGAAATACACTTGTTGCCCCTACAATAGTCTTTATTCTTCTCGGACCTTAAAATCTAGAATTCAAATGTTCTACTGTACAAGCGATTTTGCAGCATCGAACCTTCAGTTACCCAATTTATTCATCGAACTAAAGTTATGTAAACAAATATCTGAGCTACTCTCTGAATTCTGAAAGCAACATAAAATTAACTTACAAAACAGCACTCTATTACATATAAACAGCCCATACCTCTCCTCGCGTCATCAAAACACCAAAACAACCTACACGAACCCCCCACCAACCTACCCAATCAACACGCAGACCCGCCTCTCCTCTCTCCCATAATGTTTACCTTCTTCCTGTGCTTCGCGGGCTGCGGCTCGAGTCCAACTACAGCTTCGGTCCAGTGTTGCGGCACAATCGTCCTCTTCAGCAGCCTCGTCCTTGGCGTCGTCGACTCCTGCGGCTCCGCGCTCTCTACGCGCTCCGGCGGTCGCGTTTCTTGCGGCGGCTCCACGCTTTCCTCGAGCTCCGGTGCCGCGCGGGCACGTGGCTCGGACGTCGATGTAGGCACCGCGGGATTCTCCGAAAGCTGGATTTTGTATTGATGTTTGACAAAGTACAAATTAAATATATTTAAAATTTAGGAATATGATTTAAATGCATATATGAATTGTAAATATTGAAAATTACAAACGGGTTCATATGTTTTTTAAATAAGTTATCAACTTTATGTTTATCTTTTCTATTAGAATTGTTTAAAATGTTGAACAGAAAAACTAGTTTATTTTAGAAATGTAGTTGAAACTATTGGGATTTAAAGTGTCATGGCCGAAGCAAAGCAGTTTTGACGATTTCTTGTTTCCTAAATAAATATACACAACGGATGGATTTTGAAACTAATTATAACTATCAATTGTACTAAAAAGGTGGTTGCAAAGGTTTTCTTTCTTTTTATATGTAATGATGAAGGAATAAAAAGGTGAAAAAGTTATTAACTGCATTTGAACTTACTCTAGTACTTTTAAATCTTGAATGTCGTGGGGAGGGGCAGGGATACTTCTTCTTTCCGTACGGAGATGAATGCGCCAGTTCGAATATGCGTATAAATGAGACGGGTTAGAGTTTTGCCGTCCCCTCGGGGGATTAAAAATTATGAATTTTGAAATTTGTTTCGGGTCAAAGTAGCAGCAGTTGTTGAGTCGATACTAGAATGGCACAACTCTGGGGTAATATGAAAAATGGTACCAGGGTGGGTTCCGCCAGAAGAGGAAAAGGTGGTAGGCTTTAGTGGGTCGGTTTCCGATGCAACGGCTGTGTAGTTTTTTTTCGACCTATATTATACACACGGCGGATGCATCCCCAGGCTATCCGGCTGTGTGGACCCATTCGGGTGTGCCTTAGATGGCATTTCCTACATACCCTCGAAAAAAAAAGTATTTTTAAATCTAACATATGTTCTACTCATTTATTAAACTATTTAAGAGTTGCCATTAAATTTTTTTCCTTGTAGATTCTGAAACTGTAAAACACGTAGAATATTTTTACATAATTAGTTTTTAAATTCACCCGTTTTATATGCTTATTAAGGAAGAAGATAGTGTCGTTACTGCTTTGCTTCGGCCATGACACCTTAAATCTCAATTATTTCTTCTTTTATTCCGTGAAATACACTTTTTGTTACTATATAGTCTTTATTCTTATCAGACCTTAAAAAACAAGAATAAAAATTTTCTTGTGACATCGCACCTTCATAAGTTAAGCAAATAAACATCTGAGCTACTCTCTGAAATCTAAAATTAACATAAAACTAAGTTCTTAAAATAATAATAAAACAGCCTTTAACGTATATAAACAGCCCAGACCTCTCCTCGCGTCATCAAAACACCGAAAGCATCTTCACGAAGCTCCACAAATACTCAATCAACGCGCAGCCCCCCCTCACTCTCGTCTCTTTCCGATGTTAATACCTTCTCACACTGCTGCGCGGTCTGCTCGGTCTGCGCCTTATCTCCAGCAACCTTACTCCAGCGTTGCGGCACACTCGTCTTCCTCAGCAGCTGTATCCTTGGCGTCGACGATGCTATAATCGGCGCGGGCTTCTCCGACCTTGCGTCCTCCTCGCTCGTCGTCGCCGGGGACGAGGAGCCGGTGAAGCTGCTCACGTCACTGGACTCGCTGCTCGAGGGCGAGGCCGGTCTGCACCTGGCGAGCGCGCCTCGGAGAAGCACCTGCCGAATGTCCTGGTTGTTGTGATTGTTGTGGTAGGCCCGTAGGTTCCCGAACTCCTCAGGGTCCAGGCCGTCCAGCTCGTTGAGCGCCAGCGTCAGCGCCGACATGTTGGGTGACTTTTCTTTTTCGTGTACTGTGCGACGAGGAAATGAAGGGCTGAATTTGAGATTCTTGCTTGGTGGGTTTGGTAGTTTGGTCATTTAGATTTTCAATTTTTGGCAAAAAGAAGTTAGGAAACCTTTGTATATATACGATTAACGAGAAAGGAAAATAAGTCAAGACAGAGTTTAAGGAAGTGAGGGTCGAATTTTGAAGGATTTTATTGTCGAGGCTTTTATGTTGAGAAAAATCCAAATTAAGAATCTACAATTTTGCATGAAACGATTATGACACTTTGAGCACATGAAAACACAATTTTCGAGATATAAGTAAATATTTGTTTCAATGGCATTCACAACAAATTTATTTGATAAATAGTAAATATTTACTAAATACAAGAAAGGTTTTCTTCCAATCATTAAATATTTACATCATTCACGTCAATAATGTTGTTACAAATATTGAACGAAATATTTACTTCGGCTTCGAAAATGTATTTTCAATGTTGGAAAATAAGTATCGAAAGATTTATATTTTGTATAGAATTTTATAGCTTGAAACGTTCATTGTTGAAAACGATTCAAAACTGGAATTTTCAAGTATGTAAATTGCTTATTTACTGTGTTGTAATATCGTTAGACTTTGTCTTTTAATTTGGTGATTTCGTTGCAGGATAATGCCTTTTTTAAGAAGCTTTGTGTAATATTGTTACGAATTAAAATTAGGACAAGATATAGTTATTAGCGTTATCACTTAATATTTTACTACTCCTGATTATTTTATATTAGATTGTTAAATATGTTGGATTTGTTAAATAAAAATTCAAGTCTGTTTTTTATTCTAAACTACATGTACGTACACGTCGGAGAAAACAAGGAGAAAATATTTTCGAATAATTATTAATTAAAATTAAATTAAAATTTTTACTATTTTATATGAACGTTAGAGTTACTATAAAACATATATTTAAACAGCTTAGATTTATCATTAAATTTTCGCTTAAATATCTTTTTAAACTCGCAAATACATTAAACTATTGCATCTTTATCTATTTTTTTATTTAAATTAGACACTTAACGTTTTTATATCGTCGAATTTGCACTTTTAAGAAACAAATTGTTTTTCGCATTGGTAAATAATCGGCCAAGTCATACCTGAGGTTTTGTTGGTGGAAAGGACACCGATAGGTGTTCCACAACACTCGATCTTGCAAGCAACACGACTCGACGTCGACTGGCATAGCATCGAATCACTCAAGTTTTCCTAATGATGATAGAAACTATCAACAGCGCTGCTAGACGCCAAAACGCGTAGGCACCTGTACTTTTATGTTCAGTGTATTTTATAATAGCGATAATTATTAAAAAGGAAATGAAGACAATGAAATCCTTTTTGCTTTTTAAAAAAGTACATATTATTTTTAAAACTATTAATGTAGTTTTATATTAAGTGATTCTATTAATTATTGTCATTGTCATTCATTATTCCGTAATACGAGTAAGTTTCTTAGAATTAAATTATAAGGAAATTTTTATTTCCAATAAGATAATATTTAATATCACAAAATTTTAGAAACTAAAATTTTTATTTCAAATAAGATAATATTAAATATTACGAAATTTTAGAAACTAAAATGAGCCTAAAAATTATTGTTTAAATACTTTAAAAAAGTAATTTTTATTTTCTTATTAGCAAGTACTACATTGTATATTGAAAATAAACCTAATACTTTTTGAATATACATCATAAACAATCATATTTCTTTAAGTTTTTAAAGAGTGAACCGCTATTTACTATGTTGCAAAATAATTTTATTATTCTGTGGTAACTTACAATTCGCAGTGATGCCCATTTTACCGACTGCTGCTTTAATTCTGCAATTATTTAAAAAATGATACATTATTATAGTAGTTAAATAAAAACGTTTAAAGAATTTAGTTACTCATAACAATACAATAAAACTATACGTACAAATTATGATTCATATTAAACAAATCTTATTTAATTTATAACGCTATCAAGTATTAATTCCGCAAATCAGTTTATTTCCATTACTGCAACTTTCAAGTAATCAGTATATTCTTAAAAACTATCAAGTAGCACATGCCTCATATACATTTCAAAACAGTCAATTTAATTAAAACAAACAAAAAATTCGAGCCACGTGTCCTACGCCATCTTGCGCGCTGCCCCCGTACCCTGGCGCTCTCCTCGCTACCTTTATCGACGTTCGCGAATCCATGCTCCTGCAAGGGCTCAGCTTGCCGCGCCGGCCGTCAGGCGGTTGAGACGCTCGCTTCTATTGCAAAATCTCGTTTTGTTAATTTTTAGCAAAGCTGGGAAATCCCCTCTCCCATTCTTCGAACGATCCATCATCAAACAAACGCAACCCAAACCCAACGCAATTTTTTCCTTACCCCCGGATAAACTCCACCTCGCTAAAATCGCACTTTCCCCGCGTGAAAAACCTATTCCGCAAGTGCTAAAAAATCTTCAAGATTGGTATATAAGCCGGCTGTGGCCCGAGCGTAAAATAGGTGGTCCGATGCTACTCAGCGACAACTCTGTGAGGGACGATCACGGAGCCCGACTTGTTCAACCCCACCGCAAACGACGTGAGCGCCGACGGAACGAGGGGGAGCCCGACGTGCGGATGCAGAGCCGGCGACGCGGAGGGTTGTGTTCGAGCCCCCGACAACCGATCATCCTGGGCATCTCGAGAGGGCGGAGTCAGCAGAGCAACAGTTACTACTCCCCAAGGTCAACGTGTGATGTGTGTGAGATATACGAAGCGAAGCCCTCGCAGTGAGTCGAGGCAGTGTATTATCGAAGCCCGCATGCGGCAGAATACAGTTATTGTGAAGTCGGTCGGGCGGTCTTAGAGGCGCCAGTTACTGTGCGAGAGCGTGTCCTGTACGACGACGACGACGATGTACGACGATCCACGGTCGGATCTGGACGATCCGTGGTGGAAGTCTTTCGAGACAGTGAAGGAGGCCAGTCCTGAGAGAGGCGGCGCGGCGTACGAAGGGAACCTGCGCGCGTACGCAGAGGGGCGGCACTCCAGTTCAAGGCAACGGAAGAAGTTGCAATCCAGTGGACACACAAGACACACCGCGTTTACGAGCGAGATGAGAGGCATACAGCGCGCGCTATGGAGGTCGGGGAGAAGGAGGGCTGCGGCATACCGGGCAGCGTTGGAATCGGCGTCGTGCGGAGGCGGAGGGCGAACCGAGGGACGGAGGCCGTTGGTGGTGGGTTAAGGAGGGCGATGGGGTCGGACCGAGCAGGGCTCGGGGTTTTCAACGGTTCCGATGGCTGTAGTAGCGACTTTGACCACCTTTTTGCAGCTTGAATTTTTTAAAAATATTCTCTTCTTTTATTGTCACGGATTTCATTTATTATAACAACTTTTCAGTACTTCTTTTTTTTTTATTTATTTTAAAAGCAAATATTTGCATTTTGCGGTATATTCAAGTCATGAACTTGGTAACTTAATTATTATTATAACAATTGGGTCCGTGGTGATATAAGTGTAAGTAAAAGAGCGATTGTTTAAAACTTCGTAAAAGAGTGAATTTCTCATAGTATTTCGACGGCTACGCGGAAGATCCTGTTAATTCGGCACGCGCTCGAAGAAGAAGTTACTCGGAGCACGCTTCAAGAGTATGTCAATTCAGATATCGCGTAAAGAACGGCTTCATTAGCCAATTATTCCTCGGTTTACATTATGCATTGGCAACTCTAAAAAATAGGAAATTACATTTATTGCGGTAATATTCGTTCTCATATTTTTTTAGAGTTGCCATACACAAAGTAAAGCGAGGAATAACTGGCTAAAGAAGCCGTCCTTCACACGATATCTGAGTTGACATACTCTTGGAGCGCGCGCCAACTTGACACCTCCCTCCGCTCAGCCGTCGATTTGTCGAATATTATTCGAATGATTCTCATTATCAAACTTACATTTCTTAATGTATTCTTGCACTTCTTTAAGGTTATTGAAAGCTAATTATTTATAAGTAAATGTTGGAATATCGCTGTGCTTTAGCATACGTATGTGTGTAACTGTAGTTATACACTACTACATGCTTGTACAAAATCGAATCGACTTACTAAGAAATGTCCCAAAGACATAAACTGAAATGCGAGATATAGAAAAGAATGGGGAACTATATGCGTCAGCCCCGATATTCTCTTATGCCCTTTTGTCAAGTGTTTTTAGTCGTACTAGAGCATCTAGCTAGAGCAGTTGCACATTACTGACGTTATTCCTTACTTGTGCGAGTTTGAATAAACCAAAGTTATTTTATTTGAAATATACATTATGTATTATCATTTATTTAACACCCATTTCCAATAGGTTATGGGCCCAGATACGTGGTTAAATAATTGTGATTTCTACTGTGTAAAAATAACTGTTTATATTGAAAATCTCGATCGTTGTGTTCATTGAGAAAGTGAATTTTAGTGCACAAAGAAATAAAACTTTAATCGAGAAGAGTAAGTGAAAAACGTGTGAATTAAGACAAACAGATGTTTAATAAAATATAATTACTATATACGAAGCTACTACAACAAAGGGAGAGTAGTGATTCCAGTACTGTTGCATTTCTATGTCGAAATGTCTACAAGTATTTACAACATGCTGAATAAATTTAAAAGAAAATTAAATGGCAGAATGAATAAGAAGGAAACAATGGATTATCACTATGAAAGATGTATAGTAGTATAACAAAATAATTATTGGAGAAGTACAAATTGGAGTATTAAATGTCATATAGCAAAGCCGTTGTGATAAAATATTCATTCTGTGAAAGTTCAAAGATAAGAAAATAATTTCTGCTTCTTAACAGTGAAGTTTTAAAATCGTGGTTATTAACAAAATGATTTGTTTCAGAATTTTATTAATTACCAATCAATGGCCTGTAAAAATCTGTGACAAAGAACGGATTTTTCATAACTACAACGCACAGAAGAAAAGTCGAAATTATCGACTACATGTGTCAGGCACAAGGTCTTCATTGTTCTAGTCGAGATTCAAGTTGAGCAATCCAGGCCCTCTATGAAGTCCGAGGTGACGCGTTGGAGCGTGCCGCATCGCAAGTCGAACTAGAGTCATATTTATGGCTCCATATGAGAAGTCTGAACGAAAAATACAACAAATGAAAACTAAGATTGTTTTCATTAAAATGATGATGTTGTATACGATTGGAAATAAGACGGTAAAAATGATTGAAAATGGTAAGCAGTTAAACAATGAAATATCTATAATTTTTAAAGTAGATAAATATAAAATATCTTTTGAAATACATAAGATTATCAAAATAACTTGATAGGTATATTGTGGCATAAATGTAAAGTTTATACAATAGAATACAATTTCTAGAATATAAATAAATTATTAATTACATAAGCTACGTTTAAAAGTTATATTACACTAATGTGTAAAGGTAGAAGTTTGATTAAAGTCTGTTGTTTATAGTTCATAAAAGATGTTTATAATCTAATCACTCTATAATCTATAAATGAAAATGTTTCGTATTTTAATGAATTTGATTTAAACTACTCGTAATATAGCAACGAAACAAAGGCCAGACTCATTTTAAATTAAAATTGTTAAATTAAACTAAAACATAAAAGAATGTTTTTGGTATTAAATAAAAGACTTAAAGATTTACTATTGCACAAATTTTATACATTATAGTATATTGATGTTTCCAAAAGTAGATATTAAAATGATTATTAAAAGAAAAGAAAAAAACTTATGCAATAATCATTGTCAAACAAACACATGAATCACGGTACTATAAAGAGCCTGAAATTAAAATGAATAAAAATTTAAGTTTGTTGTTTTAAGAAAGTTATTAATTACAAATTTGAAAGCGATAAGGTAAATGTACCAGTACTTGGCCACTTTGTAGCAGCCGAACTTATTTATTAAATTAGAGCACTAAAATTAATACGGCCAATAAAAAGTTATATATTCATCTGGAAGGGAATTTAATTTTCTATCAAATTAAATTGAAGAAAGAGACATTTTAATCAATAATGATAGGGAAATAGACATAAATGTTCAGTGGTACAATGTACCAGTACTTGGACCAGCAAAACAAATATGTCCTAGTGTCTCAAAATACTGCTACCAGTATTTGGCCACTGCTTTAACCAAACATTTTTTCTTTGAGTAAGCCCAAATTAATATTGCGCAGATTAATTTTGTGAGGTCCAATGAGGAAATAAATAACTTACAATAATTTCGTTACGAAAGCATATTATTATTTCTTAATAATTATTATAAAATACATAATATTTTTTAACTTAACTCATACCTTAATACAAAAATAGTACTTACCATTACCGGACTAGTAAGTTAACTTTTGACATATTCTGTTTAAATAAATAATACTATAAATTATATCTGCTTGTTGAAATAAATAGCAAGTCTCTCAGTGTGCGTATTGAGGTTAGGTTGGTGGTTAGATATGCGAATAGTATTATTCAAGTTATGATAACAAATAAGACTCCAAATATATAAAATATAAGTTATACTTATTGTTATAAAAAAGAAATGTTTACATTACTTGTTTGCTCCAAAAAGTCCCTTAGTCGAAAAAACAACCGCGATGTAGCAAATTCTCAAACAAGTATATGCCAACAAATAGGACCGAGATTTGTTGCATAATCTGCGTGATTGCTCAGTAGATGGCCACCCGGCCAACTACTGGGACGGGAATTTTCAAGGTATTTTTCGAGTACCAATACATGAACACAAAATTTTAATATAAAATATATATAAATCTTATATTTTTTATTTTTTATGTATTTCTATAATATATATATATATATAATGCAGGAACCTTAAGATACATAAAAAAATGTTTTATTAAATTTTTGTCGCCTTACTAATAAACGAACTTTTCTTAGTCACTACTTAAGAAAAGCATGCATGCTCGCACGGACTGAAAATCGCAAAATTAAGATCTTATTTTTTAACTTAAAATCAATTATTGAACCTCGGGTTCTTTTTGTATTGACAATTTATTATGTACACAACAATATTTGATGATAATTCACGTTTTATTCTATGCCAAAAGCTTAAATATTAAGATATTTCTTGACAGTGGCCAAGTTCTCGGCAGTGGCCAACTACTGGTACTTTTACCTCAGTTAATGATAATTCGCTTAGATCTATTTTAGTTGAATAGAAACTAGACACATACAGAGTGTAGAAGGTTTGAAAAAGTACTATAAAGAGTTTGCATTAAAAAAAAACTTTTATGATAATAAAACTGATACATCTGAACATTATGTCAAAATCAGTAAATATTTATAAATTTGATGATGATAAATCAGAAGATGATTATTAAATCTGGTATTACAAAACCAGATGGCTATAGTTAAATAAATCTGATATTAAGAAATCAGATGGCCATAGTTAAATAAATCGGATACTGATGTATCAGATGGGATAGTTAAAGAAATCTGATAATGAGAAATCAGATGATATGATTAAAGAAATCTGATAGTAAAAAATCAGATGATACGGTTAAAGAAATCTGATAACAAGAAATCAGATGATTATAATCAAATAAATCTGGTAATAAGAAATCAGATGATTATAGTCAAATAAATCTGATAATGAGAAATCAGATAATTATTCTATAAATCTAATATTGAGGAATCTGATAGTTTCGTTTATAAAATTGAATATTAAAAATAAGATAATTTTGTTTGAAAAGTCTGATATTTATAAATTACATTGCATAAAGCCTTTTTAAATCTGATATTGATTAATTAGATGATTTGGCATATTAAATCTGGTATAGATTAATCGGACAATTAGATATTATAAAATCTGGTGCATTGAAAAGTCAGATGGCCATAGTTTTACTATTTCGTTTCGTTTTCTTGATTATAAATAAATCGGAATTTGTTTTTTTTTTCAGAAAACTATCATAGTAAATTCGATATTTAAAAAAAACGGAAACTGATGTGCAAAATAGTGACAATCTTAATTTGCCATAATAAGTCTGAATTTAATAAAACGAAATAAATTCGTAACATAAACGAATATTTATAAATACGCCTATAACGATAAAATAATCGAGGCTTGAGTCTAAGAAAAATATGAATTGGTAACGGAGCCTAAATAGAGTGGTAGGATAAAACATCTATTATAGAATTTTTATGTGTGTGTAACTTGTACAAAAATGAATCGACTTACTAAGAAATGTCTCAAAGACATAAACTGAAATGTGAGATATAGAAAAGAGTGGTGAACTATATGCGTCAGCCCCGATATTCTCTTATGCCCTTTTGTCAAGTGTTTTTAGTCGTACTATAGCATCTAGCTAGAACAGTCGCACATTACTGACGTTATTCCTTCCTTGTGCGAGTTTGAATAAACGAAAGTTATTTTATTTGAAATATACATTGTGTAATATCATTTATTTAACACCCATTTCCAACAGTAAAAATCGAGCATTTATCAAAAATAGGTGATTTAGAGGAGACGTTGTTTATTATTAACAAATAATATTATAGAAAAAAAGAGTCATCTTTAACTAGTCCCACTTTAATCAGTTTGTTTGCAGCTTAAGGTGGGTCTACACTGATTTTTTACTAAAAAATCGAAAAAAAATTTATGAGCCTGTTTGAAGCTCTAAGTATGAACATTTTGGGACCTGATAAAATAAAAAAAATTATAATCAACAAAATTATAAGCTTTCAAAGGAAATGATTAACATTGCTTATTAAGTAGAACTAAATATTTAAATGCGTTTATCTCGAAACTTATTTTTTGAACTTCAAAAAGTTGTTCGCTCATTTAGAGTCGATGAATCTAACTGTTGGAATATCGCTATGCTTTAACATACGTATGTGTGTAACTGTAGTTATACACTACTACATGCTTGTACAAAAATGAATCGACATACTAAGAAATGTCCCAAAGACATAAACTGAAATGAGAGATATAGAAAAGAGTGGGGAACTATATACGTCAGCCCCGATATTCTCTTATGCCCTTTTGTCAAGATATTATAGTTGTACTAGAACATCTAGCTATAGCAGTCGCACATTACTGACGTTATTCCTTCCTTGTGCGGGTTTGAATAAACGAAAGTTATTTTATTTGAAATATACATTGTTTATTATCATTTATTTAATACCCATTTCCAATACTAACTGTAACTCGCAGTAAATTCTTATAATTATTATATAAAGGAGTTAGTATTTGTTGTCAAGAAGTGAATGTATACAAATGTTTGCCGATTAAATATGTGTACAAAAACATTTTTTTAACACTTCGTGCGCAAAACTCGGTTTCGCACACACTGCGTCAAATATATGCGAAATGTAAATCGAGCTTCACTCGATTACATTTCAGCCTTGTGTGACTTTTTCACACTCGCTTCGCTCGTGCGCCAACGTTCACACAGGGCTAATATTGAAATGTACTATATTTTTGTCATATATTTATTGAAAATGAAGGTATATTTTTTTCAAGCGTTTATGATACAATAAAACCCGCTGCTGACCCGAGGTTCCGATTCATCATTTTATATAAAATCTTAAAATGGATACTCGCAATAAATAAATTAATTCGAAAATGACTTTATGATATCAGGCTTCAGAACAGCCTCAAAAGACATACCTAGTTCGAATAAAACCGATGAGTATTTTGTGAATATTAACATATATTTTATGTTTTAATAAGCAGTACTAAACAAATTAATTTCGATTTGCATGAAAACTATTTTTTTTAAATGGATATATTCTTCAAATTCGTGTTTTTTCTTAAATAAAAGCTTGGTAATAGTTTTGATTAATAAAAATCGATAAAAACCATGCGCACTTTAAAAATGTATGCCTAATTTTATATATCTTCAATGGAAACTGCACTGCGGGCGTTATTCCCATAATATACTCGACAGCGTTACGTAATGAAAATAACGCACGCTAAAGCACTATACACGTGATACAAAAAATAATAAAATAATTCCGACGATTAAATGACGTCTTTTGATATGTTCTAAAACTTTAACCGTGCACTTCTTCGTGAAAATTTTATTCTTAATTTTTTTTTCTACAACCCTCGTAGAAACGGTAACTAACCGTTCGCCATGTATATACCAAATCGCAATGATTTGGCCAATGGTTTAGCCATCGGTTTGTCAAAAATCCCACTTATTTCGTAACGGAAAAAGCATTGTGGTTAGCTAACTGAGACTTAATTTTAAAAATCACAAAAAAGGAGATTTGTCATGATTTTATAATTAAAACAGTTCATAAAACATTGACTTATTGATACAAAGTTGCAAAATCACGTACAGAAATGAACTTTACTTTATAAAAGTAGGTTATAATAAATATACTGTTCTTAGATTTTGAGGTTAAATTATTGAATATGAATATGTCAAAGTCAATTGTTAAATGAATTAATAAATACATTATTAAATTTTTTTTTTTTTTTTTATTATTATTTAACGTCGCCATGTTTATGCTTCCATGTGGTGCTAATCGACGACGGGGGTCTGCGGTGTGTTTGTAAACAAAGCACATGTAATTTTTACAGAGGTGCTTGTATCAATCGGCAGAGACTAGGATTCGAACCCGGGTCACCGGCGTGGGAATCCGACACTCTACCGACTGAGCCGCCGCAGGCCCACATTATTAAATTGATGTATGATTATTAAAGTCAAATGATAATTAAAAATTTATTTAATTAAAAATATATTCCGATATTGGAATAGGGTTATGTAAACATTTTTAAAATACAAATTTATTTAGCACACAATGTATTCAAATGATTTTATATTTATCATTAAGGATTGTGCGAGCAGAGAACACTTGTTGAATCACTTTGTAATTCACTATTTAACTTTGCTGAATTATCAACAAATTCGCTAGCTTATCGAGCTTTCTCTTCTAATTTCCGAACCTTGTATGCACTCGTCCTTAATATCAACCAAATTAAGATAGTCCGCATCTATTATCAAACTTTGTACATTGTCAGCGGTTAATGTGATCTCTCCCGTTCAGGCAAACGTAATGAAAGCTTTCAAATTTCTAGAAAAATGTAAAAAGCTAATGAATTTGTATTTATATTTAATATAACACATATATTTATCTATATTGATTTTAATTTTCATTATAAATACTGATAATGGTTCTAGTTTGTAATGTAATGTTCTTGGAACAAACTTCGTACATACGGAAAAAGTTCGAGAGACGGATAGGAGAAAGAGCCAATGATCATCTAGTCACAGAGGCTTAACATGCCTCTCTTTCGCTTACGTGTTGGTTTATATAAGAATTTATATCGAATGGTCGACCAAGTATTGATCGCCAATCAAATAATGGCAATAGCTTAATAAAGTATATTAATATATAATAATCAAATGTCCGTAATAACTTCATAATATAAATCAAAGAACCAGATATATAAATTACGAACCTATCATTTAATATTTAATATAAAATAAAGAAGCAAGCGTCGGTCGATATAAGCATTGAAGGGTGTACAGTATTAGTGTCCTAAAAAATCGACTTTTCGAATTTAAAAAAAATCTTTCGGTTACATATTGTTTACTATCGATACAACCATCTCAATTTATATAAGAGGGGTATTAAAAACTTACTATATCAAAATAATTTAATTTTTCCATAACAAAATATTTCCTAATTTTATTTTAATTGAATAATGTAAAATTAATCGCTTATTAATAATGAATAAATTGATAAACCGTTAATAATTAAGGGAGCAGGCCTGGATTAAACCTGGATTCCAGAAAACTTTTCCTGTTTAAAATCAATCATTCTGAAAATTTGTATGCTATTAATACACAACAAGATCTTAAATTTTACCGTTGTATAATGTGACATGATAAACTAAATTTTTTTTTCGATTTAATTCGACTCCTCTTAACATGTATTACAAAATGAGCGTAGCTTTTTTCGTTAAATTTTATTTTATTATTCTTTTTCATATATGAGGCATTTCGCGTCAACTCTCTCAGCGCAGGGCTCGAGCACCAAATCATGCTATTTCTAACTCGTGTTTGCGATACTAAAATATACCTAAAAAAATGTTTAATAAGCGCTTCCAATGTACTTTTTCCTTAGCATTCCATCGGTGTAGTCAGAATTTCCGAAATTTTCCATTTTCACCCCTAAGAACTATGAAACGTCTTATATCTCAAAAAGTATAATTTTAATTTTTTTTTTGATAATTTAGATCGACAGCTGAGCATCTTTTACATAGAAAAAGATATTTTCTAGAGAGTGCTCATGTTGTTTTCTTTGAGTAATAAAACACGAAAGAGTAGACGCAACGCCACTTCCAGTTAACCATTCGTGATCTTTACTAAACCTGTCACTCTGATGCAGTGAAAATGCTTTATTAAATAAATTATTAAATTTATTTTCATATTTTCCTTGATTCTTTTTAGTTTTCATTGCTTTTAACGTGAAATTACTTTGTTTCGATGTCTTTGTACTTGATCTATTCTTTGTTTTAGTTGAAAGTTTCTATGCAGTTTATTTATTTATACAGCAGCGCGCATAATGAAAGGAAAACCGAAAGCAACGCGACCTCTTGGTAGACCTAGACGCAGATGGGAGGATAACGTAAAATCAGACGTAACTGAAATTGGGCGGGAAGGCGCGAAATGGATGGGGTTGGTACAAAATAGGGAAACGTGGAAGGCTTGCGTAGATGAGGCGATAAACTTTCAAGTTCGAAATGCCATTTAAAAAAAAAAAAAAAAATAGTGTTTAATGTTTAAATGTAAACTGTAGGTTTTTACTTAAGGAGGTTCTTTCAGCATATATATGTCATAAGAAACAAACAGTTTTTACTGCAATTTAATCTCACATAATGATATGAAAGTCAATATATTATAAAATAACGAGTTTTTGTCAAACTAAAATAGTATTTCGATACTAGTGCGAGAATGTGATTTTAACCTTGTGTGAGCGTTTACGCTCTCGCTCTCGCCCGTCATGAACACCTTATTTTTTGTAACGCATGTATTGATTTTCATAAATCAAGTTATCTGTGCGTGCGTGCGTGCGTGCATGCGTGTGTATGTGTGTGGTCTATATACAGATGGATGTGGATAAGTATTACTCGGAACATTCACAGTCAAAATTAATGTTTCAGAGTTTTTTTTGTTGGTTTTTTTAAAGGAAGGGGGAAGAAAAATATTTCTTTTTGTTTTCGACGTGTTTTTGTTTTCTAGCGGTTTTTCGATTTCTACGTTTTAGTTTTTTTTTAGTTTTTTGGTATGTTAGAAATATTAATTAAGAACATAAAATTACCTATCTAACCTATATAACCGCAGATTTTGGATAGGCTCTTTCTGTTCTTTTGTTATACACGAAAAAAGTCATATTTAGTTTAAGCGGTTATATACCTACCGTGCGTTTTTCTCTAAACTGCGGATATATTGTAGAGTGTATTGAAAAAATTTTGCTGTAAGACGCATAAGAGCGTCTCTCTCAGTTTTACAACAGCCGAGATAATCCCACCCCAAAAAAGGGTCAGGCCTATGACTACCGGCTATTTTTTCAATATACTCCACAAGGTATACGCAGTTTAGAGAAAAACGTACGGTATATCTCGGAAATCTATGATGGTATATCGTTCACAAAATTTTAGATGATTAGGAATTCAGTGAATCTACGTACTAATAACTGATTATATTTAATTTAAATATTTAAATAATTTTAATAAATTACGTACAGAGAAAAAATGGCTGTGATAAGGATTATTACCTATCGTTCTGTAATCTTAATAAACAATTACCTTTTGCTAAACCATCAATGATAAAAACGCACACCCCTTTTGATCTATTATTTAGAAAAAGATATAACAATTTAAAATTAATTTATTAGAACAAATAATTTCATAATAGAACAATTTATTTAGTTTGAGGAAGCTAAGTGCCAACTAATTGGCAGCGGTTATTTTATGGCTATAACTTTCATACGCACGTAATTTCACTTGGTTCATGAGTGAATAGTTACAATTTAGAGTACCACGAAGTTATACACTAAAAATTAGACCTGTGCTCCTAAATTCATTTTTATTAATTTTCGATACTCAGTTAAAAGTCTGAGAGATTTTCCCATCATTAGCAGAATTTTTTTACTTTTTAATAATTTTTTTGCCCATATTATAAGAGTTTGCTAAACTGGTTTATACGAGAGAAAAATGAGTTTAATTTCAACATTTAATGAATCAATTACAATTTTCAATCTTTTCTGTATCTTCTAATGAGACTTATAACTTGAAACTTTAAAGATATGCTACAAGAAAATATACAATATTGCAGAAATTTTTTGTTTTTTAAATAATAGTTTTTAGTGTGAAATATGTAAAATTATTGAGTCCACATATTTAAACAAAATTAAATATTCGTAATATAATGTGGGGCCTTTGAGCGGAATGAGTACATAAAAATCGTAAAAAAAGCCAATTTATGGTTCCTAATATTTTTAAAGAAATATGTAAATTTTATAAATTAGATAATCAAATGGATATAGTATAGCCGTATTTTAAACGAATATGCATAAAACATTTTTAAAGACATTTTGAGGATGTAATAGCAAAAAATTATTATATTGATATTCTTTCTTAGCAAATTATGTACTTCGCTGAGCATGCATGCGTGCGTTGCGTCATCTGGCGTGGCGCGCGCGCACTCCACTCGCTAGCTCTGCACCCATCACTTATCGACCCTAGGGCGGCCTATAGTTCTAGCTTCAGCCGCCAGGCGACCACCCATCTCGTCTCTATTGCAAATCGCGACTAAACATTTTTTCCTAAAACAATCAAGTCTCCTACGCAGCTCGCAATCCAACAAACCCAACGATAATATTTATCTCAGCCAGTGACATTTTTTCCGCGTCTCCAAGACCACTCATTCTCCTAGAAAACCACCGGTTTCCAGCCGTCCAAGGCCTTCCCGCAAGCGTAGAGAATCGACTAACTGTAGTATATAAGTGAACCGGCCGCTGCTGGCTGTCGAGGTGGTCCGATGCTACTCAAGCCGCTCTGGTCGTTGCTCTCGTCGCCGTGTGGATGCCGCAGGGAGGGCGCTGCTGCGGAGGTGGACTTGGCTGCAGGGTTCCTGTTTCCAGGGTTTCGGCGACCGCCGCGGAGGCGAACGTGGCGTGCCGAGGATGTGTTTTCTCTTTCCCCGTCGAGCTTGAACTGCGCGCTGCTCACAACGAGAGTTTAAAGAAGAAGGTGTATAGACAATGAGTTGAATGTATTTAATTGTCACTCGTGTCTCGATAAACACAACACTTGGGCGGCGCGGCCGTGCTGCCCTAAGCCCGCTGGCGACGCTTCGGCGTCGCTGGTAGGGTTTGAAGCTCGAAGTCGTGTGGGCGCTCGAATCCGGCGGATTCGGCGGGCGTCTGCGCGCGGTATTAGAAAAGAAGGAAATGATCGACCGCGCGATTCGGCTCGGGGGCGGCGGAGTTGTGAACCCTGCCCCCGGCGTGGGAGGTCAAAAATAAGAAGCGAATATCAAGTGGCGCGCGATCTCGGGCGAGACGACGGGGGTGCCTCGGTGGCCGCGCCGATGCGCGGTTCCCCCCCTCCGCGACTACGTGGCCGCTTGCGGCGGAAGCGCGAGGCGGGCTTGGCCGGAGTTTCGGGATCTCAAACGTTCCGAGGGCTGTAGTAGCGACTTCGACCACCTCTTTTGACTAACCCAGATAGCATTGAGTCGGCACTGTGTCGGCACGCTGACGGCCCGCGGGCCGCCCACGGTCCGGCATTGTGACGGATTCCTGCCCCGCTTCTGAGACGGCACGGTGCAGGAACGCGGTCCTGGCACGCGGGCCGTCATAGTGCCGTCATTTTGCCGACGCAATTTGCATGCGCGATTGGTGCTGCGGCCCGCGTGCCGGCAACGTGTCAGCACTGTGCCGTGCAATTTGCCGACAATATGCCAGCACGGCGATATATATATATATATATATATATATATATATATATATATATATTATTTATATTAAATGTATAATTTTATCATAATAAAAATACTATATTTTATATTTGTAATTTTTTATTTATACACTTTAAATATTTAATATAATTGTACAATAAATTAATAAGTTAATACATAATATATATATGGTTTTGCAGAATAACAACATAAGTCCACTTTTCTGTTTTGAAGATACTAATACTTAAAATTTTTATTTTCCATTTGAACTAATGTAAAAAAAATCATAAATAGTAGATAAGGCTACTTATTTTTACACTTTCTTGATTTTGTGCACTTTTATCTGAAAATATACTATATAAAGATATTAAAATCGCTTAAAACTCAATTTTCAAAAAAATGGACTTGAGTTGTTTTTCCGGGAATCCGCAGCAGATATATACATACAATAATAACACATATATACCATTTATTTACGTAAATATTTAAATTTAATTATAATTTTATACTTTAATTATGATTATTCACATACCCCTACTGAATAATCTCAAGTAAGATTCTCACCTGAGATCTCATACGAAAATCTCATGTTATTATATGTACACTTAATGAAATATTGAAATTCGTTCAGAATGAACTTTTACTACAGTTTCTTTTTATTATTCTTGAAGTTTCTTTCGTCTTTACAATACATCAGGAAAGTATAATACATTTTTGGCCAATTTTTATTTGAAAATTTTTATATTTAAAATTTTGAAATTTTAAATCTCACCTGAGATCCTACCAGAGATCTCGTGTGAGATTTTGAGTAAAATTTCATGAGGTTTTCGCATGATATTTCGCATGATTATATATATATATATATATATATATATATATATATATCCCTACCAAAAAATCTCAGGTGAAATATCATACGAAAACCTCATGAATTTTTACTCAAAATCTCACACGAGATCTCTGGTAAGATCTCAGGTAATATTTAAAATTTCAAAATTTGATATATAAAAATTTTCAAATAAAAAATTGGCCTAAAAATGTATTATACTTTCCTGATGTATTGTAAAGACGAAATAAACGTCAAGACTAATAAAAAAAAACTGTAGTAAAAGTTCATTCTGAACGAATTTCAATATTTCATAATAATATATATTTCACGTAAACCCGTGAAGAAATTTTTTACATTTCGCTGAAAATGTTTTTACTAGTTTAGAATAGTGAAAAAAGCATGTAAATAAAATTTTAGCTCATAAGACCCAAATCTTGCAGAACCGTGACCCTAAAAATAAAGTTTATTTAAATTTTTAAAAAAGTAGAAAATTCAATTCGAGATAGGTGCAATTTGGGTATTTACATATATATATATATATATATATATATATATATATATATATATATATATATATATATATATATATTTATATAGATAGATATATGCATATATATATGCATTTTTTTCTGTAAATTTTCTGTACAATATGCTGACATTTTTTTCAGACCCCAATTATCACGTTTCTGATTGGTTTATAAAAGATATACCGTTATATGCTATTTAAAAAATTTCGGCAGTTTATTTTAATCTCAAAATTTTGTAGTAAAAAGCTCGGTCCATGGTCTACCTGGTCTCATTTTGAAGCTCTTATTACTATATAACGGTATATCTTTTATAAATCAATCAGAAACGTGGTAATTAGGGCCTAAAAAAAGTGTTAGCATATTCTATAGAAAATTTACAGAAAAATATACAGAAAAATAATAAAAATGTATATGTGTAAATACCTAAATTGCACCTATCTGGAGCTAAAAATCATTAAAGTTTTCTATGTTTCTAAGAATTGAAAAAAACTTTATTTTTAATAGGGCCACAGTTCTGCATAGTTAGGGTATTGTGATCTAAATTTTTTTTGCATACATTTTTTAACTATTCTGAACTAGTAAAAACATTTTGAACGAAATGTAAAAAATTTCTTCCCTGGTCGACGTGGAATATATATATATATATATATAGTCTCTGAAAATATTTACGTAAATAATGGTATATTTCGGGAGCCTGCAGCTCCAGGAGGCTACGGTCACTCAAACGGACCAGTGGCTGAACCAGCTGGTCCTTGTGCAGGTTCCCCTATTGAAAATATCAAGCTAAATCTCAAGCTTCAAATCCAGCGATGAGTTTGAATCCGGCTCGATCGAACTTGAAATTCAACGATGAGTTTGAATCCAGCTTGATCAAACTTGAAATGTAGGTCGATCAGGGTGGATCTTTCGAGTTTGATTTCGAGCTTGAAATCGAGCTGGATTTTAAGTTCGATCAAACCAGATTCAAGCTCATCGTTGAATTTCAAGCTTGAAATCCAGCTTCAATTTTTTAACAGGGATCGCCTGAGCAGCAACTCGCAAGAAGCCTCCTACTCAATTCTCGTTGCCCCTGCGTCATCGAGAGTTTTGCAGGCATGTCCATGCGCTCGTACGACAACAGCATGACCTTGGGAACCATTCAGCAGATCGCTATCACATCCAGGCAGGCGCACACCGTTTCTGCGCTCGAAGTGTTATGAACTCTGTTGAAAAAAACGAAAAAAATAAAATTTTTTATTGCATTATGGGTTGGAAAGTTATAATAGAATGATGAATAAATTACCTTTGCTAGGCCCTCCTTGCAGCTCAGCTTGCAAGTCTGAAAACGATGTCATTTTTGTCGCTCCCAGCCTCAGCTTGTCTACCTCAGTCTTGGGTCAGTCGCTGAATCGGCAGTCTTTGTTCCTTGACGTCGTCTCTCAGTACGTGCTGGATCGGTTCTAGAGTTATTTTCTGACGTCTCTCAACGGCATCTGAAAACAATTATTATTTTTATTTTAATAGAAGTAATAATAACACTAAAGAATTCCCAGACGGAAAAATAAATTTCATGAATGTCACAGATGTTAGAATTCTTTATGAACTCTTTTCAAACTGTTTAAGAATCCTTTTCTAACTTACATTCATAATTATTCTTAAAGTGTTCGAAAAAAATCCTTAGAAAAAATTCATTTTTTGCTGTCTGGGTAATAATCATAATAATTATAATGTTATTAGAATTATTCTCTTGTAATGTAAAAATTACCTCAATATTGCTATTTTTTCAAACAAAAATAAAAGAATTTTGTTTTTATGTGAGAGAGGGCCCCGTCCTCGCCCATCTCTGTGAGGCACAACCAACATTCTCTGCCCCTCCAACGCTTCCTTACATTTTTTTAAATTTAATTACGTAATTAAAAATTAAAATAAATTAAATTAAAATTAAAAATTAAAAACTAAGAGGTCCTTGCCCTCCGTAATACAATTATCTACCACTGTGCGAAGTTTGAAATAAAAACTTCGAAACCTCTACGAATGGCTTTGGAACGAAATTTGAAGGTTCGAGTCTAGACTAATATAAATTTCGTTCCAATGGCATTCGTAGAGGTTTTGAAGTTTTTGTTTAAAACTTCGCACAGTGGTAGATAATTGTATTATGGAGGGTAATGATGCCTTGATTTTTCATAATTTAGTTTATTTATTAATTGTAATCAATTGTTAAAGAATTTGAGGTTAGGACTGTCGGCGGGAAATTTGAATGGTTTGACACTCCCTTGAAGAATAAAATACCATTTTTATTTATTTGAATAACCTGCGTCCCCAAAAGCAGACATTAAACCAGCTGGTTCCTCTTGACGAAATCCTACCTGCGATCCGTTGAGCGCGAGCGAATGCTGCATATTCACCTTTTGTGTGCGTGAATTGCCGAGTATGGGTGATTGCTGTTGAGTGGATGATTGACTTTGTGTAGGTGACTTGTAACGTGTAGATGGTTGTTCTTGAGTGTGGGATGATTGTTTATCGCGCGGATGTTTATAGTGCGATTGATCCGGTGTGCGTGATTGCTGTTGTGTAAATGACTTGTCATGTGTGGGTAGTTTCTGTTGAGTGAATGATTGCTTTTGTTTCGATTGATTTGGTGTGCGTGATTGCTTTTGTGTAGATGACTTGTGAAGTGTGGGTGGTTGTTGTTGAGTGTAGAATGATTGTTTTGATTGATCTGGTGTTCGTGATTGCTGTTGTGTAAATGACTTGCCATGTGTGGGTGGTTTCTGTTGAGTGGATGATGGCTTTTGTTTCGATTGATTTGGTGCGCGTGATTGCTTTTGTGTAGATGGCTTGTGAAGTGTGGGTGGTTGTTGGTGAGTGTAGGATGATTGTTTTGATTGATCTGGTGTTCGTGATTGTTGTTGTGAAGAAGACTTGTTGTCAAGTGTGTGTGGTTTTTGTTGAGTGATAGGTGATTGCATATCGCGCACTCGTTGGAGTATGCGCGGGCGAAAAGGCTCAGATGGCAGCCCTTCCTGTGCAAAATGTGATTTATGCACTGGACTTGGAGTATAGTCGCTTCTTGTTGATGTATGCGCTAGACTTGATAGCGATTGGGACGATGCTCTTATCGGAGGTCCACCCACTTGTGATAAAATCGACATGCCACAAGATTCTGCTTGCTGAAAGCGGTGGGAAGACGCAAGATTCGTCGAAGCTCCAGATCGCATCTTTTGCATTTGGTCGAAAATGTTTTTAGCAGCAACATCGGGTGACACTCCGCCACGATTTTTAGCCGGTCGTGAATACATCTGAAAAATAAATGTGGTGCCAGTAGGATGCTTAATAACAATAACGAAGATTCGCTTCGTAACAAAATTGATTCTATGTAAATACATTAAAACTTCACACATAAATACATACATACAGACAGACGTACATACATACATACAACGTTGCCGTAATGCCATATCACAGCAATATTTTGCAATATCGCAAAGTTAAATATCACGATATATCACTGCGATATCACGGGAACATTGTGATACGATTTTCGGCAGCTTTGGAGCAAGGCAATATGATGGCGATATTTTGCAATGCCGGAGTGTTGCATATCGTATCAATGTATCTCTGCAATATCGTCGAAACATCGCAATACAACGTTCCACAGCTGCAGTGCAAACCGATATTAGGGCAATATTCTAATTTCTTTTATTTTTCATCTGATTTGAACTTTAAACCACTCATTTGAATCGTTAAACAATTTAAAAACGATTAACCGTTGGAAATTAAAAAATCGACAAAATCAGCAAAGTTAGAGCCAATTGTTTAAAGTAAATGTGAATGAATTTATGAATTCATGAATTTATTCACATTTAATTAGTAACAATTTACCCATAACAATTAAGGCTCTAACTTTGCTGATTTTGCCAATTTTTTAATTTCCAACGGTCAATTGATTTGAAATTGTTTAACGATCAAAATAAGTGGTTTAAAGTTCAAATCGGATAAAAAATAAAAGAAATTAGAATGCACGAACATGTTACGATTTTCAATCGAAGATACATGGTTTTGCAATAACATAATTTCCATAAAAAAGTGGTAATATTTTGTACAAGGGAACCACCTTAACATTTCTAAAATAATCCTGAAATATTCCACAAAAGAATTCAGTAAAACCATTTGATTTTGGGAATATTTCAGAAATTTTTCAGAAATATTTCATGTAATTTTTCTAGTAATAATTTAAGCAACTTTTTTATTTCAGGAGACAATGTAAAACAAACTCTAGTATTATTCAAACATGAAAACTAACCTATTTATTAACTAATATAATTATTAGAATAATTATAAATAAAAAAATCAATGTAATTACTAATAAAATTCTACAATTTCAAAATACTAATATCAATAATGAAACCTAATAAGTCTATTTAATATTTATTACACTTAGCAACTTTTGATTTCAGAAGACAATATAAAACAAACTCTAGTATTATTGAAACATAAAAACTAACCTATAATTTATTAACTAATATAATTATTAGAATAATTATAAATAAAAAAATCAATGTAATTACTAATAAAATTCTACAATTTCAAAATACTAATATCAATAAAGAAACCTAATAAGACTATTTAATATTTATTACACTTAGCAACTTTTGATTTCAGAAGACAATGTAAAACAAACTCTAGTATTATTCAAACATGAAAACTAACCTATAATTTATTAACTAATATAATTATTAGAATAATTATAAATAAAAAAACTTTACATTTCAGCCAGAATGATCCTCAAGACAATTTCTTCCCTCTGAAAATTCCACAGTTCTCTTGGGAAATCCAAATTACAGCATGTAAATAATTAATGATAGTAATTATTTACTGTGAACTGCAATTGCACGTGCGCGCGCCAGGTTGATCCTCAAGACGAGCTGCACTTCCTCTCGAACGTCCACCACAAACTTGCCACCGTCGAATTATATAATTCAGAATTCCAAATGACACCACAGATAACTACAATAATTAATAACTACAATAATACCGCTAAAATTATTAAAAACAATTTCACTTATTGCGCGCGTCTGCAATTGAAGATCAAGTCTTCATGAAAGCAGGGAGATTACTGCAATGGCGGGATGCGATACATTTCTTCAAACAACACAAAGTTCAAAATTATTTCAAGACTTTAAATTTATAATGTAAATCAATTTTAATATTCAATTATAAACAAATATATTTATTATTAATAAAAATAAAAATCATAAAATTATACTATTATTTATTTATATTTATTTATTTATTCAATTACACCAATTGAACCCCATATAAATAAATTAACAAATCATTACTATTATTATCAATTTTATTTGTAATAGAAATAATAACTTAAATATGCAATTAAATTATATTTTTATATAATTATATTGATGGCACGTCGTGCTGTCCATAATCCGTCACATTGCGGCCACGATTTTCCCGACACGGCGGGCTTGCACTGTGCCGTCATTCTGCTGGAATCTGAAAGTTCAAAAAAGTGATGTTGCGTGACGGCACGATGACGGCACAGGGCGGTCACGACGTGCCACCGAATCGGACAGCACGCCGCGACTGCACAGTGATGGCACAAATTCGTCACGCCGTGCCAGCACGCCGTGCTCGGCACGGGCTGCTATCTGGGAAGGTAGTGGGCCCTGTTCTCGATAGCGACCCGATTCTCGATAATGATTAATAAATCTTTATATATCTTAAAATATAAACACATACTTGTATGTAATAATAATTTTTCTTAAAAGTTAAAGTATCAAGGAGTAGATATTCATTTTTCAAATTTTCGCGCTACATCATGATTGGGGGAAAAAAAATACTTTGTATCTAACCTCCTTAAACTTGAGGTGATTCGGCATTTTCCTTAGCTCCCGTAGCTAGAGCACGCCGCGTTTGGAAACTTTATTTGATATCAGTTTCGGAGTTTTGGCAGAAAAAAACCTCTACAGACCAACAAATTGATCATCATGAGTAAAGCAAAAAAGGTAAGAACCGTTTTGTTTCATTTAAATTAATGTAATTGCGTTATCGAGAACTCCTACCGAAATGCACATGTTGCGCAGTTCTCGATAATTTCGAGATGTATTAATTTACCTTTTTAATTTGTTAATTGATGTCTTATTTTAAATTGTGTGTACACTTAATTACATAATTGCATGTCTAATTGGTAGAATTGATGAGATTCTTAAAGTAAAGTTTTATATTTACTAACTATGAATTTCTAACCTCAAATTTACAGAGACAAGTTCCAAAACCCAATCCATATACCATTGCAGATATGCAAAAAGCAGTTGATGCCGTGGAGAAAGGATCATCAATCTTCAGTGCAAGTAAAAACTTCAATGTGCCATATGCTACACTGCACTCAAGAGTGAAGGGAAAATTTCCCATTGATACAAGACCAGGGCCATCCTGCATATTAGGTAATAGTGAAGAAAAAGAGCTAGTCAAGTGGATTTTCGATATGAACAAGTGTGGTTTTCCAGTAACAAAGGATATGTTACTAAATACAGTGCAAAATTTTGTGATAAAAACAGGGAGAGAGACCCCTTTTACCAATGGAAGACCTTCACGCCACTGGTACAAGGCTTTTCTGAAAAGAAATCCAGAGCTGTCTGCAAAAGTTTGTCAAAATTTAAATAAAGCAAGAGCAAGTGTCAGTGAAGTGAACATAAGACGATGGTTTACTGAAATAGAAGCTTTTTTGACTTCAAAAGGTATTACAGATCTTACTCCAGACAGAGTTTTTAACGTTGACGAGTCAGCATTCCTTTTAAATCCCAAGCTTGGAAAAGTGTTAGTGCCTCGAGGAGAGAAAGCTTGTTATAATGTGTGTGGCAATGAGAAGGAGTGCTATACGGCTTTAATTGGTGGTAACGCTGCTGGTAGTCTACTGCCAACTATGATTATCTACAACCAAGAAAGAATTTCATCTGAAATTTCCAAACATTTTCCAAATGATTTTGTACTTGGAAAGAGCGACACTGGATGGATGACAAGCGAAACCTTTTATTGTTATGTTGTCAACCATTTATATCAATGGTGCATCAATAATAAAATTTCTTTTCCAATTGTACTTTTTGTTGATGGACACAGTTCTCACTTAACGAAAGCCTTAAGTGATTTTTGCTGTGAGTATGGAATTGAACTGATTGCGCTCTATCCCAACGCAACACATATAATGCAACCTATGGATGTCGCTTTATTCCATCCACTCAAAACATCTTACAAGGAAGCAGTTAGACAGTGGAGAATGGAGAACAATGGTGCAGCTTTGGGAAAAGCTTATTTTGCCAAAGTTCTTAAAAATGCTCTTATTGTTTTAGATTTAAAAACAATTTTTAAAAATGGTTTCAAGCGATGTGGGCTCTATCCCTTTTCTGCAGAGAGTATAAATTATAAAAAGCTGATTTCATCATGCGATGATAGTGAGACAAGCAGTCCACCTGATGAAAAGCAAAATAAGGATGCAGCTGACGGTAACTCAGTTCAAGATACACTGCTTTGCCTTGAATCAAAAATAGATTCTGATGTTTTAGTGAAATTCAAAAAGCATGATTGTAAAGAGTGGACTGGTGAATTAAAATTTCAAGAACTGTACAAGTTTTGGCTAAGCTGTTGCAATAATGAATCTTCTGGAGATGAAAAAAATCAAACCACAAGTAGTATGAAAAATGACAGAATAGAGACAGAAGTTGGTGAATTAATGTCGAGTGATTCAAGTTTTTTGGAACCAGCTTCTTCAACACTCAATAATGATGCTATACTTGTAGCTGAAATCGAAGCAGATGGTTATAGGAGAGTTCCTAACATAGATAATCAGATGGTAATATTAGCAGATTCTAATAATACGTACTTGATTAACGATGAGACACACTCAAACAGTAATGAAACTGCTCAGCAAATCTCTGATTGCGAAAAGGTAATATATATTATAAAACCAAAATTTAAAACTGTTAATCTTAAGATTAAATTACGATAAATGTATTTTAAGTCTAATTTTATAATTTTAAATTTTATATTTTATATTTTAATGTAAACAAAAATTCTGTTTAATTCTTACTATTGTATGTATATCAACAGGTTTCTTATGTTTGCATGAATGAGTGTGCTTTAGATTTATCAATAGTTGATAAGCATAACTTTAAGTTTAATAATAATTGTAAAGAAAATGTAACGTATGATCAAATATATGAGAAAAATGTAGATCAAGAATGTATAAATAGTACTGTAAGCGTCTCTTCACAAAATGTATATTCACAATTCAAAGGTAAAGATTAATTTTTATTTTATCTTCCTAATAATTCTTTTTTAAGTATACTAATTATTGTATGATATTTTTCAGACTGCGTAGAACCAACAACTGGAACCTCTGAGCTTTCTATATGTAAGCCAACAATTCTAAGCTCAACTCAGACTTTCAAACCTTCGTTGAGAGAAGCAGCTGCTCCGGTCTCTGGACATTCAGCGGAGCCAATATACGGTTCATCAGCTATACCTTCTGCGAAAGAACCATCAGCTCCTCAAGCAGCATCTGAACTTTCAGCGGAGTTAGTATTCAGTTCAGCAGCTGCTGAACTAGATGCCATACCTTCATGGAATAAACCGTTAGCTCCTCAAGTAGCATCTGAACTTTCAGCGGAGCCAGCACCCAGTTCAGCAGCTGCTATACCTTCATCGAATAAACTATTAGCTCCTCAAGTAGCATCAGAACTTTCATCGATGCCAGCATCCAGTTCAGTAGCTGATATACCTTCATTGAATAAACCATTAGTAGCATCAGAACTTTCATCAAAGCCAGCATCCAGTACAGCAGCTATACCTTCTAATTCATCTTTGATTGAACGAGCTATTATAGTCTCTGAACCCTCTACTACTACTGATATTTCCATTTCAAGTAAGTATAATTTATACAAATCTACTAAATTAAAATGAATATAAAAGTTATTAAACAATTATTCAATTTGTAGATCCTACTTCAAAGGCAGAATCTGTTTTTGGGAAAAACAGAATTACAGGCTACTTGTTTTATCCACAAAAATATAAAAAGGATAAGAACAACACGAATAAAGGTAAAAAAATGCTACCACCTGCTGCCACGGGTGAAGAATGGAGATCGTATTGCGAAGTCAAAGAGAAAGAAAAAGAAGAACTAGAAAAACAAAAAGAGATTAGAAAAATTGAAAGAGAAGCTAAATTTAAAATAAAACAAGAAATTGACGAAAATTTAAAGCAGTTAAAACCGAAGAAAGAAAGTGTGCAAAATCAAATTAAAGAGTTACAATTAACGATTGAGAAAACGAAAGCTGAAAAAAGATTACTAGAAATTCAATTAAAAAGTAAAGAGTTTCAGGAGCCACAAACTTGTTTAGAAGAAAAAATAAATGAATTAAAAAAGCAAATAGACAGTGACGTAAAGCAAAAGATAGAACTATGTAATACAAAAATGAATTTTATTCAAGAAGAAAAAAAGATTAAATCTCTAAATAGAAAACCTCTAAGTACTATAAACTAAAATTCGTTAATTATAGCTCAAATTGTGATTTAGGATTAATATTTATTTATTGATCTCAACTAATAGAATTTGGATCTGTGATGTTAATTATAATATAATAATTTTAATTATTGTAAGGTTCTTGTATTTTAATACTTAAAATTTAATAAATAAAATGTACGTTTGATGTATATTTAATTTATTTATTTATTGTTTACTTTTTCTGAAAAATAATAAGTACTTACCTCTCAATATTATAAGTAAGCAAAAATCTTAATTCAAAAGTAATATAACATAACCTAATAACCTTATTATTTCACTCTATCGAGAACTGGGTCAAATGCCTATCGGCAACTGCTTCCGACTCAGAAATCGCTATCGACAACTGCTCCCTCGTTAACTTTTTTTCAAACTAAATTTTTTACGCTAAATACGCAATAGATTTAAGTGAAACTTTTTTTATTTCGTAAATAAAGAATTTAATTAATTAGTGCAATTTTTTGCAACTGTTTATATTAAATATAAATATTTATTAAATCGCAGAAAAGGCGACCCTTTCCTTACGCTATCGAGAACAGGGCCCACTACCTTATACAAATGTAAATTTTTCTTTTTTTTTACTGTGTATTCATTTATTAAATTATCTAAATACTTATTTATTTATATATTTATTTAGACACTAATTTATTTATTTGTGGATCGATCAGAAACCAACAGTAAAACTAGTTCGTATAGAGAATTTTACATACGCTACAATTATTTCAATACTTATGACATATTGTATAATAATTTAAGTCATTTGAGTAGAATAATTGATTAATTTTGTAATAAATTATTAATGGAAATAATTAAATCAGCCAAATTATAATGTATTATGATGTATTATACATTTTGAAATGACTCCGATAGTTTGAAAAATGTTCATAATGCAATAACTGGTTCCACAACTGAATACTCCTGGTTTATATTTTTATTTATATACTTATTTATTTATTTATTTGTTTATAAATTCATTTAAACACTCATTTATTTATTTATTTATAAATTATAATCAAAATAAAAGGCAGCAATGTCTTTGTGTATTTCACCCCCAGAACAAGCAAAGTTTTATTATTGTAGTATAATTTTTCAACCTTTTTTAATTTTCGAAGTGTACGAAAGGTTTTTATTTTCATATTTATTTCAGCTGTTGTTCTTACAAAAATAGAGCTTTAAAAAGGCTGAGTTGTCACAGTCATCGTCTTAATATCTATCTATTTATCATATATAGTCTTGTTTTGAGGGTGCGATGTAATAGATGAATAAATAAATATATGAAACAATAATGTATGTAATTGAAAAAAAATGAAGTAAGAAATACTTCAATCGGTTTAGAAAACATAATTTATTTTTATAAATTAGGAAGAAACTCTAAGATACGTTAAGAATAGATACTAAAAAATTTCACTGTCACATAGCTTTCTTATAAAGACTCTACTATAGTCCTTTACAGTAACTGTTATCTTGATTATCTTATTTTGCAGCGATGCTCCTTTTTTTACTTAAATCTGTTTCTCTGTTTTTTAAAAAAGCTGCTATTGTTGACCAATCAATTTGAAATTTTTTTCCTATTAATGTTATCACAGAGCAGTAATTCATACCAATTTTCAAGACATTTCACCACGTTTTCTTGATTTTATACCACAATTAGTATTAATTTTCACCAATATTAGTGATATTTCAAAATGTAGTACGCGTATACACCATTAAGCTTGGGCACTCAAAAAATTCCTGTACGTTTTTGAAGCACTAACAAACCAAGTTATCATGATCCTTAAAACACCAAAAAAAGTCTTGCTTGATACGTATTAAAAGAAGTATTAAAAAGCCAAGAAAAAAGACATTTATTTATAATAACTTGTATATATACTATAAACCATGGATGTATAAAACTTACTTCTTAAAAGTAATAACTTTGATTCACAACATAGTAACCAATATTTCTTGAAAGTTTCAAAAGGATTCGTTAAAACCTCATGCGCATACATCTTTTTAAAGTTATAAAAATAAGTTTCGAGAAAAACAAGTTTAAAGATTTAATTTGGTATGTTACTTAATGTAAATTGTTTTACTTGAACGCTTATAACTTTGTTATAAAAATCGTGTTATTATATCTGACAGGTTTTAAATCATTTTTAGACACGGCCACGACACAGAAGTGCCTTATATTTTCGTTAGCGAAAAATGTGTGTGATAGGATATCTAACGCAATTTTTTACCAATCGGGCTGAAATTCTAGGAGAGATCTTCTCCAGCACAATATGAAATTCTATTTTTTTATCCCGATTCTGTACGTAGTTTTTAAATGGCGAGCACTTTTTGCTTATTTTGACGTGTTTTTACGTGTTTTTAAAAAAAATCCTTTACACGATTATCTCCGCGAAATCTTAGCGAATCAGGCTCAAATTTTTTTGGGAACTCTCCTAAGTATAACAACTTGATGGTCCTATTTTGAGATTGATCCTGCAAATATACGATGAATGCGGCGACTATAAAAAATAGCTAAAAACGGTTTTTGGGCTATATCTTGAAAACTAAGCATTCTACGAAAAAAAGTTAAATAGAAAAGTTGTAGATCTTTGAAAAATACTTTTTCCCATTGACATCTATTTATGAAAATACTTTTAACTCGAGTTAACAGGCCCGAAACGATTTTTAACATCGAAAAAACCGCTTTTTACCATATAACTTTACATCTAAGCATTTTACATGAAAAAGTTAAATGGAAAAGTTGTAGATCTTTAAAAAACACAACTTTCTTTTCGGGACACCAAGACGCGAAAATGCTTTTAAATCAAGTTAATAGTCCAAAAACGATTTTTTACATCTAAAAATGCAGTTTTTTACTATAAAACTTTGCAGGTATGCATTTTATGTAAAAAAATTTAATGAAAAAGTTGTAGATCTCAAAAAACACAACTTTTTATGGTAGTAAATATTTAAAAAAAATGCTTTTTCACAAGAAACAGTCTAAAAAACGATTTTTCATACACATCATTTGAAGGCATCGATTCTAAAACGTCCTTAGCGCTCGGCTCGTGTTGCCGCTATATACAAATTGACGTCATGGTGACCAATTTTTAAATTTGCAGAAATGAATTTTTAAAAATAGCATCCTATAGCGGATAAAAAATGGCAACATTTTATATATATACTTTGTTTGTACAATGTTTAGTATTTGAAAAAAGAAAAATAAAAACGGCAAAATTTTAAATCTTATTTGCACCACGTTTTTTAAACTTAACTCGCTGCAGCTCCGACAAATATGAACGGATCTTGCTTATTTTTTTAATAATCTCGTAAAATAGTCTAGCGCTGCTGATAAACTCATAGATAGTTAAATATTAAATATTTTTCTTTCAACAATTTAATTGCAAACCAGTGAGTTACCTTTTATATGGTTAAGTATATTCAACGAAAAAAAGTATCAAGGGAAGTTTAAGACTCAGTGAACTTTCAACGAGACATTTGTTTGTTAACATTTGAAGAAGTTTCTCAGAAAATTACAGATCAATTGGATGAAAAGTGGCAAAGATAGAGCGATTTTGCCAAACTTGCACGCTCCGCGCGAACATTAGCGGGTCTGCGCGATACATGACGCTCGCAGCGTATGTCAGTCATATAATGCCGTTTACTTGAAGATTTGCTGTCCTTTTTTTAAAAAATACATACTTAATCAAATCATACTACTTAATACTGTCGATTTATAGTGTAGAAGTTAAGAAAAATAAGTATCTGATGAAACAATAAGAAATTAAATAAACAAAGCAAAGGCAAAATCAAACGGCAGTTATTCATAAAGTTGCTGAATTTTTAAATCTTTGTACGAAAGTTTTAGAAATTATTGTTAATTCTAAATGTTGTATACACTAGATAATAAATGGTTATAATAAAGCGTTCAAATGAAATTCACACACATTAAAAAGAATATTGCAGCGTAAATGAATTGAATAGTAAATTACAATCTTTAAAAATATAAATTTCTGGGAAACATATAAATTTCACAGATTTTTGACATTGTTCAGTAAATTAGAAACTTCAAATAACTAATACTTATATTTATTTATATTTCTACATTAAGATTTATTTACAATTTAGTCGCAATAAATACAACGCGTTTCAAAAACATATTACTTTTTTTTCCTTTTATTGTTTTTGTTTTCTTTTCTTTTTTAGTAATTTTTAATTCTAATTTTTGCTTTTGTTCGTCGCTTACTTTTCTTCTTTTTGTTGATACAACTTTCGTTTTTCGAACTTTTTTGTTACCATGTTCTTCTTTCACATTCTTTGTTTTACTGACAACAGTTTTAATAGAAGTTGTTTTTAAAAATTTTTCACCAAAATGTTGCCCATTAGTAGTACAAAATTGCAATAAATGTTTAAAATCCTTTACTTTTTCTTTCGTTATTCCTACCTTTTTAGCTAATGATACTTTCGATAAATCTACTTCACTGCTGTTTCTTAGTTTAATTGTAATTGGATTGCCATCATAATCGTAATACAAATCAGTTTGTCCGTTAGGAAAATATACAATTCTAACAACTTTGCTTATTTTAATTACATTTTTCTGCAAGTCTTCGTCTTTCGCAAACAGTTTTTCATAATCTTTTACTTCGCACTGTGAAATAGCAACCATTTCGAATGGAGGATTTCTAATTCTTTTACGTCCTATATTGATCGACATTATGCTTATAATTTATTTAGCAAGTAAAACGTTTTTTAAAAAGATTAAAGAAATTAATAAATTTGTGAATAAATGCAGCTTGTAAACGAACAAGAAAGTCAGTGTGATTTCAATGCGAAACGAGTTCGACTTTGTTTTGTTTATTTCAGGATAACTTTTATCATGTTTCTTAAATTATTTCTTATTCTATGAGTGACATACACTGAGCGTCATGTATCGCGCAGACCCGCTAATGTTCGCGCGCATCGTGCAAGTTTGGCAAAATCGCTCTATCTTTGCCACTTTTCATCCAATTCATCTGAAATTTTCTGAGAAACTTCTTCAAATGTTAACAAACAAATGTCTCGTTGAAAGTTAGTTGAGTCTTAAACTTCCCTCGATACTTTTTTTCGTTGAACATACTTAACCATATAAAAGATAGCTCACTGGTTTGCAATTAAATTGTTGAATGAAAAACATTTAATATTTAACTATCTATGAGTTTATTAGCAGCGCTAGACTATTTTACGAGTCTATGCAAAAAATAAGCAAGATCCGTTCATATTTGTCGGAGCTGCAGCGAGCTAAGTTTAAAAAACGTGGTGCAAATAAGATTTAAAATTTTGCCGTTTTTATTTATTTTTTTCAAATACTAAATATATTGTACAAACAAAGTATATATATAAAAAGTTGCCATTTTTGATCCTCTGCACGATACTATTTTTTAAAATTCATTTCCGTAAAATTGCAAATTTTGGTCACCATGACGTCAATTTTGATATAACGGCAGCCGGGCCGAGCGCTAAGGACTTTAAATTATTTAAAGATGTCCCCTTTTAAAAAAAGAACAATATTCTTTTACTGATTTCTGTAAAAATAATCATATAACAGTGTCAGCGTTAAATGTAAGCTTTAGTTTAGCGCTTCGTGCGAGCTGAGTGCGGTCGTGCCTCTAACGCTTCGCGTTTTGCATGCCTTGCATCGCGATGCGGTGCGAGGCGCGCTAGTTCCAATTACGAAGATTAAAAAAATTCAATAAAAAATTGATATATTGGTCAAAAAACACCAGAGTCCTACCTTAATTGACTCATAATTAACGTACAAATATTTAGCTTACATATTATTAAAAAAGCTAATGTTTAAATTAGTTTATTTGAAAAGCTAGATGAATAAATTTTCTAAAGCCAGATGTTTTTATTACAGGTCGTACAGAAATATTATTGTACTTTAAGGATACACTGACTATTTAGTAGCAGTACCGGATAGGGCACTAATTCGATTTCTTCAAATGGTGAGTTAACGTTCAGTTCAAAATAAAATTAGCAATGACAATACTATACAGAAATGATACCGTAACGTTTTTTTATAAAGGTTGATTCTATTACTAATTTTTGAAGTTATTCTTGTAACAGTTTGTACGCTGTATTTTGCGTGCAAAACTATTTATTATTTTAAAAGTTTAAAAAACATTGAATGTAGGTTAATAACAAGTATACAAAATTCGTATCTGGTAGAATCAAATGAGTAATTTATTTTTACATGTCAGTCTTGTGTCAGTTTAACTAATAAACAAAAGCATGCATAGTTTATTTACATTCTATATCGTATGCAATAGTCGATTCTTCAGTATCGATTTGAAACCAAAATCTTGTACTTAACATAACAAACTTATACTTCCTTCAAAAAAACTAATTTATTTAAAATGTAGTAGTCTTCGTTATAATATATAAATGATCATAAATTATAGATAAATAGTTTTTTCATAATAGTGACATAATCAACATTTTAACTACAATAATTCAAAATTGATATTTTACGGTTGTAAGAGGTACAATTTTCGAAAAGAAATGAAATATATCATTGTAGAAATCACAATAAAACAACTAACAAAAATTTTACGTATATCTGAAAAATGACTAAGTTTTATAAGTTAAAAAGTAAAAGAATGCGATTTGGATTATGCTTACGCCAAATACGGAACGAAATGAAAGGAATTTGCAAAAATTAAAAAATTAAAGATTACATGAACAAATTAACAAAAATGATTTTGAGAAATTGATTTTGGTCTTAAGCATATCCAATTACAATTGAAAAATTGGTAACAACTAACTTACGATATATTAATTAAGCATTAGAATGTTCACTCCTTGTGAGGTAGAATACGTCATTTATTATTTTTTTATTTTAATATTTTGCTGTTTCAAAAATTCTTAGAAAATAATTCCTTCGTCGTCTAAAAATATATATATAAGTGAGACACTGCTAATTCAGTTTTCTCTAACATGTTCGCGTATTCATTTTTTAATAAATGAATCATGATAGCCCTAAATACTCGTAATAAATGAAAATATCAAAGAGATTTTGCGAAGATTCCTGATTTATTAGAACATTTGTTTTAGAATCATTAAAAATACTAAAAAATTTACAGTAATATTAAATTTAAATTTTGCAGGTCATAAAAGGATAGAAAAATAATCCAATATATAGAGTTGGTTTCAAATATTTAATATTCAGTGGACTAGTAAAAGATTATGTTTTACTTTACAAAATTACCAATTATCAGAAACTTAACAAATATGATATTACTAATTTTAAAATAAATATCAATAAAACAGGAACATTTTCTAGTAACTGAGCACCTACTAAGTAGAATTTACTTAAAATATAATAGTTCATGTTACAGCCTGGTACGATTTTGTAATATTTTTATAATCTGATTATAAAAATAAATTAAATACACGTGCACGTGTATTATTTTTAGTTGCTACGTGCATTAAGTTTTGTATATTCTTCTTAAAAATTCGCTTCCATAATTTCGAGAAAATCTTCTCGATAACTAATATTGAATGTTATAAATCGTACTTTCTTTTTCATTATTATTTCCTTCAAATATTTTGAAGTAGAAAACTTTTTGTAACACATTGTTTCGAGTATAATAGTTGCTTTTGCATTGACACAATGCTTATTCGAAAAAAGAAATTGATTTCGAGATTTACTCCATTAATAAAGAATTTCACTCTTATACGTAAAATTCATTTTCAATGTATAAAAAGTTAACAGTATTAACGAAAATATAAAAAAAATAACCTATGCAGCCCGTTACCGACTAGAGAGATAATTAGTCAACTAAGTATACACATCCTTAAAGGTCTCGAAAGTACCAAACGTCTTTCGAGCGTCGAATTACTTTTCAGTTTCTCGTCCATACATATAAATTATTCTCTCCAATAGTCGGCTGCCGCTTGTGGTCTAGAATTATCACAGATAGTCGAACGTACAACGTCGCGATGCACAAACTCGTTTTTCCGTTCGTTCAGGCGTATTTCGAAGGTTGGTAAAAATCACACTTTTCGCAGGTTTGCTGGAAATTAAAAAGTAAAATATGTTTTTAGTTCTTTTGACGATACGATGATATAAAATTAAGGAAAACTTAAACTTTGAACAATAAACGGTTAATTTTTATTATTTTAATTGCAAGCGTAAAGCAGTATTATATGAAATAAATAAATCATAAGTTTACTATATTCATAGAGAATAAGAAGTTATTTTTCTAATGAGAAATGATAGATTATACTTTAGTTGCAAATTGTTATATTACCGGCAATATAGCGAGAGACTACTTACCATGGAATACTCCGTAACCAGTGTATCACCGTCGAATCGATAATAAGATCTATAGTTTACGAATACGTAAGGATTAAGAAATCCGAACAGCGGAGATGCTAGTTGCCATTTGTGCGGTTGCGTATTCCTCTCTAAATTTAAAATATCACGCCCATTATACATAATTCGAACGTTTTTGTCGATCTTCTCTTCTTGCAGCTTTTTTGTCACTGTTGCTTGCTGCAGCTGAAATGAACGGTTGTTAAGGAAACATCAAACAAATTCGATTTTTAAACTAATTATGTACTTATAAATTATTTAGTTATATTAAAAAAATTGAATTTTCATAAAAAAATTCAATTTTATTGTAAACTAATTTTGTAAATTATTTTTAAAACTTTTTTATAATATCAATTTTCTGGAAAAATGGAAAAATACTATGCTTTTGCAGTTTATCTATTGACATAGATGTTCTTAATTTGAATAAAAATATGGCAAGCATAATGATAAAATTATTTTTATTAATTTACAATAATAGGATAATCGAAATATGTAATTAATTCTAATAATTGTACATGATCCCATAATTTTTAGAAACTATAAAATTAAACGGATAGTGAAATAAAGCGCCTAATGCCTATTCTATCGAAAAATAAGAATATGAATCGTTAAAATATAGAACCGAATACATATTTTTATGTATTACAATACTTGCATTTGTATCTTGCAACAGTCGAAAATGTACGCTTTCAATTACCAGTCGCTTCGTATAAATATTATTCTAAATATTTCAAAATCATAGCAAAATTTATTTTTATTGATTTAAAATTCTAAATTATCTTAGTCTCTTATTAAACAATCGTTTTTGCTTTTGTAGAAACTATAACCATTCTCCTTTTTAATTCTACATAATGAAATACAAAATTCGCACATTCAAAATACTAAATTGATGACAAAAGTGCAATGGTCGTTCGATAAGCCCCCTCCTCCCTCACTAAGCAACTTATTTGATCCTGTTTTCATGAGTGTCTCGTCCCAATAAAAACAGGTATTTCATATACACTCTTCTAACAAAAGTCCAGCACTAAATCTGAATCTTCCAAAAACAAAGTAAACGTTCTGCTCTCTCTCTCTCTCTCTCTCTCTCTCTCTCTCTCTCTCTCTCTCTCTCTCTCTCTCTCTCTCTCTCTCTGCTCATTGTTTACCTTTCTCGCCTGTTGCGCGTCGGAACAGCCATCGTTTCTCCTTCGCTCTGTTGACACCCGCTGGAGTCTCAACGCCGGCTTCGACGTCTCCTCCTCGTCGCTCGTCGACGCCGCCGACGATGAGGAGGACGCCGTCGCCGAGCCGGTGAGGCTGCAGATGCCGCTGGACTCGCTGCTCGTGGGTGAGGCCGGCCTCAGCGCTGCTCTCTGATGCCTGTAGAAGTCCGGCCCGGCGCTGTGGTACATGCGCACGTTCAGGAACTCCTCGGGGTCCAGACCGGCGAGCTCGCCCAGCACCAGCGTCAGGGCGGTCATTGGGCTGCTCTTCTTTTTCCGCTTGTACTGCGAGACGAGGAAATGAGTATTGTTTGAGAATTTTCGATTCTGGAAGATTTTTAGAGCTTGGCCGTCGGCATTGGGAAATATTGGGAGGTATTTATCATTTTTGACGAAGAAAAAAGTTGAATTGGTTAATGTATTCGATACGAAGAAGATAATAAGTCAAGATAGAGTTTCAAAAAATGAGAGGAATATTTTAAAGGTTTTTTTTGTACATTTATATAGTTTAGAATTCAATGTTGAAAGAGTATTGAAGCAAGAATTTTTCTTTTTTGGCTAATTCAAAAAGTTATGTTATCGTTTTCAACGTATTCGATTTAAAAATAATAATAACAATATATTAACTGTATATATTTTATTTTATTGGTATTGATTTTTCGATAATTATAGTGGTTGACATTTCGTAGATTTTTATATACTTTCTAATGTAATAAGCAAACATTTTTAATTCCTGATTAATGAAACGGTTATATATTTTTTAACTTATTTGATTTAATAGTAATAATACATATATTAATTGATTTTACTGTACTGCTATTGATTTTACGATTATTATAGCGATTGTCTTTTCGTCTAAGGGAAAAATGAAAATACTCTTTAAATTTGTTACCACACGTGATATTCTTGCGCTTTACTCTACGCTAGTGGATAATGTTCTTTTAATGGGGTTTTCCGTTGAAATTGTAAAATGTTCTGATAGTTGAGAAACCTTTTTTCGTCATTAGGTAGCACTCGAAAAAGAATTTATCATTTTATGAACAATAAATAATTTGTTAATAAATATTAAATATGGATTTAGTTAGTTTTCTTAATAATTATTATAGATTGTTTTAAAATGTCACCAACATTTCGCACACAATATCGCAACAAATAACTAACTCGCTAAAAATTTGAATTTTTAACGGTCCGTGTCCATTATTATATCTTCATTTAATCCAATAAGAAATTTATCATAATTTATTATAACAAATTATTATGCATTACAACATTCTCATGTTTCATTGTCACTGAATATTCACTCTATATAAACTACAATAATAAACGTATTTTTTGTACTCACAACTGATCGAGCGACAAACAATAACGATGACTTTCAAGCTTGTGTTTGTGTAAAGGACAGCGGCGCGTCTTTCGAGTGTCTCTCCGATCTTACACGCAACGCGACTCGACGCTGACTGACTTTAGCCCACGATACGCTCGAACTTTTCGTACACGACGGTAAAAGCCATCGACAACACTGTCCAGTACCAAATCGCAGTGAGCCGTTTCAATACTTGGATTTTTTTATGTCGCTTTTTGAAAATATAGCGAGTATATATAATGTAGATTATAAATAAAATTGGCGTAGGGAAGATGTACATAGTTTGAGTAAACACCAAGTGAATATTAAATTTTATTACGCGCATGATAATTTTTACTAGAAATATGGTTATTGTTATGGAAAACCGAGTCTGCTTTCGAATACTATTGGAAACAGTAGATTTAATATTTATATTTACTTATGGTAAACCGTTAATAATTTTTTGCTTCATAATTTTCGCCGGAGCTAATATTTAACTGTAACTTAAAATATTTTTGCACTATACATAGAAAACGTTTCAACCTAAATAATTTTAATTATTATACTATGTATACGCTTATTCCTTGCTGCGTAATTTGAAATTATAAGTGATAAGTAGATTTCATTTAAATTTCACGTTAAAAATTTGTGATTACAACTTTATAAGCATTTTATTTATTGTAAATAAATATAAATAAGAGAACCATATTTATTTGAAAATAAAATAATAATTTTATAATTAATTTTACATAAAATAATACATTTGTAAAACTATGAAATTTACATAATAATTTTGATTTTATAATAGAATGAAGTAGTTTTTATTATTTAAAGTTTGAAAATGATTTGTCAAAGTGCAAAAGCACGCTATGTTTATCTTGTGCCGCAGTGAGCGTGTACGCTCAGATAACTTATCCCCAGTAGGTAACTCTCGCCTACGGTCGGTAACTTACCGGCAATGTACTGTTCCGATAGGGCAAAGAACTACACTTTTACATGTTTCGCTCATGAACCAACAGATGGCGTTCCGAAAATATGGAAGTTCCGAGTGGATGTTCGTTCCTTTAATAAAAGCATTTGTACAGCTATTGTTATTTACCTACTATTAGCTTATACTGCTTATAGGTTCTTTGTTATTTTCTTTTTAAATTATATACAAAAAAATTTGAAATTTAAAGCTTTATATGTTTTACTGCCGTGAAAATGAAGAAAGTAGATATCTGCATTTGAAGTAAATCCCAAACATTTGATATTCATTCATTTTTATTTAAAAAATATCTATCCTTTTCCTAATAAAACGAACTATGTCTAGTCATTTTTGTTAAAGAAAAATAATGTTTTAAATCATTTTTATGCGAAATTATTTATATGGTTCGAATCTTTTTGTGAAATGCAGATACATACTTTCTTCATTTGCACAGCAGTATAATAGTGCTATTGTTATGTTCTTTCTAGTGTTCTGAAATAAGAAAAAGAGGATTAGTATCATTGTACAAATTTCTGAAGTATTATTTTTTAAGTAATTGTTAGTTTATCTGTAACCTTAGAGAAAATTGTTAGCAAAGCCTTATGTCTAAAATAGTAATCCTGATTAACTTCTAGACTTTTACACAGCTCATTCAACACAATTTAAATAGCTCTTATTTTCTTTTTTAATGGATCAAATAAAAATGATTAAATTCATTTAATGGTGTATTAATTTCTTACTGCTTGTAAAACTACATACGACATCAATAAGATCCGATTACTCCCGAAAAGAGTTTTAAATAAAAACAGTTATGGAAAAACTTATGATCAACGTATGAAAAACAACAGATATACAGTAAATTTTAGTCTGTTATTTATTATATACTCTATAAAATAAAATAATTCTGTATTAAGTCATTCACCTATTCTATTAAAAATCCACCTTCGAACAGTGAGGCATAAAGTGTTTAAATACATACGCATCGCCCAAACTAGTTAACAAAAAAATACGAAAATATCAGAATTCATCGCTGTACAACCTCCCATTATTACCATCCTAGCAGTGAATCACCTCACACAAACGCATGCACAGCAGTATTTTTCGGGAAAATAATGCGCCTATCTCTCAACTGCCGCGTGGCACACTCGTCATTATCAGTCTCTCGAAAATTCACTTCCACCCCTCCCCCTTCCATTATCCTCTCCCATACTCGCTGGTAATGAAAAAGCCCAAACTAAAGACGGAAAATTTAGCAATTCTCTCTCTATATACACACATAAGAGCGCGCACACGCTAAGTTTTGCAGTGTAAAAATCTCCATCTAAAAACTGTTTGACTGAAAGAAAGCATGCGTTTTGTAAAGTTATTCACTCGGTATCGAGTGAGCATAAAAGTAATAAGTAAATGTAGATGTATAATAATCGGTGGGTGACATTTCACTCAATAAATAGTTGTCAAAAGAATGAATAAATAACTCCGGGGAGTAAATGTTGCTGTAACAGAGTGAGAGGATACTCTTTCCCAGTGAAAAAAGTATAAAATCTAAAACTATCACTCTCCGATGCATGTTATTTCTCCACTTCATTTTTCAAACAAAAAATATCCTAATAATTTTTTCTCAATGCCTTTTAACTCACAAGGAGGGATCACGGAGTTTTGGTCACGGATTTTAATGAATTCCCGGGGATCGATTTCTCGCGTCTAAAAACGAAGCCCGATACCCGTCGTTTTATCCAATGGGCCTTTGAACGGTAGATATAACGTATTTTATTAACGTTGGTTGTGTATTAACTGTGTATATATGATTTTTAACATTGCCCATATGAGCAACGGTAATGTTTTTTGCCATTATCTCATTTTCTAGGACCCACTGGATAAAAGTACGAGTACTGTACTTCATTTTTCGGTTCCAAAAGTCAATCCCCAAAGTTTCATCAAAATTAAAGACTTAAACTCCGTGGTCTTCCCTTGTCGGCTAAGAATGAAATAAGGAACATTCCTTGATTTCGTTAAGGTGGTTCGAACGTGTTTAGGCTCATCTATAATGATACTTACAAAGTTTTAAAATTTGAACATGATTGCGAGAAACAACATGAAACAAAACCTTTATAGTAGGGAATAGTCGACGTTATTCTCGTGTTGCATATAGAACTCTATTTCCGACTCAACTATGGCCACTTTATTGACTTTTATTGAAAATTTATATTAATATTTATATAAATATAGATATAAAATCGTAAAAAAGAGAGAAAGCCAGAGAAACTGAGACTTTATTTTATTCCCAAATTTGCGGGAATAAAGTGCCATTTTCGACCCGCTTTTCAGGTCAATAAAGTGGCTATTATAGTTAAGACGTGAATAAAATAGTTTATGGATAAACTTTTAAAAATAATTATAGGAAATTCAATAAGTTTTACGAGAAGTCACAGTATTGTCTGTATAACACTAATATTTTAAACGCCATATCTTTTCATAGATATAAATATAGCTTTTTGTGGTATAGTACCCACTTTTTACGTGACTGTGCAATAAAAAATGTAGCGTTATATTTTAGGGTAAGCAGTCACTATGTGAGATTGAATTTTGACTCGATGAAAAAGCGGAATTCGGATGAAACTGATTACAGTCATATTAGTGATATTCACTCTTATTAGTCAGATTTTCCTACCGACTCGTACCGAGTAAATGTGTATTTCGACCTAATGATAACTTTAATTGAATCTCAGTTCACTCAAGTTTCCTGAGTACCAGGTAACGTCTAAACATTTTTATCTCAGAGTAGAAATCGCCTGATTCACTCTCAAATAAGTAAAAATAAATGTATTGTCGGAGTCAGATTTGTCGGAGGAAAGTTAGTTGTTTGTATTTTCTCTGATTGAGCAAGTCAAAAATCACTCGAAGAGAGTGAATATTTTCCCTCTTTTTCACACATACACACATACGCGCGCGCGCGTATTATATTCGTCCATCCTCTCGTCGCAATGTCATAGCCTCTCTCTCTCTCGCTGTAGCTATATATCCTCTTCTATCTCTCTCTCTCTCTTTCTGTCTCTCTCTCTCTCTCTCTCTTTCTCTCTCGGCGAAAGCAGTGCAGAGCGAAGCAGAGCGAAGCCCTAGCAACGCACATGCGCCCTTGCAGCGGCGGTGGCAGAGCTCTCTCGCTCCCTCTCGCCAGTCGCGGGGATTGGCCCCGGAGTAACACCCCCTCATAATGGGTTCACCCGTCCGCGAGCGAGCGAGCGAGCGAGAGACAAGAGATATAGATATATATATATATAGCTACAGCGAGAGAGCCTCGAGGGATGCTGGTGTGTGAGGGAGAATGGTAGAGAGAGAGAGAGAGAGAGGGAGAGGGCAACGGAAGCCATATTGATTTCCCTATGTTTCCCCGTGTTGTTACTATAGCGCCCGGCGAGAGCTACCGAGAAGGATGAGGTTGTGTCCTCTCTCTCTCTCGATCTCTCTCTCTCTCTCTCTCTCTCTCGTTCGAGCTCGTCGCTCTTTTTGAGCGTGTTGTACACTTGCTCTGGCGAGAGCTGTCCTCTGCTTTCTCCGTTTTGTCTGTTTAGTTTGATTGCCGAGATTTTTGTCGGTCTTTTGCGTTGTTTGAAAGTTTTTAGGGTTGGGAGGGTTGATTTTTGCGAAAGTGCTAAAGGTGAGAATGTTGCAGCGACAGGGAAGGATTATGAGGATTCAAAATTTGGTTACCTAGCACGGTCAGAGAAAGGATCCGCTTTGTTGGGGAAGGATTTTTCTATGAATTAAATCATTTCGTGGCAAATGGTATTCCCATGTATATGCTAAAAGAAAATAAGTTTACTATAAGAATGCGGGTCTGAGACCCAATGGTAATTTTGTTAGTGTAATAAATAAATCCATTTGTTGGAAAAATAAACTCTTTGCAAAGTAGACGTGTTTAATAACACGTTGAGTATATTTTCAAAGACTTATTTAGGCATGCGTGCTTGAAAGCTTGAGTTTTCCATTCCTTTCAAGGTGATGTCGGATTTCTCATCGGCCTCTTGGTTTGTTTCAATCATTGTGATATTACTCCTTTCTTAGTAAAATGATTTCCTCTTATCACTAATAGGTTTTTTTTATCTATTTTGAGAGTAAATTACATTTATGAACAAAGCATTCCTTGTAACAATAGGATCATCTTTTAAGGGTACTTTGAGTGCGATAAATAGCTCAGAAGAAATGAAAATCGTTGCATAAAACATGTTGAAGATCTATAACGTAATAGTAAAATTCAAACCGAATAACTTCACCTGATAAGAAAATGTTGTTTCTCAGACAGCTTTCCAAAATTTTAAGTGTTTATCACATAGTCTTGTTATGGGGATACGTTTATTACTTTCTGCTGCGTGTTGGACTTAGACTTTGCTTGCAATTTATGAAAATTTGCTGAAAAACTGGTTTAAAATACAAGCTTCGTTTTTTTTAGCTAAAGTACTAAAAAAGTGTTGAATACTATGCAGGTTAGAATAACTTATTGTTATGCCGTACTATTATTATTAAATACACAATACATTTTTAATTTTATTTATGAGTAGAAAATTTGATTCCGATTACTGTTCGACCTCGGACTGACTAGCCTTTGAGTAATTCACAAAAAAACTGTTAGTTTTAAGAGTAAATAGCAAAAGAATGCCATTTTCTGCATCTAATTAGTTAATGCTTTCTTTAAGATATTATGTAGAATTCTAGTTGCTTGAGCTGTAGATTATATTGCATGATTCGGTTAAAACGTGGTATTACCGAAATGACCATTTCGGAGAATAAACTCTGCACCGCACCCCAAAACAAAACTATGACATTTCGAAATTGTTTGACTTGACTTTTGTACACACAATAGTTCATAGGACAATAATAGCCCTTCATACATTTTGAAAATTAGTTTTAAACGGTTTCGGGACTATAATACAATAATATAATTTCGTAAGTAAAATATTTTTATTTTATGAGAAATGTACGTTTCTTGCTTAGTTTTACAAAAACATATATTTTAGAATTGCCATAGTGTTGTTCTGGGGTGCCATACAATATTTTCGATCAGTTAAAAGTATATTGAAAATCTGTTCGAATTGGAAATCATTAATCTTCTAGAGTACTTTAAGTTGCGAAAATGTTATCTTATTTACCACTAAATATACGTATACGATCGAATAAAATTAGGTGTATCTACACAAAAATAAAATTAAGTGCATTTACACATGAAATCATGCAGTAGTTTTTACAATCAAAGAATATCAACTTCTTGGACGAAACATCTGACATATTCATGCAAATGGCCGGTTTAAATATTTATGTAAAATCTATACAAACGTATAGTATAATATGTATTACCAATTTAACAATAAATACATAACAATAGGCATAATCATCACTTTCAAGCACTGTGCTCCAAAATCAATCTCCATCCCTTTAATTTTTAAACAACTCACACTTCCCGACCCATCCTCACGCTCGATCCAACAATAAAAGCGGCCCCTTCCGATGCGATTATTTTTGCCGTCATTTTCGAGGCGAACCCTCTCTCTCTCTCTCTCTCTCTCGCTCTTTCTCTCTCTCTCTCCCCTTGTACGAACGCAGATTTGCGCCATAGCGGATTTTCTCGGCCACCTTTCTTCTCTCATCTCCTCTCCTCGCTGTCTTTGTCCGAGGCGGGATCTTGGAAATTTTCGAGGGTCTGCCCGCGTGAGGGTGTACTTTCTGTTTTTCTCTCTATCTCCCTCTCTTTCTCTCTCCTCGACTGAAGTTCGACGATAGCGCGTCCCAACCCGCGTGTAATGCCCCTGTTTTGTTCGGCATTGATATTCCCCGGCGCTGTATCGTTGACCTTAAAAAACTTTCGGAGTTTTTAGAATCGCTGTTTCATGCTGTGAGCGAGTTTGTTTTACGATGAGTTTTTTGTATTGTATTTGCAGTGGGAATACTGTTTTATTACTGACTACGCTTTGTATTGCTTATCAATATCACTGTGTATATGCATTCAGTTTGTTAATATTTAATTAAAAAAGAAAGTAAAATTTTTTAATTTTAGTTTACCTACTCTCCCTTTGCATTTAAACTATTCTTGTTCTCGAAAATATAGTATAATGTTGACATTTTTTAAAAGAGAGAATAATAAACTGATTATATAATATTTGTTATACACATTTTAAAGGAAATTAAATAATTAATTAATTAATCAATTACTAATACAAAATGGTGGCACTGAAAAAAAGTAAATATCAATCAATAAAATTAAAAAAAGTTTATTTTGAATTTTTATGAAAAAATTCAAAGCTTCATTCATATTGTTTTTCCACGCGCATTGCTTTGTCAATCCGGTATCGCCATTTTGAATTCTACGGTACATTACATTTTTTTATCTATTAACGGTTTTATACTCTCCATCTAATCCCAAGAGTTAAATACCTTAAAAACATACAGCAAAAAAAGGGTTTTATTGCGCAGTTAATAACTGTACACACAAAGGTGGAAATTTTTGTTTCCAGAAAGTATATATAAGTAGAAGAAAATACCTTTTATTTGAGTTTTTGTTCGTTGAAAATGGATGTTCCTGTGCAAAATTATGACCAATTGAAAATAGGGTAATAATTTGTTGAAAGTAGGGTAAAGACGGACGGATTTCCATTTATTTTTGAATCTGAGATTTTCGACCAATTATTTCCTTATTTTCAATTGGTCATAACTTTGCACCAGAACATCCATTTTCAACGAACAATAACTCAAATTACTTTCTTCTACTTTTATATACTTTATGGAAAAAATGGTTTTCACCTTTGTATGCACAGTTATTAAATGCGCAGTAAAACCATTTGTTTGCTATACATAAAAAAACGTACAAAACACCTAATTTGACAGAGAAACATAGCCACATAGCCAATTTTCATTATTCAAACACATTTTTTTCATATATAATTTGGCCCCTAAAACAAGATAGAAAAGGTTTGGAAATCCGAGCATTCAAATATATTTTGCTATTTCGGGTCCAGAAATAGCAAAAATATATTTATATATAAAAAAAAAAAAATATATATATATATATATATATATATATATATATATATATATATATATGTAACTGTTGATAGTAAGCTTCTTCATTTATTTGCAATTCAAATAAGAAACTTAATTATTACCCTCAAAAGTAGCATTAATCAATCCTCAATAACAAAAAGTACAAGCTCCTTTCAATCCCCGCACGTCTACCACCATCCAAAGATAATCAAGTACCACGTGCCATCACCGCGCAAATCCGCAGTGCCATTATCCAGACACCCCCCCCCCCGCTAAAAAAATCAGAGAAAGAGAAGCTCCACAATCAATCCTCCCCCGAACCTCCTCCTCAATACTCAAAAAAGCATCAAATGTCTAGAAACGCGCGCAAAGTGAAAAGCATCGCGCCGTAATAAGCTCGCACCCTAATTTCGCGGCGCGGCGCACTCCAGACTTTTGCACTGGCAGCTCTCAAAAGCGCGCGAAACAATAAAAGGCCCCGACACCCTCTTTATTATACAACGCGCATACCTCGCGCTCAGCGTTCACAGGCTAGCGCTTGCCGCGCATCATCCTGCTGATCTCGAGCTCCTTGGGGAATTTTCGGAGGCCGCGGCGGCGGTGGGTGCGATCGCATCGTTATTTTTATTTAATCGAATCGACGGATGAACGCGCCGACAACGAGATGATGCGTGCGTGCGCGGGACACGGGGAACGGGGGCACTTGGGGGTGGGATGTGATCGACTGCCGCGTGGCACGCGAGAGCGCGGAGAGACGCGAGGATCTTTTTGTGTGTGTATGTGTCTGTTGTTGGTCGGTTTTGGGTGTTTGAAGGATGTAGCGGAGCGGTTGGTATTTGAAATTTTATTTGAATGAATGTTTAGTTTGATTTGAGGATTTTGTGAAGGCTTTTAATTATTTGAAAATAGACTATAAATTTACCCTAGTAAAAAGTCATGCACTATTACTGCTAACCATTACTAGTAGATAATGACTTATAATAATATAATGACCATGATAATAATGGTTTTAGGTAGTTTTGCAATCGAAAATTATGGAAAAAAATTTTTTTGATTCATTTGTTAATTAGTTAATTTACCTATAATAATAAAACACTGACAGTATTGCATGTATGTAATTATCTTAAAATGCCTTAAATGTAATCAAACGTGTGACAAATCCTAATTCAATTTGCATAAAACTGTTCACTGAGATAACCCATATCATAAAATTTACGATATCGATATCGTAAAATTTACGATATTGAATATCGTAAAGTTAAAAATTTGTATTTAAACTTTATATGCAAAAATACATCATTTTCAACAAAAATTGTATTAGCAATTTTGTACGATATCAATATTTCACGATTTTTGTTTTCTTAGCGTTGTATGCTTCTAAAAATGTTTTTTAATATTCATCCACTGAGAAAGTAATATCGTAGCTGGCACGATATGTATAATATAATTTACGATATGAAAAATCGTCAAATTAAAAATTTTCTTCAATCCTTTAATACTCAAGGTGCTTATTTAATAAAATATATATTAAAAGTGGTTTAATATCTTCAAACTTACTGTATTAAATATTACATTGAAGATCAAATTTTAGTACGACGTTTCCTTAAACTTAGCCAGTTATTTTGATTAATTGTTTTACTCTAGTATATTATGTACCAAGGGTGAGAATAAAGCTTTTATCGCATTCATGCGATATTTGTAAAAAATTTGAACAATAATTTGTGTAGGCCTTCCTAAATATGTGGTACCTGACATATCACAAATGAGGAGAAAACTAAAAATTTGTATTAAATATGTAAATTGTTCTCGACTTTACTATTTTCTTTTCAACTTCAATTTTACAATTAATTTTCATGAGTATTTACTAGACTTAGTATGTTGAATATGTTTTCTTAAGAAATGTTTACTATTTTTTTTAATTACATATACGGGCCTAACTACCCGTAACCAGGTAGTGGGTTGCAGGTCCGATCTCTGCCACCGAAGAATTCGGAAAAAACATTTTCTTAAAGTACACGTTTACCGTTTGAGCCAACGACCCTATTAATTATGAAGCTTTCCCTGCAAGAAACAATAGAGAAAATTCTAGTTATGTAAAAGTAAATTATATAAATGTTTAATGACTATGAAAAATAAGTACAAGGATGGTGATAAGCAAAGGTTAGGTATAAATTTCACAGAATACTATAGTGATAAAATAGTGAAACTATAGAAAAGTATTAACGATTTTGAATTCTCTACATAGGGGATGGTGGGGCAGTACGGGCACCCTAACTTCAAAAGAATCCTGTACTTTCTATTTTGTACCAATACAAATTATTAAAAGTGCTTCTTAAAGTAGAATATCTCAAGATTTAGATACATTATTTTTTATTATAAAATATATATTGCATTGTTTTTTATAATGCAAAGTACAATACCGCTAAAACTGCCCATTTTCCCCACCCGTGGGGCACGATTGGCATGGAGGTGGGGCACGATTGGCACGGTGAATTAATGAAAAATTTATTTAAAAAAAAATATTGGACGTTACTATTAAATTTGCATTTTATAGGATTGAGGATCAAAACTAAAAACCAGACCATTTCATTAACACTGACTCTTTCACCAACATCTAAGACTCCGACTCCGAAATGTTAAGGGCGCAAAAGTAAGGTTAAGAAAATCAGCTGTTAAACTCGGCGGATATAAATTGACGACTCACGTATGCCAATCGTGCCCCGCTAGTGGTGCCAGTCGTGACCCATTTTAGAGTATTTTTATATGTAATATTACTTTTTTCCTAAGCATCGGAGATCATCAATCAAAAATGCTATTAAAAATTTAAGATTTAAACTGTAAAAATAATTCCCTTTCGAAGCTCATATGATTTATTTGTTCTTGAGAAATAGATTAGAATTATGGAAAAAACAACGTTTTGAAGTCCTCAATTTCTAATAATTCTCATACGATTTGTATTAATTTTTTTCATTTAGGATTTGCAGAGGGAAAAAGTAAAAGCTATTTACAACATATAAAAAATACTATCATGTTAGAATATTCATTTATTTAGTGAACATTTGAATGCCCAATCCACCCGCCAAACCCATCGTGCCCCACCGTCCCCTATAACTTATTTTCACACCAACTACTCAATAATAACATATTAACTATCAACACATTCCGTAAAAATCGGAACGCATCAACGCGATAATTTCTCTCTTAAAAACTCGAAATTCCCAAACAACAGCGAGCACGCGAATATATCCAATACCGGAGGGGGGGGGGAGCTATATATATATATATATCACCGACCTGGCTGCTAAATCGACTATCGCGCCACGAGTGCAGCATGCAGCAGCAGCTTTCGCACCGAGAACGGGAAGATAGAGGCTCGACGCGATGTACAGCCGAGAACCGGCAATTTCACCATTGGAAATCAATAAAAATTTTCGTACATAACGCATCCGGGGAAAACCCTCTCCGCTACACGCGCACTCGTTTCTCATCGGCGTTAACGAGCTGCTCTGCCTGTGCGTGCGCGGCGGCAGGACCGACACCTGGGTGGTCCACGCCTGCAGGCTGCATATATATATATATATATATATATATATATATATATATATATATATATATATATATATATATAGGCAGAGTGAGCGAGCTGGCAATACGGTATCAGCTGCGAGACTCGTTGAATGTGTGTATGTGGGTGGTGGAGTGACGCTAGTGGATCAGGGATGATGTATCGGGTTGGAACTAGTAGTGTTGGTTTGATGTAGGATGGGGATGTGTTTTATGGACAATTTTTTAGGGAATTGCGAAATATTGTGGAATAGAGGTGATTATTGAATTTAATTAGTGAAGGATTGCCTGACGGTAAAATTAAATAAAAGTTTATGAATTAAAGTGTATTATAATGTCATGTGATGTAAACGATAGAGTGTACGACAATCAAAAAGTGTAAAACATATTTTATTAATAAATTGTTGATATGAGATTGAAAATTGAAAAAACTATTTTTGTATTATCTGATCAGAATATCGCACTTCTAAAGTCATTATAAACAGTTAACATTAATTATTTCGTATAAATACTAAATGATGTTAAGAAATAAACATATAGGTAACAATATTAACCCTTCGTGTGCAGTGTGTTTTTCATTAGTACCATATTATAATTTTTTCAGATATTTATTGTCTTCTAAGAAATCTGAAGAAATTCACTTTTACTTGCAAACATTTCTAGTCCATTATCCAATATACTATACTAACAAGGAGATCGAGTGCACAACCTGTGGGAAACGATTTTTTTAGTAATATGTGTTATTTTAATAAAAAATGTACCTATTCTTTTGACAACAACTCTGCAAGATTTTATGTTAGAAAAATTGACCCAAAAGATAATTAAAGTATACAATTTAAGTTTTGTTTCGTATCAATTCTTTATTCTGATGCAAAGTTATTAACAATTAAAAATGATGATTAAAAATACATGAAAAATCATCGAATTCATGAGTTAAATTTCACTGAATATTCATAGATTTTTAATCATCATCTTCAAATGTTAATAACTTTGCATCAGAATTATATTTTTATACAAAACAAAGCTTAAATTGAAGCTCTTTTCACTTACTTTAATTATCTTTTGGGTCAATTTTTATAGCAAAAAATTCTTGCAGAGTTGTTGTCAAAAGAAGAGGTACATTTTTTTATTCAAATAACGAAATACTAGAAATCTCCTCCAGAAGTTTGATCAAACATAATTTCCCACGGGGTGTGCACTCTCCTTGCAAGTGTAAAAAAAATAGTGAACTGATTCAGTCTCCTTATTTCAGAAAGCCACGCGATCGTAAAGTCGCTGGGATCATAAACGACCTCCATCTTCGCTCCTGTTATTATTTTTCTTCAAATTGTTCAAAAATGACAATATTGTTGGTTATGTCACTTAGCATTCATTGACCATTAGTCTTATAATGAATCCTAGACATTTGAGTAATGAATTTCTAAACTTCTTCTTGTATCCAAATTACTATATAGTTTAGTAAAGGTTATTGTATTCTCCACGTAAGTAGGAAATAATATTCGACATCAATTTAAAAAAGAAATTATATTTTGAAGAATATCAACAAATTCTATACCCAATCGTGACCGATCTGTAGCCGTACATCGTATAATACAAAATCTCCCATAAAAATCAAATCGATCCAATTTTTCATCCGCACTGCAGACCACACACACGATGCTCTCGCATTCATCCAATCCTGCATGTAGCGCAACCAAAAACGAACGAACGAATCCAACCACCAGCTCACAAAACGCACGCGCGCGCGAGTGAGAGAGAGAGCGAGAGAGAAGTAATGAGTCTGCACACGGTGTAATGCGCGAATCGAAACTGGTAGTAGCTACCGCACCGAGATAAATTTTATTCCTTCCTCCTCCTTCCCTTCCTTCCTCTTCTCTTTTTTTTCTCCCTCGCGCCGTAATGAATCGCCGTAACAGATTTCGCGATATATACGTGCGTGCAGTGCGTGCGAAGCGCGGCGCGCGTGTTGTTACGTAGTGATGCATGGCTCGGTAATAACTACAATACAAGGCAGCTTACAAGAGAAAAAGAGAGAGAGAGAGAGAGAGAGAGAGAGAGAGAGAGACAGAGAGAGAAAGAGAGAGAGAGGGGGGACGCGCGAGGAGAGATTTATTGCCCCCGGCGCAATAGCAGATTTCCAGATTCCCCAGTTTGTCCTTATAAATAGCTTCTATTAATTGACCTGGCATCCTGCGGCGTGCGCAGTGAGATCGGGAGAGAGAGAGAGAGGAAAAAAGTTCGTTAAAGGGACAAATTTTTTCTTCCGGTGCTGACTTTTTTCTTGTGGGGGGGGGGGGCTTTGTTCGGGTTAGTTGCTATGGTTCTACTTCTGTGTCTGATAAGGTAAAATTTACTACAAGTGTTGCGTATTTTTGTAGATTTCGTCAATGTTTATTTGTGTTGAAGCTAATGTTGTCGAAAGTTTTTAGTACGAATAACAGTTTTTTACAAAAATATCGAGGTACGAAATATACTATATGTTTATAAAAGTGTTATTTAAAATGGATTTGGCATTATCACATTTTGTAAACTGTTATTATTGTATTGAAAATCAATAAGCTTGCAACGATTTTTGTTCGTTTACATTTAAATAAATACGAATAAATTATTGTATGTATGTAATTAATAAAATTAAATATTATTAATCATTACTATTGAATTATTACGCGTACTAAAATTACGTGTGCATATTGTTTTTTTTTCACAAATTACATATGTAATGATAAACTGAAAATTACCATTCATGAATATAATTTAAAAATATTTTAATATGCAATATAACTTAATTGGTGAATTTTTTATTTGCTGTGTCAAATTAGCAAGTTTATAGAGAACAAAAGTCCATGCCATACGCATTGAGAAATATTGTATATTATGATGATAACATGTAATATTTACATTGTTACATTAATCATATCCAGTTTAAAATGAAGCATTTATGTATGCGTTCTATACTTCTACACTGCAATTTTATTACGCCTTACAATGCTACGTTTTTTTTTTAATTTCAGTAAAACAATGTTTTATTATTTTTACCTACAACTAATTTTTATATGTTTATTATTTAGATGTCATATTAAACATTTTTAAGTGAATAAAATTAAACATAAATTAATTAACTTTCAATTCGGAAGCTTTTTCTTTCATCAAACAGTGTAAAAACTGTTACTTAGTATTTGCATCCTAAGTTCCACGCCTCATACGATGACTTACCGATTTCAGCTTTTTGAAATATCGTCTACTTTTTATGAGGTGAGAACTTAATAAAAATAAGCAAAGAAAATTCTAGCAAAAAACAAAAATGAAATACATCGATAGAGTGAACACGTTCATATAGATTTGTATATTCCAAATACATTATTTTTCTTATAAAAGTAAAATGAAATAGTGCCTTTTTTCGGAAAACTGAAATCTGTTAGTCTTCGTATGAGTCCGGTCGAGTTATAATAATAATTACAAATAAAACATAACTCATTTATCATTTCGTTTATAACAAGTAAACTTAATACACCGATTTATTTATTGTTAACGCATCCAAACTAATTGTCCATCTCCATAATCACTCGATAATACCACTCTGTCAAATATTCACCCTCAATCCCGTTCTACAATATCAGTAAACCATCCACAATAATGTTCACCTCCGCGAAAACACCTGTTCCACGCAGAGAGCGGAGTTTATCCGCGCGCGAGTTACAAAAGTCAGCGCCGTGTTTCCATCAAGTTAACAATCTCTACAGCAGCAGCAGCAGCAGCTTCGACATACGAAATCGTATACGCGCTTGCGCATCCGAATTACGCGAGAGCGCGCACGCTCTCGAAAAGCTCGATTGTCGGCGGCGGCGGCGTTCTTTTGTTTACGGGCCCTGGCCCGTCACGATAATTGACAGCGCATCGACACCGAACAATGCTTTTTCTCTCTGCTATCCCCCCATCCCTCCACCCTTGGTGTACTGTACGTGCAGTTCTCTCGCTCTGCTCGCTGGTGTATCGAGTTTGCTCGCGTCGAATCGCGCTTGGTTTTTTGCCTCGTCCTTTCTTTTTTGCGAGCTTTAATTTAAAAATATTTTTTCTGTTTGAGTTAGTGAGCGTTGTGAAGTATTTTAATATACTTGGAATTCAGTGTGCTCTATATATCGTTTACCATTTGTTTTATTTTAGGTGATATAAAAAACGCAACTTTTTCTACATTTTTTAAACATTTCTATTTTCAATATGTTGTCTTTTATTTTATTTTCCTTTAAATTTTATAAACAGAATGGTCAACTGTTAGAGGATGATCGAACACTATGTCACTGAACCCTACTATGTATCAAAAATAGGAGGGATAAATTATCTTTCTTTGAAACACCTGTATTGTTTATTTATTTATACTAATTCTTAGTTTCAAATCCTATCGAAAGAGATTTGCCAAGTCAAAGGAAAGTGTTAAAAGACTGCCCATTATTCGTATATTTTATTCATGAAAATTTAATGTTATAGTTTTCTTTTTATACATTTTGGAAAAAAAATACAACACTGAGGATTAAATTATGCGGCAAATTTTCTTATAAGGTAAAATGCCCAGTACTTGGATAAAACGAAAATTGTAACCAGTACTTGGACAGTGACAAAAAATGTAATTTCTGATAAAGATGATAAAAAGATGTATTCATTGGCATTCATTCGGATAGTTTATGATGTGCAGTATATAGTTTAACCAAAATGATGTTAATTTACGTCTTAAATTTGTTATAAAAGTAAATATAACATTTTGAGGTTGTGTCGAGAACTGTAATATGCCGAATGTATTGTCCAAGTTTACGTCCACTGCGTTTTCTGAACCCAGTAGTTGAACACATTTAATTCATATGTCCAACTACTGGGTCTTAACTATGTCAAGTACTGGGACCAACTTGACATATGATGTCCAACTACTGCGACATATATTTGAATTTTTAAATTTACTTTTTTAGTATAATAAAGTATGTAAGCGTATTTTTTCTGGTAGTAATAACAGTAAAACATCCCGAATTAACGATTAGATTAAATAAAGATTTGGGAAAAATATTGAGTTTTGGCTCTACAAACACTGATTCCGTATTTTTGTTTCAAAACGTGTCCAAGTACTTCCTACTTTACCTTAATATCCACATTTGTTAGAACTGATTTTCGTACTGATAAAAAGTATTTGAAAAAGATCATTGATCAAATTTAAGAACGTTCCTACAACCTACAGGATACAACCTGCAAAATGCAGTGTTTAAAACCTTCCTTTCAACAATAAACATAGATTTTCCATCAAAAAATCCAAAAGTGCCCCAACTGTCCCCTAGACAACAATCGCCGCAACAAAAGCAACAACCTCCCCAGCAATAAAATCTCCCGATAACCCGTCAATTATTCAATCAACCTCCTCCCCCATCCCACCCAGTTCTCTCTCCACCTCCCTTCAATCTCCTCGCGGTGTAAACACTAAACACAGTAATAATCACCCACGACCCCCCATACACACACATACACATTCTACTTTCTTCTCTCGTCGCCTCGTGCCGCGCCGCGAAATTTAAAGTAGCCCCCACGGAGCCAGACCGACTGGCACCACACAAGATCGCACGTGGCAACTCGCTCGAAATTAGATCCTCCCCCCATTTGACGAGGACTACAGGCACTGCCTAGGATGATGATGGGTCCGGGCATTAAACGGACGCTAATACACTTAATAGCGAGTTTTCGTGCGCCCCTGCACGTGATGTGCGAGTTGCTGCCGCTACTGCCGCTCGGTTGGCTTGCGTGCGAATGCACGGCGCCAGCGTGGGCGGGTCGCGAACGTCAAAACACGTGTACGCACGCAACCTCGTATTGTTATATTCGATCTGAGCGCGTGTGAGCTGTATTGGATGGAAGTTCTTGTGTATGTGTTTTTCGTTTTGGTTGTGATGGCTGCGGGAGTCTTCTTTTTTTGGGTGATTTTGCTGTTGGTCTTATGGGTGGCGTGTCGACTGGGGAGGGTTGTAGTTAGATCGGTTTGAGGTCTTTTTTTTAAGTGTGCTTATTTTGTCCGATAAGTTGGTTGATTATATGGACTTACACGGTTATTACGTATGCTTTGTCTGAAAATTCGAAAATCTGTCATTGGTTTCAAATGTTCTGACTAGCGGTTGTATGACAAATTTAGATGCTTAAAATGTTGAATAGTGCAATGAATACGGATTGCGATTGTGTAATTAAAAAAAAATGTTTTAATTCTTTGTGTATTGCAAGTAAGTCAGAGAAATTATCATGATAATTTAAGGCTTACTCCCTTTATATCATGAATTATTAAATTCTGATTTGTGTTAGAAATTAGAAATAGTAATAAATAAACTAAATAAGTACAATGTTTTATAATCGCAACACGAAGATGTATATTTACTAATCCTTACGTATATTCAACATTTTTTCTCTATTTAATAATTTTACCTCCCTTACAAGGAGTACCACAATTCGCGAGTTTTCGAAGTTCCAGAGCACTTACTTTTTTCGGATTTACATGATCATTTTTAACAAAGCAGGTCTGAAATTACATTTCTTATTGTTTACTTTTATTTCCTTCTAAGAGATTATCCATATTGTGTTACTTTTCGTAAGACAGCAAAAATAAATCATGCTACTCCTTGTCAGGGGCAGTGAATTATGAAACAGAAGTTGTGGAATTTATAAATAATTCTATACTCGTTTAAGTTACGATGCAATTTAAAAATAAATCACATGCCATAGCGCACCGGTCAATTATTCACCTTTGCTTCGCACCTTAGATTCTGCCAGAAGCTCTTCTCGAAGTTTCTTCGTCAACCTAAAGATAATAAAGCAGTAAGCAGCAATAACTAACAAAGAATCTAAAAAAAACTCCCCCTAACTAGCAAAGGAAAAGCGCGAGGGTCTTTTCTCCACAAAGACGCCGCGCCACCGCGATATTGAAAAGTCCTCGCGGTCGTGCGCAAGTACGTCCTCGAGAGCGCGAGAAATATCAGTCGACAGACGTTGACTATTATTACGAGAGGACTGCTCGTTGTTGTTTGCGCGGCTGTGTCGACGAGGACTCTTGTGGCGGGAAATTTATGTAAAAACATGCGTGCGCGTGCGGATGTTAGCGGTTTGCCCCGGGTTTGCGGGAGAGATCGAGTAGACTAGCTGTGCGTTGCTGTTTGACGTTTCCTTAGGGGTGAATATTCATTTAGGCGAGTGTGTACTTGGGTTTGAGTGGTGATGATGGGGATGCATCTTTGGTTGAGGTATGCTAAGTTTGCTTGCACTTTTTGCAAATTGATTGATAGTCTGTTTTAATGATACTAGGCATCTGAGTCGCCACAATTTTGTCAGCGCTCCCTACGTCCACATGAATTACAGGAAATACATATTAATATATTTTTTGTACACAATATTTTTATACGAATTTCTTACAAAATAAAGCAGATGATTGCTAATCATGTTATGTAGTTTTAACTCAAGTATTAAACTATATCCATAAGAAGAAACGATTAGATGATGATTTCATACCCAAATATGTGAATGAAAGGGTTCTCACTTAAAAAATAATAATGATTTTTAATTGTAAAATATTTAAAAAATCACATGAAATTTTAACACATTTTCTCACTTAATTTATTATGTAAAGTATTTCTAATAAAAAATCATATTATCCGCGAATCTATTAAAAAACGCTGCCAACTGATTTGGCTCGCAGCTTTGTCAAATAGGCATCAGTCATGTCATATAGTATATTAAATTATTATGCATAGGTCAATATCTGTTAATGGATTTGACAAAATAGGTTATATTATAAGGCAAATTTGACTGAGAAGTTTATAAGAATTACATATACTTTAAGTTTAAATGTTAACTGAAAATTCAGTTCTTGCACACAGGTGTTTGAGCCCAGATGAGTGACACATATATATATAAACACGACACACGTACATGCACTTGTGTCACACACATACATATATACACAAAGCGTAATTATTCTAAAAGTACCATTTCACTACCATCATATATTCCCGCTTTACGTAAAAGAATTGTAAAAAATGTTATCAAAACCATGCAAGAAGGCTTATATCTTCTACACTTAACAAATTAATACTTTAACTTTCAAAGCAAAATATAAAAAATCTTTTAAGATATCGTTAACCAACAAAATGCATTTTTTCAACATTTTATTTTTTTCTCTGAAGAAGCAGAGTCTTATGCCTTGAAAATTTGCAGAATTATAGTTCTATATAAAACTAATATTCATATAAAAATTTTAATTAAATGTTATCCTTTAATTTTCGAGTTATACAGGTTAAAGGAAAATTTTTTAACACACGGTATAACAAATGAAAAACGGTATATTTTGCATCTTTTTTATCTTAAATTAAAGAATTTTATGAGTACTTTAGTGTGAAAACAATTCGCTAACCAAAAAACGTTTCTTCATCAAAAAATTTTCAAAAATCCAAAATGTTGAAATTTTGAAATTTTGAAAAATAGCTATAAAATTAAAATAAGTCGACCATTTTCGCTGAAATTTTAAAGCCATTTCTAGACATGGATGCCAAACATGCATGCAAAGTTTGGTCAGGTTTTAGACACACACACACACACACACGCACGCACGCACGCACGCACGCACGCACGCACGCACGCATGCATACACACACACACACACACACATCCATACAGCGAACACTTTTTGAGAGTAGCTTATTCGAATTCCCGTCAAGTTTTCCGATTTATTGCGTTACACAACTTTTTCGATAGTCATAAAAATTTAACATAACTACAGATACAAACACATAGTTATGCATTTAAGCATGTGTACTATACATAAGTGCCGCCTACTTTAATTTTATCACCTCACCCCACCTCCTCCCTCCTTATTTTCCCTCTTTTTACTTATTTTGTACTTTTCTGATTTATTGCGTTACAAACAGCAATCAGTTTTTTTATATAGGATACGGTTGAAGTGTACTTGAGTTGTAATAAATGCTTGCGTATTATTTTAGGCACGGCCAGTCCAAGCGAGTGCCTTATTTACTTCGTGTTTTCTTTTAACGTTGTTAACTTTTAGAAGCCTGAAATGTTGTCTTGGATCTTTTTTATTGAAACTTTATACAAAACTTTTTTTGGATCGCTGATTACGAATTCGTCAGTTTGTTAAAACTCAAAATGGTTATAGCCATTCCCCGTAAATGTACCGTAGTTTTCCCATGCAGATTTCAAGAAAGTCAGCGTACCATGCACCCACAACGAATATGGCAATTTAACACGAACACTGCTTTACTAGCCATGCACAGTATTTGAAGGTGTTATATTTTATCCTGCCTACAATTTCCGTGTATCGGTCAGTATAATGGACAGAAGATAAAAAATTCATTATAATCTTATGGAAATCTCTGTTAATATATTAACAGTTAACCTTTTTTTATACCAATATATTTTGTATAAACATGACTATTATTGTGGTTTGTCTATTCTAGTTTTAGTCAAATATATTTTCGATTTTTTAATGCTTACTTAATGTACGTTATTGAAGGAAAACAAGATATTTTTTGGTTATTATAAATATATCTTTTTACAAATTCATAGTTAATGGGGCCTGCGGCGGCTCAGTCGGTAGAGTGTCGGATTCCCACGCCGGTGACCCGGATTCGAATCCTAGTCTCTGCCGATTGATACAAGCACCTCTGTAAAAATTACATGTGCTTTGTTTACAAACACACCGCAGACCCCCGTCGTCGATTAGCACCACATGGAAGCACAAACATGGCGACGTTAAATAAAAAAAAAAAAAAAATTCATAGTTAATTTGACAATTATTCTTATAAAATAACAAGTCACTATATAGAAACAAGAAAGAAAAATACTTTGTAAGTGTTAAAAGAAAAAAGTATATGGCCCAATTTTGATCAAATGCCCTTGTAATATCAACAAATCAGTTTGTCCCGTTTAAACAATCACTACAAACATAGAAAATAAATAGATAGTATCAGCCAGACCTCGCAAGAATTCAACTCACTCTCGCAATCTCGCTCTCAAGCCAACACCTGGAGCAACACGTCGCTCGCCGCGCATTCGCACGACTAGCTCTCCAGTTATACCATACGCACAGACCGCTTACGCGCGCTCCACTGAATTTTCCGGCTCCTCGGCGAGAGAGTGGCTTAATAATAAAGCGATATTAAAGCAGCGGGGTCTCCCCCAACCTACTCTCTATCTCTCTCACTCTGTCTCTCTCGCGTCCATCTACCCGCGCATCCCTACTGTCCAGACGAGCCCCCCTCTCTCTCTCTCTCTGTCTCTCTTTTCGTCATTATTATTCATGCACGCAACATATATAGATGGAGGCACGCGCGCAAGCGTGCGCATATATGCTTGTGCGGCGACACACACACTCGCGCTCTCTCGCGTTATTATCCCGTAATCCCGGCGTTTTACATGTTATGAGCGCGTAGCTCTGCCGACGCGACGTGGTGGTCTAGGCCGAGACCTTCAATCTTCCGTGCGCGCGGCGTTATATTGCAAGAGAGATGTCGCGTAGTCATGGGTGCGCGAGTTGCTGCGGATGGTTGAGGAGTGGATAGAGGGGGGGGGGGGGGGGGGGAGGGGGGCAGGTCAGGATGTATGTATGAATTTTGATGATTTGGCGACGTGTTGCTTTGATGGGTTTATCCTTTTGTTTTTTGGTTGGATGTGTGTATGGGGGTTGGGGTTATCTTTTATATTAATTAGAACATGTTAGGAAATGGCTTAAAATTCTTGAATGATGTATTCCTGTCTGGAATGAAATTTCGATTACTACACTTATTTTATGCGTAACTAAAACGAAAATCAATCATCAAATAGACAAAAACCTGAAAAATAAGCCGAAACGGTATTATAAGACTAGGTATGTTGCGCTGAGAAAATGATACGGTAAGATGTTATGATATTGATTTTGTAAATAATGGTTAGATTGGGAAATAATACAGAATTTACATTTAATGCATAAAAATTAGATTATTTTTAAAAATTATGCATAAAACTTAAAACTAATATATTAGTTAAATTATAATTTAACAAACCTTAGTATGCTAAGGATTTTCGGAACTTTTCTTCGTAGTTAAAACTTATCAGTATCGATATTTATATAAGTGAAAAAAGTGTACATTATGAATTTAAATATTTTTTTATCAAAAATAGTGATATTGCAAACATAATTATTGCCAACTGAAAATAAATTACTATAAATGCAAACCTTTTTCGGTATTCATACAATTTTAATGTTTGAGATCTTATTTTGTTCCTTAAATGTTTTTTTATCAATCGGCCGAAACAAAATTTTAAAATAGAAACTTTATATCCATTTGCCGCTATCCAATCATCAAAAAGCAGGTTCAAAATGAAAAATATACATAGAAGTCGGCATCAATCGGCTACAAGCCCTTTTCATAATACATATTGCCTCGATCGTCTCCAAGCCTTCTCTCTGTCTCTCTTTCTCTCTCGCTCGCAACGAGACTCTCGAGTATCTCTCTCTCTCTCTCTGCACGCAGCGCTGCACACGCATGACTTGCGCCCGAACCGACTCAGCATCAGCATCAGCGACGTCCGCTCGCTCGCGGAACAGATGTCGACGCGAATATTTTATGTGGAGTATATACGGCGACAAACAATGCGTGTCTGCGGCAGCGGCGCTGTGCGTCATTATCGCGGATTCGCGGCGCGCGCGTCAGTTTGCAGGCAGCGGTGCGTCGTTGTCGCTGTCGTCCTTATCTTTTGCCAGCTTTGGCGGTGCGTGTAAGGGGAGGTTATTTAGAAGGGTTAGCAGTTCTTTTGGTTGACTTGGGTTAAAGATGTTGTTGATCTTTGCGTTGTGTTCTGTGAGTGTGGTTTAGGTATTGATGTTGAATTTAGGCGGAACAAATGTTTACAAGTGTAAGGATTTTTTTAGAGTCGTTCAGTAGTAACAGATAAGTAAGGAGAGTCGAACGGAAGAAACAGTTGAAATGTAGAACTTTATCAAATTGCGCTCTAAAGATAATTGGTTTTAGATTATGAGTGATTGACAAAGTAAATAATAAACTTTTCAACCACGAAAATGTCATAAATAATAATATTAGGTTACTATTCTTTCTAAATTAAAGATTTTCTTGGGATTGTTTAATAGTAACAGATAAGTAAAGAGGCTTGAAATAAAGTCTAACCTTTAGAAATTTATTAAATAATTTGTTAAAGATAATTGGTCTTTTCTTATAGGTAATTCTCAAATAAATATAACTTTTTTAACCAAAAGAATGACGTAAGTAATAAAAGCAATCGACGCAACACATATTTTAAAATCCACTCCGTATTCGTGAAAGCAAATAATTTTTTGGTCTAAATTATATAATATTTTTGGTAATATCTTGAACCAGATTACAGGAAATTCAATTTTTTTATGAATGTAAATATTTTTTAATGAATATAAACATATATTACTTAAACATACTTTTATATGTTACAAGTTCTTAAAAACATTAAAATTCACAAATATGTTTTGATCGCTATACTTTTTGACGATTACCCGTATAGCATAGTAACAGTGTTTCAAGGCCGAGGTCTTACGCGATAAATAATTGTAATACAGTTCACTTAGAATGTATTCGAAAATTGTTAATAAACGATGACTTTTTCGTAATGCTTTTTTAATGCTCTATATTCCATTTATTTGTCATGTAAAATCACTAGAAATTCGAATCTCTGTATAATACAAATGTTAAAACTTATCAACAGCCTACCCATCCTCACTAACAACATTTCTCCCTAAACTAACCCAAAACATTCTACCCAACACCCACGCAACAATCGCCACACCATACTCTTACCTCATCTCTCACATCTCCTAGACTCATTAAAAAAATGGCAAACCTTGCAATCCCAATAATCATCGCATCGCACTCTTGGCTCGTTAAAAAAAAAGAAGAGAAAACCCCTCACACGCAGAGTCTCGCGCTCGACTGCGTGATTTTCGATTCCTATCGCGCCGTGTAAGCGCATAGCTTCCCCGCGGCCGCAGAAGAACCTCTCGAGGGTCGCACATAAGTCGCGCGAAAAAAAAACCGACCGATAGACAGACAGACAGACATATAGGCGAGGGTTGCGGCGCGCGGGCGTCACGCTGCGAGTCGAGAGCTTACGGATGTGGCGCGCGAGCGAAAAAAGAATCTGCTAAACCGCGGGGAAGGAAAATCAAGCGCAGCGCCGGTCCACTCGAAGCGAGTAGAGAGAGCCTGGCTGCCTCGGCTTGTTCTGTGCATGTACTTCGGTCTCTAATGCGAGCAAGAGCGGAGCTCGCGTATATCTTTTTCTGTGTATTGCGGGCTGCGCTCGGTGTAGTCTCTTTTTATTTTGCTGCGATGCTTGCGTCGTTTCTTGCTTTCGAGGTTTTATGTTTATTGTTAGACGTAGAATGAATAAATGTGAAATCATGCTGATTGTGTTATTTTAGTTATTGAATATTCTCAGTTAACAATGAAGTAAAATTAAAGCTATATATGATATTATCCCAAAGAAAACAATATGGCTATAGACGTAACATACCTATATGGTAAAATTGACGTTTTGGAATATAAAATCAAAAGGTCATAGTAAAATATAGTTGAATTCGTAATGTAAGCCAAAATTATAATATGTTACGACAATGGTTTTCTCAGTGCCCAATATTTGAGACGTAATGATGTAAAACAAGCCAAGTCTCAACTATAGGGGCGTCTAGCTACCGGTTTTTTTCACAAAATGCCTCAAATAGTCAAAGTGAAATTGACAATAGTTATATAATAGCTATGTTGTTCATCATAAATAGATTAGAAAAGCTCACGATTTCCTTATAAGAGTTTTCAAGTTTCTAATTCTATTACTGTGGTCGATGAACTCTCTGATTCGATGACTACGTAAGAATTGTACGACTTTTTATGGTCAAATAATGACAATATAAACAATATTCTGAAAAAAAATTGCGGGTCAACTTTGGGTCATTCACACATCTAGCCTCAATACTGACATTCTGATAAACACGCATAAACTCTTTTGGTAGCAGTATATGAGATGTAAACGCTTTATTAGGGTTTAAAAATTGATTTAATTTTTTTTTGCATAATAGTGAACTTGACGATTATGATTTTCTTTTACCTTGGACTTGATATGCTTCTCCTTGGACATATCAAGTTCAATTTTTTGGACATAGAAAATTTGTTTATATATAGCATAATTTTACGACTACGCAGTATAAGGTAAGTCCATTTTCATTCTATTTTCAATACATGGAATAGATAAAGGAAGTAAAAAGCATTTTGTTTACGATAAGTATATCTTAATTTTTTATTTTCTGGACTTTGGTAATCTTTTTACCCTAAAGCTTAATTTTCAACATAAACAATGTTATGTTTCCTTGATTTATTCTTATATCAATTAAAAAGCCTCGTTCTAGAAATTTTTTAAAAGATTTCTTTTATTTAAATAAAGACAAATGAAAGAAAAGTAACGTTGTTTATTATTTAAATGATGCTTTAAGGTAAATGATTGCCAAAGCCCGTAAAATAAAAAATGTAGATAAACTCATCAGAATATTTGTACATTCTTTAAATTATCTATTCCATATGTTGGCAATAGAATAAAAATTGACTTACCTGATGGATTAAAAATGAAATATTGCTAAGTCCGTAAATGATCAGAAAGCACTCTGGATTCCACAAACTTTATAATCTTTATATACGTCACATTATACAGCTACTATAAATACTCTTCTGAAATGTCTAAAATTCTCAACAAACGCACCCAAGCACAAATGTCCAACCATCCAAAAGCACACCACTCGTGCGCCCCTTTAAACAACGTATATTTGAAAATTTCACTCTCCGACCTTCCGAACGCTCACTCGAACCTTCCATCCATAACCCGCGCGAAAGCCCACATACATCCGCCTAGCATCTCGCTCTTTAACCTATCAACGAGCAGCCAGCGCTCTCTCGGCCCTTAACTCGCCCTACACTCAGGTCTCTCTCTCTCTTCTCTCAACTCTTGCTCTCCATCCCTCGTCCAATGCAGCGAGCCAGCCAGCTAGCCAGCCAGCCAGCCAGCCAGCCAGAGACGAGGATTATCACGGGGTATCATATGGGGCCTCTCGAGCGCGAGCTCGCCACGATCTACCCCATGGTTATAGGCATCGACGCTGCAGAGGAGAGAGAGAAAGAGAGAGAGAGACAGCAAAGTGTATCTGAAGCCGAAGCTGAAGCTGAAGCTGAAGCTGGAGCTGGAGTATATATATGTATATACCGCCAAATCCACCGCAAATTCTCTCAAGTGCCTTCTTCGGCGCGCAAGGGCGGACGCGCGCTCAGCAGCGCCAGCAGTACACCGGGTACTTGAACTAGTTGGGGACCACCGAGTGGCTCTGCGCCGCCGCCGCTCTGGAGATTTCTCTCTCTCTCTCTCTCTCTCTCTCTCTCTCTCTTTCGCTCTTTCGAACGGGCGAGCGAACGCGCGTTGTATACATGGGTGGTGGTGGCTGTGAATGTGTGTGAGAGAGAGGCTGAGTTTTAAGAAAATGTGGGAGAGGATTGTTGAAGATATTTTTTTGCTTTCGGTGGTTGTGTGCGTAGAGCTTGGGTTAGTTTCTTTTATAGTGGCCAATTTTGGCGGAAGGATGGGATGATGGTTGATGGGGTCGTTGTCAATCGGACAGACTGATGTAATCGTTTGTAAAAAGGAAGAAGAGGTCTGGATTATGATTGAGCTGAAAGTGGACTACATGGGGATCGAGTGATTTTTTTATTTTCACGAGGAGAGACACTTTAAAAACAATTTTAACAAATGTTATTTACAAGATAAAGCTTTGGCAGACTAATTTTTGTATATTAAAAGTATGCCTGGTTATTGATTGTATCGTATTTTTTGCATTAATATACATTTAATTACTTTACTTTAATTCGTTGTATAAAAGTATACACCTGACCAAGTATTACATTATCACTGTATCAATGTCATTTTCTTCTTCTCAAGTTAAACTACATGTTTCATTTTAGATAATATCTGCCTGTAAAATCTAAAGCTTTCTCCTTCAGATAGCAAAATGATACATAATAATTAGTAAATAAATGAGTTAAAAAGAATCTATACAAAAATGACAAATAATCACTTGATTTTATAAAATCACCCTACACATATACTACATTGACTATATAATATCACAACTCCACCTGAAAAAATGTTTCCAAAACCCAACAAACCCCTCTCGCAAGCCAAAAATAACGACACATCAGCGAGTACATCGTAAATAAGCATCGCCCAGCCAACGAACAAATCTGTTATCCCATCATTAAAATTTTAATTACCGCATCCATTACAACCGCCAGCAGCCGCATGCGCAAAAATTAATCCAGCGTCAAATAGGCCGCTATACCTCGCCATCATCCGCAGCCCCGCGGCTCGGCTGTGGAAATTATTATTGGCACGAGTGTCACGCGCGCGTCTTTTGCCATCGTTCGCGGCGCGCGGAGCTGAGAGGAGAGCAACGAACGCGCGGGCTCTGACGCAGATGCAAATGCGGGGTCGCAGTCATTTACGCGATACTCATCATTTGGAATGCCAATTTGACAGGGCAGAGAGAGATAGAGAGAGGACTGCTAAAAAGAGCAGCGCGACGAGGCGAGGTACATTTTCGATGGCGTGCGTGATGTAGCGGTTATTGTAGCGTCGGGATGGAATTGTATTTTTGGCGAATGGCGACCGCGTAGCAATGCGTGGTTGCGTTGATATATAGCGATGAAGGTGTGTATAGGAGTGCGTGTTGTGGAGGTTGAGGATTTTTCGGAGAGTTCGATTGAAGTTTGCTTTGATTGCAGCTGAATTGGCGTAATTATTGTGTAATTGGGATTTTTATGTTGTTACGTGGAGACGTGTTTTCTTTTTATTTTCCATATCGTAGCATGAGTATAAGAGTGTGACAATTCGAAATCTTTTTAACTTGATTTTTGTGCAGTCGATATCTCGTGTGAAAGTAAAAATAGCCCTTCATATATAACACGGAATTTTAATTGTCATAAAATTGTTCTTGGAGTGCGATATGTTCATTAAAGGAAAGTCGGACAGTGCCTATGCTGAATGGTTTAAATCCTTTAAGATTCAATTTTTTGTGGAACCTCTTTACTGGAAATTTATACGAGAAACAAAAAATAAACGTAATTTTCAATAAGAGTATTTACTGCGTCTTTGGAACAAGAAAATTTATTAAACTAAAAGTGTTCAGAAACGAATTCGAATGTTACACACTTTAATTAGTATTTTATCTTTTCCTGGACATACCCATAGAGGGATCAAATTCTTTTAATCTTCTTAGCCATATATTTGTGGTAAATATATTTTTCTAAAAGTTTGTAGAAAAGGGTTTCTGGGTTACTGATTATGAATCTAAAGTCAGATTCCTAAAAGTAGACGATACAATATGATAGACAAATAAATGTTTGTCTGCTTTAATAGACTGGTCATTTTTAATTTGTTTTTGACCCCAGATTCATCATCAGTGATTTTAAAAACTCCTGTATCTGGATCTTCATAGAATATTTTCTATTGTTATCGATTAATTACATTTTTCATGAAAAAGTGCAATTTTTCGACTTTGGTTCTTTAAATTGCGGTTCTATTTTATAAAACATGCTTTTTTCAATTTTATTTTAAGATTATTTATCTGTCAGACATCTTGGCGTACAATGAAACGGGGTCAAAGTGGTAAAACATCAATATAAACTGTAAATGATTGAGATCCGTTTTGAAAAAACTGCGTATCATCTAATATCGCGCTATGGTTGAAATGGTTACATTCACGTTTCTTTGTATTCTTTGTGTAAATTTGCAAGTAAGAAAGATAACATTTCCAGATTATTGTCTCAAAGATAATCGCCATTATTGTACGTGCGCATTGTTCCTTTGAAGAAGATTCACATTATATAAACGCTTTATTGAGAAACAACGTTTGTCACGAATATAGTAATCGACTTGATGCCTAAAAGATTCAGGAAACTACAAGAAATCATGCAGTCTTCGAATAAGCTCAAATCGAACCTTAAAATTACACAAGACGATCTCACTTTCCACATCGTTCTGTCTAAACCTCATCTTGCTCTGATCTCAACCAAGTCCTCACCCACCTCTACTCTCCATCCAAAAATCAAGACCTCCGCCCAAAAAGACAATCGCGCCCATAAATCTGTCAAAACGCAGTCGGCGCTCACACCTAGAGTGCAGCAACAGCCGCATCAACGCGATGCCCATCGCGCCGGGCAGCTCGATTCGACTCTCTCATCGAATGTGCATTTTGCTCACCCGATCCACCTCCACACATAATCCACACACATACACACCCTCTCTCTCTCGCGTCCTCCCGTCGAGGGGGGGGGGGGGTGGTCGCGCCAGTCTATATAGCTGGATGTTGTTGCAAAATCAATAGAGGGGTGGCGGTGCCGCTGCCGCTCCGGCGCCCTCCTCTCTCTCGCGCATGCGCAGTCCGAGGAGAATCAGCGCATTTGCTAGCTGGCTGGCTGGTTGGCTGGTGGGATGTGTGTATGTGTGATAGAGGCTGTCTCAGTCGCGCTGGAGCTGCGGAGGTTGGGATTCAGATACGGGCAAGTGCTGCCAGCTAGAGGTGGTGGAGAGAAGCTGGGAGGGTAGGAGAGGTACTGGGTGGATTGTAAGACGGGGATGCTGGACGGTGGGGAATTGTGGCGTTTGGATGATTAGGGATTGTTTGTTGGCGATTGATTGGATTTTAGTTGGGTATTATTGACGATGTGATATAAATAAGTGTATAGTTGGTTGGATTTGGTAAATGACGAGTAGAGCGAGTAGAGACGTGATTAGGGAATGAGGAAGAAAAAGTTGGTAAAAGAAAAGTTTTACTGAGTTTAAAGGTTAATTATACTTGCAGATGCTAATAATATTATCAATCAATCGTTGTTGAACCCCAAAATGCAGATTTCAAGAAGTGCATACAGTTTTTTATCATGATAGTACTAGTTTAACTGAGCGTGCTTTTTTCTTTTCATGAAGCTGAATACGTAGGTATATAAACATTGTATAGCGCTGAAAAAATATCACTTCTGTCAGAGCTACGCGATTGCTAATTAGAATTCTTCAATCAGAGCTATCGCATCTATAATTGACTACTACAATAGTAACAGTTGGAGTTACTGAAACCGCAAGTTGCATAACTAAGTTTAAATGTTAACTGCTACAGTTGCAACTACCATCACGGTACTAGTTTCTTATCAGTGATCACCTAAGACCAATTTCTGATTAGTTCTTGTTTTAAGAAACATAAATTTTGACTTTAAATACACGTCTTTATCGAGAATTGGTGTCGTAACGGTATTGTAATCTTAACTACAAATTTCTTTGTGTGTGCTAAAAGTCACATCGTAATGATAAGAAAATATTACTATCATCAAATATAATTATATTTGATGACCGCATTTGTACCATTATTAGCTTTCGGAAAAAGAATGCTCTAATGTAATCTATCCAATTCTGAAGTTAATTTTAAGTAATCTAATTTAGTAACACGAAATCAAATATTCCCTATTTACGTGAAGAAAGAAACACCGAACAAAAAAGGGGTTCCTAACGTTCACAGTCGGCGCCAACTTCGTCAAGAAAAAAGAAAAGCTTGGTACACCAATAATGCGCGCCAAATGCTTTCAACCCCCCAACAAAGAAAAAGGGAAACTTCGTTATTTCAGAACATTACCATTTTGAGGTAGGCACATTGCGAGGCATATTCTCGGGCATAAAGGGATGGGCATAATGTTGATAGTTGAAGAATGATTGTACCTATAAAAATATATGAACAAAACAATATTTATTAACTCTGACAAATATTTTTGAATTTATTAGAAATGAAAAGGGTATTAATAAACCCGAAAAAGAATTGAACCGTAGTCATTTCTAGTTACTAAACTAAGCTTATGCTATATATTTTGTTCGCAGCAAACTGCTTGTAACTACCGACTGAGTTATATCATGTGACTTAGTTAACTTATTAGTCAATTAACATCGTATGGGTCGCTGATATTCCTCAAACTTTACAAATTTTGAACAACTTTAATTTTTTGAAAAAATAACTATGTTTATAAATTTATATCAACATAATTCTAGAAAATTTTACAACAATATATTTTTTATGACACGAAATCGACGTCAGAAGAATAAATGTAATTTCTATACATTTAGAAAAGCGTACGTGCAACAATTATCGGTCGATCAAAATCTTTCTTAGATAAACGATACGAAAACATTTATATGTATTCCTGAAATGTTTTCGGCGTTAAAGGGTTAACGCATCTGCTAACTAAGCACTACTCTCAAAAATCATCAAACTTCGCATTATATTCCTCCATACCCAGACAAACTTATAATATCCTTTTCTCCGTTAGGCAACATTCTGTCATAACCTCAACATATTTATTCTCTATGTCCCATAGGGGTTGTTACACGACACCGTATTTATATCGACGTTGTTCTAGACTAATGCCTTGATTCGCGAACGAAGATGCTCTCTCTCTCTCTCTCTCTCTCTCTTTCTCTCTCTCTCTCTCTCTCTCTTTCTCTCTCTCTCTCTCTCTCTTTCTCTCTCTCTCTCTCTCTCTCTCTCTCTTTCTCTCTCTCTCTCTCTCTCTCTTTCTCTCTCTCTCTCTCTCTTTCTCTCTCTCTCTCTCTCTCTCTTTCTCTCTCTCTCTCTCTCTCTTTCTCTCCCTCTCTATCTGTATAAGGACATGCGTTTCGTCGATAAAAGCATTAGTCCGCCTCTCGAGTGTATTTTTCCAGCGGTGTGATGAGGACTGCGGACTATGTCCCCTATATGACTCTTCGCGCGCTCGTCTTTTTCTAGGCTTCTACGTACGCGCGATTGAGTTTATACCTCGGGGAACGGTGATTTGGGGAGAGAGATTTTCGGGGATTCGAAGGAATTTCCTCGGCTCGGAGTTTTATGATGCGTGGATGAAAATTGATATTCTTTGAAGATTACTGTGGATTCTTTAGATTTTTAATGGAAGTTGAGTAGCAATTCCAATATTTTTCTTTATAGAAGGAAGTGGATTAAATATATCTTAACAAAAAAATTATAAACAATTTTGTCTTTCATATATTGCTATTTATAAAGAAATATTGCATGCTAATCAAAACAACAACTTGTAATTAAAAAAGTTATATAATAGCAATGTTTATTACAATATATCATGTAGAAAAATGAAAGATGTAAAAAACTATGAATGTTCATATTTATACTAAACGCATATTTATCTTATTTCTTTCTAAAAAGTTCAATATATAGACATTGGTTTGACTCTAACTTCTAAGGTGTGTCCCTACTTTGAGTACTTTTTTGCGTTTTTCTACAAGTATCTCTTTAAAGCGTCAGGCAAACATTTTTTATTGCACGCACATAAACTTTGAAAGCTGAGGATTAATTTGATAGTTTAATATTCTTCCAAAGTTCTCTACAAATACATGAATTTCAAACTTTAAATGGCGAAAAATATATTTCTGTATATTAAACGCACTAACGGCCCTTTTAGAATTGAATATCTTTTTGAAATTCCAGGTAACCTGTAAACTGAAAATTTATCTGTGGCCTCAAATAATCTTTATTAAAAATTAGAAGATAGATTTGAATTTTAAAGTTCAAAACTTCTTTTGGTCCATACCTCCTTAATGACCATAAGAAATTGTTTTTAATTTAATCATTTTTTATTTAATTTACTCTATTAATCATAAGTAAGTGATCCTATTATATATATGTACACTACAATAGGGATTAATACAAAATTCACTCTCTTCGTACTTGACCATCGAGGTGACAACATCGTTAAGTTTATTGTTTTCCTTTCATCTATTCAATATTTTGTAAGTCTTATCGTGCAACATCACTAAATTATCAGTCAACAACCATGAATCTACATAATTATAATAAGTAAACGACATCCGCATTAGCTAACATCAATGAAGAGTATGGTTGTATATATTGTGTGATGTAAATAGGTATATTAATTGCCATTATTATATAGGATTGTAAGAATAATAAATACAATTTTAAATGTTGTCTTCCCGCCGAGACTAAATTTAACATAAAAAGTATTTATTCAATGATAGCGATGGTCGGTGCATGAACAGTGAGAACATACTTATTCAAAAAATATTGGATTTAGCGTGTTTTAATGATTCTGGGATATGTCAACTTGCATCCCCTGATCTTCAAGCCTGAAATAAACTAAACATTCATTTACTAGTACACTCAACCTAATCGCATCGCTGTTTAAGAATCAGTCACTAAAGTAGAAAATCCACGTAAATAGCATCCGTTTAATAACAATTACCGAGACGCCGTCCTACATCCATTGAAGCATTCTCCAAACCTTCAAACTCAATACAAAGTATCCAAAAATGCCTTCGAAACCCCCTCAATTCCATTGCTCTCTCCCTCGCGATCCACCCGTACACTCGTCATTCTCCACCTCTCCAAATGTACAACGTGCCCAAGAAACTCTCATTGTCTCACCGGCACGCTTCGGCCGCTCCTTCGGCGTACCCCAAAGCCAAGCACCAGTAGAAAAAAAAGATCATCATCGCTGCAGCTCCTGCACGCGTGCGTTAATCATCTCCCGAAAAAGGAAATTCACGACCTTCCCCTCTCGACTTCGTAGAAAGAAGAATCTCGAAAACCCATAAAAGTATCACCTCGATTCGAGCCGCCACCGCACTCTTTTCCGAAAAGTCATCCCCGACTACGCGCACGCGTGTACGGCTTTAATCGTCGCTCCCCATTGTCATCGCGCCGAAGCTCGAGATGAAGATAAAGCCGAAGGTAAATCTCTCCGGGCATGGCTGCAGCCCGCGGTGCTCGCATAGATTTATAAGCCCGATCGAAGATCAAGGTGTAAGATCATCGGCTGCTGCTGCTGGGTGCGGGGGGTCAGAGGAGTAGCGCGACGGTCGCGTGGCACCTTTTCCTACTTCGCTCACAAAGAAAGGCGCACGACGCGCGACGAGTCGTTGGAAATGGCCGAGAGGGAAAGAGAGAGAGAGTTGCTGACAACAATGGGGTGGTTGCGTTATAAGGAAAAGGAGGAGGGACGCTGACGCGCGCGCGCGCCAGGTGCGAGGGACACGCGCGCAGGGCGCACGCGCGACTCAGACGACGTTCGTGAGCTTTATTTTCTTCGAGATGGCGGGGAAGCGAGGAGGTTTTTATTTGCTTGTAGAGTCGGGGACAAAAGTTTTCGAGGTATAAGGGATAAGTCACTTGGAATGTTGCGTTTTTTTCTCTTCTTTTTCGTTTAGGGTAGTGTGCTGGTATTTTTTTGGCTTATTGGGCGGTTCTTAGGCTGGATTATTTGCCTTGGATTGACTGGTTTGGAGACGATTTTAAATGGAAAAAATCTTTTAATTCTCAATAGTCTATTTTAATTACATAATCTATAAAATACCTATTAGTGCATTATTACTGTATAGTATTAACTTTATAATTGTAGTATTTTTATTAAAAGTAATGTAGTTTAATTTGCAAAAGTTATAATATCACATTTGAAAATTAATTAATTATATGGAAAACGAATAATTTCTTGAAATTTGATTTTCTTAGAAACCTTATTCGTTTATTAACTTCAAAATTTAATAATAATAATATGCTAGAGCTAATCAATAACAATTGATATTTATAATATTTCTTAACAATAAAAGGTAAGATTGGTAAATCATTTAAAAAAATCTTCCATCGTTGAATTTCTTAAAATTAACAATATAATAACAAAACAAAATAAAATTTTATTTATCTAGCTTCCGTAAAAGCTATATTAAAATAATAAATAAAAAGTTATTTTGGCAATGCGTAATATCTGGCCTTGAAACATTTATATAAGGTCTTGTCTTATAAGGGGAGACCACAGAGTCCGGGTCTCGGATTTTGATGAAACTTTGGGGATCTATTTTCGGAACCTAAAATTTAAGCACAGAACCCGTAGTTTTATCCAATCGGTCTTTAAATCTGAGATAGAGCCAAGAAACATTAGCATTAACATTATGGACAATGCTAACAATCTGATATATATATATATACTATTAATGTTAATGAAATTCGCCGTATCTACCGTACAAATGCCGATTCGGATAAAACCACGAGTATTTGGCTTCATTTTTAGGTATCAGAAAACGATCTCTAAAGTTTCATCAAAATCCGTATCCCAAACTCCGTGGTTCCCCGTTGTTAGTCTCATCTTAAGAAAGAAAGTCTTTGTCTTGGTGAAAACCCTATTTAATCCTAATCTTTGTATTGTGCTTTATTTGATTTGAACAGTTATTTCTCTCTTATGACGAATGTGCAAGTCCATTATTAATTAAATAATTTATATTTTTACATACGAATTTAAAACTAAAAACAAGCTTTAATTAATAATTGCAGATCTTAAAAAATGGCTAATTTTTTGAGATCTGCATTTTATTGTATGATCTTATTTACATATAGTTAAATTGTATACTCGAAATAGGTACGCACCAACTACATAAATTCGAAAGTTATTTTAAACAATATATTATAAATACATACTTTATAAATTAAAAATAAATAATTTTTCCTAGCATTTTCATTTCCGAGTGTACCTCTGAAATGGAGAAGAAACTAGCAGCAATAGTAAAGCAAGAACGAGAAGGAAGCAGCATCCATAACCCGCGTGTCGCCGCGTGCGCTACCAGGACGACGGGAATTTAGACTCTCTCTCTCTCTCTCTCTCTCTCTCTCTCTCTCTCTCTCTCTCTCTCTCTCTCTCTTGGCAGTAAGTCTTGAAAGGAGCCTCTGTCTCTCTCCCTCTCTCTTTCTCTCTCTCCCTTTCGGGATCCGTTCAATCTTCACGCCACCTACGATTAAAAGTGACCCCGAAAACGAGGCACCGCTACGCAGGCTAGAGAGAGAGAGAATGAGAGAGAGAGAGAGAGAGAGAGAGAGAGAGAGAGAGAGAGAGAGAGAGAGAGAGAGAGAGAGAGAGAAATGAGTCCAGGTGTCACTGTGCAGGCTTCCTTTATGCGTTCCTTTTGCGCCGGCAGGGGATTCGGGCTTCTAACCCTGAGCGGCGCGCGCTCCAACTTTCATTGAAAGCGACTTAGCGAGACAGAGACGGAGACGAAGCGACTGAATGGATTGATACGCGGGTAGAGGGGAGAAAAGGAAATCTTGCGGACGTCGAGTGGTGTTTTTCGTGCCGAGATGCGGAGGTCGCTCGTTGTTGTTGTATTTTTTGGAAAAACAGTCAAATGCGTGTTGGCGTGGTACAGTGTGTACTACAAAAAGTTTTACTTGAATTCAGTTCAAATCTCGTTTTAAAACAAAATGCAACAAATTTAGGAATCACTTGTCTGAAATCAAAATCAACCTAAAAATCAGTCGATTTTAACAGTTGATTCTCAGCTTCCTTCTAGACTGAAAATAAGATTGTATAAGATAAATTGTTTTGATGTACTTATAATAAATCCATAACCTTTTTAACCCCATTTACATATACACCTTTTGGATATTTCTGTTTTGTACAGAACGATCAATAATATTACAATTCAAGGTGTGTTTAAATGTTCAAGATAAATTATGATGTTTTCAAGAATTCCTACAGTTCGTATAAAGAATATATTTCTCACAGCTGACTATCTAGTGGGAATGATTTTATGTTTATCTTTAATGCACATACATACAGTTTTTATACACGCTTTTAAAAAATGATAGCTAGCTGTTATAAAATGAGACTAGATGGTTTTGCCGAAAATATTACTCGTCTAAAACTATCTTCGGTGAAACCACCTAGTCCTATAAAATATTAAAAAAAATTATTTTATTTGCTTTGCTACAGAAATTATCATAAATGTCGATAATAAATATCAAAGCTTCTTCTGCCTTATAGTAATTTATAGTAATTTTACAAAATTCCAAAAAAATATATTGTATTGACTGCATTAACTTTTAATTGCTGATTGATTTTAAATAAATAGCAGTATACATATATTTATACATGATTCATTTAGTGAAACAATACGCTTTATGGCTTCTTTTTGGAAATATAAATGATTTTATTGCAAAACAGCTTTTTTACGCTGTCTATTCATCGCATTGTATCTGTATGTAAAAAGCTAACCATAAAAGAATGGTTATGGTTACGCATTTGACAGTTTGCTTATTTTCAGCATTTGCAGACTCAAATTTATTTAAGCGATTGTTTGCCTGAATTATAGTTTATTGGTTCTACATGTAAGTCGTCATCTGAATTCAGCTGCAACAACGTTAAGAAAAACTTTTTGTAGTGTGTTTTGAGAGAGGGGACAAACATAGCGAACGTATGATGGAGGTTTGTTTGAAAAGATGAGCTATCTGCTTTTTCTTGCGATTTCTTTTTTTGACTGGAAATGCGATTTCTATGAGTGGCTTAAGTCGAGGACTTTCAAACTTGTTGGGGAGGCCTGTGAAAATAGACCGTTTTTACGCGTATTTGCGGGCGAGCGAAATGTGTCACGAGTTATTGTTTTTTTGGGAGGTTTTCTAGGAGAATCGCTGATGTTTTTAGATGAATGAATGTACTCTTGATGGAAAGAAGATTATTGTTTGATCCGAAAATTTGTAATTAAAATTTTTAACAAGATCTGACAAAATAGTTTATTGTTAGTTTAAAAATTATTTTATTAATAGTCTGATTCTTTAATGTATTTTTTATAAGAATACTGCTTTCGACTAAAGGTATGTTATGCGCATACCAAATCGTTTATAAATTTTTCTATATTACCAAGGTTTAATACGTTATTTTGATATAAACCTTCCATCAAGGACTTGACTACTTTACTTTCCGGGAAAAAATCTTTTATATATAGACATATACGGTCATATATGGCCATATATGGAAAATATACATCGGCATATATAAACATACATAGCCATATATGAATTATAGTCATGTATGATTATAGACGGAGTTTTATTTGTACCTTAACGTGTATCTATATATGCCCATATATGGATGCATGAAATGAATTTTCTTAGAGTAATATTTATTAAAAAAAATATTAACTTAAAATAGAAAAAAATATACCTGAAGACTTAGGCCGTCATTTTGAGTATTATCATCCGCATGATACATCCAAAATTGGGAACTAGAGCTATCTTCAGTCCAGTTCTTGCAGCCTGATTACAAATAACTCAAATCGGAAAGACACGTAAATCAAATATGGACATATATGGGGACTCATATATGGTCACATATGGAAGATTTTTTCCAAGGTTGAAATGACTACTTGACTACTTTAGAGAAATTTACAGTTTTCCAATCTGTTTGTAATTTTCAGAGACATATATGCACATATTTGGTGAAAATTATTGGTATTCAATAACTTACTTATTAAAGAATGATGTTTTAACATTTTACACAAAGTATATATTATTTGATTAACATAATCTATTAATATTTATTAAAATTTCAATAATTTTTGTAAAATTATAAGAATTAGAGCTTTTCTTTAAATTTAGAAAAATCGCAACAATCCCATCTTAAAAAAGTTATAAAGACCATATCAACTACACAGAAAGTATAATAGAATCGAACAATTATCAGTACCCTCAAACACATCACTTCTCACACAAACTTCATCCCACCCACAAAAGCCTCTCCGCGTCAAACAAGCAGTAGTCCCCGCGAGATCGATCTCTCCTTCGGACCTTGACAACCTCGCGCAGAAAGAAGAAAGAGAGCAGCAGCCCCAGCTCTCGCGGGCAAAGACAAACCCTGTATAGTTTTAACCCCGTTACGGCAAAAGTATGCGGAGATCGCGGGCTCAAAGCGAGAGCGAGAGTGAGGGTGCGAGAGGATGCACAGAGGGACAGGGGGGCGACTCTCCTCCGACAAAGGACAACAGAATCTCTTTGTTCTCGCGGCTCAACGGCTGCTGCTGCTGCTGCTGCTGCTGCTCTCGTGGCCGCGCGATGCTTTATCAAGGTCACTCTCATTCAAAGATTCTCTCCGCTCCTGCGCTCGATCTACCGTAGCCTGCACCGCCTGGTCCGCTGCGACGAAGCTCGCGCGAGCGGCGAGTCCGCGACTCGTGGCTGGGGGCTTTTGACTTCTGGACGTCTACCACTCTACGCTTTTTGTACAATCGACTATCCTTTATGTGAAGTTTAAGCTTTTTTTTCATGTGGGGATGGGATTATGAGGTGTGTAATGTTATGTCTCTTTGTGAGTGAGGTTTCAGTTAAGCTATTGTCGCGATTTGTGTATTTGCGTTTGAGCTTTGACTTTATAAGGGCTTTATTATGGATAGTGGTAGAAAAGTACTTGCAACTTTCGAATGAAGCTTATTATAGTGTAAAATAAGACATGCTACTGTATGAGTATGGGTATCAATAATTATCATTTCAACTTAGAATAACATATTTTATGGTTAATTTTATCTACAAGAGTATATTAATTAAAATTTAGCAATAGATATTTGTTCAAAAAACTACCAGAAATATAATTTTCTAAACCTATAATAAATATCTCATTTCGCACCGGGGTTAGTGTCGTTAGTTTTTCGAGAAACGTTTATTTCATTATTGCCGTTTTAATGAGACTAATAAATTATATTCCTTATACCTTATCCATATATAATTTTACTTTATCTTTATTTCAGTCAGCATTCAATCTGAAGTGTGACATTCTTTTAAACAACTTACTATAAATAATAAAAGGTAACATGGAAAAATGCGTTACTAAGGTACATAAAATAAGAATCTTTTTGGCAGTTCGTAATGTAAGAGCAAAAATGTTGCATCTTATTTCAAGAAATTTTTTTTCTTAAATTAAGTACTCCTTTTTGTTGTAAATTCAACCAAATTATAGAATTTTTACCAATTTTATGAAAATTCCATCGCTATTCACTTCCATTCAAAAGCTTCCAAACTCCCCATGCAGCTGAAAATCAAAGCCCATATCAACCATTCAGCCTACAACTTAAATTTCCGTTTTCTAAAAATCCCATGCCCAGCCTCTTAGCGCTGATCCAGGAAACGTCGGTTACGCCTTGGCCATCCTTTTTTTTCGAGAGGCGTACACATACGTCACTGCAGCTCATTTCCTTCTCGGGCGCGTGACGGATTTAGCGCGGCCGTTGCGCGCACAATGGAGCCGCAATCCGCGGCTGTCGAGCCGCAGGAAAATCCATTTCTGGCGCCTCGCGACTATGACGTCTTTCTGCTGGACGCTCGGTCTTATGCGCATGAAAGGATCTTCGAGGGGAAATCGCGACGATGTGTGCATTTTTGTGCACAGACTTTTTGGGAGTTTTCGACAGCTTTTCGAGGTGAGATTGGATATAGTGTTGAATTTATTTTGTGTGCAAAGAAATTTTGAAAATATTCAAATAAATTTTCTAGAAATTGTTGAATCATATTATCGAACAATATGTAGACCCAGAGAAATAAAAAGTATAGAATCTGCTGAAATATTATGTTAACGTAGTTTTTTTTATATTTTATCTTCTACAAATTTTTTTTCATTAGGTTAAAATACTTTAAAGATAATATACTTTTTATGTAGTAAACCATCTTATTGAGTAGTAGGATGAAATAACTTTCGTACTTAGAAAATCGGGATCTTAACTAAAGAACAAACTTACTTAAATTCTTTAATTGTTGGAAAAAGTAATATGCGATTAAATTTATTCGGCAGAAAGAAATTATTCTATAAGGAAGCAGAGGTATGTCCACTGCTATAGTCAAAATAGAGTTCGATTTTTTAGAATGTGAATTCAATGAACTCAACCTTTGGTTTCTCATCACAAGAAGCAAAATAGATCAAATCTTATAAAACTGATTTGTCAAAACACTAAATTTTACGTGATTATCTGGTATTTTATGTACCTGACATTATTCCGCACCACAAGCGTAAAAATCACTAATCTCCAAAGCGCGATATTTACGTCCTCCCCCATAAACCACCTCGATACCTCCAAAATCAACACCATCTCCTCTCACGATCTTATCTCCCTCCAATCAGTGATCCAACCAACAAAAACATCTCCCTCCTTTCCCTCACCCGCAGTTTCCACTGAATCCCGTAAACACGAACATACCTCATTTTTATTGCTCACTTAGACCCTGAAAAAAAAAAACTCGTGGAAGAAGCGAAGAAGTCGAAGAAAACGGCCACCAGTCAAACAAAGCTACCTACGCAGCTAGCCGGCCGCAGAGACGGAAATATAAATCTGAGCACCCGTGATTTTACCTGTGCAATTACCGAAGACGTCGAGTGCTATACCGGGAAGCGACACAATTCTTTCGCACCTTTCGACCCCCGCGGGGCCCGCACGTAGAACTTTTGACCTAGTGGGGAGTACACGCAGTGGGACCAAGCTCCCGGGGTTGTTTTTACGAGTTTTCTGAGAAACGAAGATCCCGCGTGCGGCTATAGATGTAGGACCGTAGGGTTTTCGAGAGATAGAAAGAGAAGGAGAGAGAGAGGTTCGTCGGAGGGGGTGTCCAAGTCGCTGATCGTGTTTGACGCGCTCAGGACAACGGTGTAAGAAAGAAAGAAATGTCGACCGACTTTATTCCCACTCCTATGACGTTAAAGATGAACTTCTGCTACTTCCCGCGCAGTGGCGCTAGTGAGACTTATGTACCATAATATTAATATTAAATTGAACTTTAATACAAGTATGAAAAGTATTTTTATTAATAAAAAATATATTTTTGCAAATTACATTGTTAATAAAAATGATTAAAACAAGTTTATAATGAAATAGAAATAGAAAACTTAGTTCATAGAAAATGTATGTTTATTACAAATGTAATATAACGATTGTTTTACAATAATACATATATTTTTATATTAGGAAAATACTAAGTTTATGTTATTTAGATAGTTTCAAATTCTTAATTTAGATTTTTTTGGCACGTCGACTAAAAACTAATTAAAAATTAATATAGAGAAAATTGATCGAGTTAGAAAATGTTCTTTTATATCATCTCTCTGTCAATATTAAATATTTCATTTCCAAATATATAAATAATTCAATATATGAAAAGAATTATTCGTTTGTAAATAATGCATAGTGAAGATAAATTACATTGTTAATACTTTAGACATTTCAATCATTTTGTACTTTTACTGTATTGAATTAAACATTTTTTAGGCACGACCGCGACACGGAAGTGCCTTATATTTTCGTTAACGAAAAATGTGTGCGATAGGATATCTCACGCAATTTTTGACCAATCGGGATGAAATTTTAGGAGAGATCTCCTCCAGCACAATATGAAATTTTATTTTTTTTTATCCCGATTCTGTACGTAGTTTTTAAATTGCGAGCACTTTTTGCTTATTTTTACGTGTTTTTATGTGTTTTTTTTTTAAATTCATGTTACACGATTATCTCCGCGAAATCTTATCGAATCAGGTTCAAATTTTTTTTTGGAACTCTCCTAAGTATAACAACTTGATGGTCCTATTTTGAGATTGATCCTGCAAATATACGCTGAATGCGGCGACTATAAAAAATCGCTAAAAACGGTTTTTGGGCTATATCTTGAAAACTAAGCATTCTACGATAAAAAGTTAAATAGAAAAGTCGTAGATCTTTGAAAAATGCAACTTTTTCCCATGGACATCTATTTATGAAAATACTTTGAACTCGAGTTAACAGGCCAAAAACGAATTTTAACATCGAAAAAACAGCTTTTTACCATATAACTTTACAGCTATGCATTTTACATGAAAAAGTTAAATGGAAAAGTTGTAGATCTTTGAAAAATACAACTTTTTTTCTTGACACCAAGACGCGAAAATGTTTTTAAATCAAGTTAATAGTTTAAAAACGATTTATGACATCGAAAAATGTAGTTTTTTACTATATTATACAATCAAGCAAACGCACAGCGTGAACAAGGCGAGCGCGTAGCGCGAGCACCGGGAAGGCAAGTGAGCGCGAAGCGCGAGCTGAGTACGGTCGTGCCTCTAATGCAAAACGCTTCGCGTTTTGCATGCCTTGCATTGCGAAGCGATGCAAGGCGCGGAGGAGCTTAAGAGCGAGCGAAGCGCTCGCTCTGAAGCACCGGAGCAGGCAAGTTACATGCGGCCGAAGGCCGCGTGTGGCCCGCTAGTTTATGTTTATATAACTAATCAATTTAAATAAGTTAGTTTGAAAAGTTTTTACAATATTGTATTATACATGGTCTTTTTTGATGTTTACATAACTTTGCTAGTTTCTTCTGCTCTTGACTAGTTTTTTTAACGTCTTTATTCGTAATTTGTGCAAATTGACGCAGTCTTAGCAAAATATAATAGTGAATGCAATTCGATATTACATTTTTCTTATATCAAGTAGCTCTTGAATTACGAATTGGTAAATGTTTGCCTTATGAATGTATTTTTGAAAATAGGTTTCAACTCTTTGAAATAATCTGAATAGATGAAGGATAGGATGTATAAGGCCTCCTTGAGATATCACATTCACTAGATCCACTTCTAGGCATCCAATGATAAGATTCTCATGCCTAGAAGTAAATGCTTCTCGACATTCTTTACACTTAAAAAATTTACGCATCTGTCTACATACATATCCTGTCACGTAATAGATGATGCAGTCCGTAATTTCATTCATTCGATAATTATGTTCAATAATGTCATCACATTCCCATTTACTGGTTTCAATGAGATGATCAATTTTTTCTTGTAGTTTTTTATGTGTCCCTTTTTAAATGGTTTACTTTTATCGTCATAAATTGCTTTAAATTTATCTAATGTAATTTGAGGTTTTTGTTCTTCTGTAACACTTACCAAATTTAGGTCGTCTTAATATTTTATAAACTTACAATAAGTGGTACAACTGCATAAAAGTTGGAAATGTTGGATGGTCATTCTGACACCCTGCTTGTCTATTTATGCCAAAGAATTGCTATTGAATAGAAGAAGAAAACGCCAATTACTAAATTTGAAGTATTAATAGTAGTAATTAATAACTAATTTTAGAAGTAAATATATTTCTAAACTATCTTGGTTCATTTTGCTGGTTAAAACATATTTGACACCGCATGAATTTAGCAAATAATTACTCAAATTGAATGTAGAGTGAAGAGTCACTCTAAGACCCTCAGCAGTAGATGCCGATAAAAATTCATCCTTATAACCACTTGCTCTTTACCAGGTATCAAGCCAGGTAATTTCTTTTCTACTAACCTGAAAATATATTATGTTATCATATACAACAATATAAAAAAAAATTTGATAAAAATTTTGAAAACGGCAAAAGAAGTAGGTCTAGAAATTAACGAAACGAAAACGGAATACATGGTCACTGACAGAAAGGCACCCGTGAATGAGTATAGCGACCTGAAGGTGTTAGATAAAACCTTTAAAATAGTAGAAGAATTTAAATACCTCGGAACTATAATTGACTCCAAAAATGAGATTCATAAAGAGATTAAGAAAAGACTGCAATCGGAAATGCATGCCTTTATTCGGTGGGCAAATTACTAAAATCGCGACTATTATCACGAAAGACAAAATTAGAGATATATAGAAAAATTATTATGCCAGTAGTCCTATACGAATGTGAGACATGGACACTAACTAAGCGGGAGGAGGATAGGCTCAGAGTATTTGAGAACAAAGTTATGAGAAGGATATTTGGAGGCAAAATTGATGAGTTAACTGGAGAATGGAGAATCTTTTACAATATGGAAATAAACGAGTTATACGGAAAAGCGGATATTACCAGAGTTATAAAATCTCAAAGACTGGGATGGGCCGGGCATGTAGCGAGAATGGAAAATGATAGGATAGCACTTACAGTACTAGTAGGAAAGCCATAAGGCACAAGGCCTGCGGGTAGACCAAGACGAACTTGCGAAGATAATGTCAGGGCCGACTTGCGAGAAATAGAACACTGAGGAAAACTGAATTAACCTTGCAAGGAATAGAGAGAAATGGCGTGATTGTATGAACAAGGCCATGGTCTACTTAGTCCCATCAACCATGAATGGTGGCTACGGTAATTATGTTAACAAGACCACAGCGGATATAGGAACTGCGGTCTTTTAAGCCTTATCACTGCTAACCATTAATGGCTAGCCACTGTAATAATAATAATTAAGTTTTATCAGAATTTGTACCTCGAAGCCTGCACTGCTTGGTCTTATACCTTCGAGTGAATGAGACCTATTCAATACATCAAATAAATTATTTATTTGGATCATAAATAATGTTGCTTCGCATCCTTCAAACACTAATGTAGCTGGATTTTCGTGTCGTTCCCGTCGCAAAAAATACTCCTGTCCCCCAGCAACGGAATTGCAAAATAGCTGTAATAATGTATTATTAATATTTCTGTACATAATATATTATACATGATTTTTCATTCTATTTCAAAGTTAAAATATAAAGAATAAAGAAAAATTAAATGAATAAGAATACTAATTTACTTGAAAAGGTATAAGGAACAACTATATAAAAGCTTAATTTTATCAAGCAAACTCAAAGCAATAAAATTAAAAAATACTTTTTTATATATGCATGCCTTAACAACATATTAAATAATATTATCTTAAAATTGTTATAAGTTAAAGTATTTTTGAAATATTTATAAGAAAATATAAAACACGTATTTGAGTTCAAGAGAAACTGTCATTTTCATTGTTTTAGCTACATTAGTATGATTTTGTATAAATTTTGGACAAATTCTTAAATCTTTTTGAGAATTATATTTGTACAAGGACTCATAATAACTCCACTTCATAATATTATCATTCACCTATTAATAATCAATATTAAATTGAATATACAAATCAGTTTTCATCATAAGGATTTTCAAAATAAAATTTACAATTGTCTAATTGACTAGATACACCAAATTTGTTCCACATGCTCCTAGTTGTCCTGCTCCTAGTAGCACCATCGCATACAATGCTGTGGATTTTGCCTCTAGCTTTTTCGATTTCTAAGATTGCTTGCAATACTAACATAGACAAAATATTTGAGGACGTATTCCCTTTTGAGCCGAACATTGCAACAGGTTGATGAAATCTATGTAATAACGAAGAATACATAAAAAAAACTATACATGGTCAGTTTGACTTGTTACACTTTCAGGATTGTTTTCAGAGATTTCACCAAAATCTTGCAAGCCACTAAATGTCATGATCTTCATATTTATTTCAATACTTGTTCGAACTGAGATTTTATCGAAAGATAAAATCCCATTTCTTGCCAATTCTGAGTAACATTCAAATTGCCTTTTAAAAAGTGAAAAAAATCTCTTGTCAAAATCACAACCTATATTAGAAGCCCGCAAGTACTTGAAAATCGTACATTTTACTTGCAACGACAAAATATTATTGTTTCTTAGCATATTATACGTTGCTGAACTTCAAATGTATAAGAGTAAACATAAAAGTAACCATTCCTGACTATAGCGCTGGCCTTTTTTATTGATTACTTTACCAGTAGCTAAACACTCTTTACTTAGTACCAGCTGCAACATAAAGTATATAAAAATATGTTTATTTACTTTTTATATAAACAAATATGTATTTACTTTTTCCATGAAAACCGTCTCGTATGTAATTTCTTTTAATCCTTACTTTGTTAAGTAAAAGAAATATCGAATTTTAAATTACTTTGAACTTATGAATAGAGGGGGGTGAGAAATATATTTGCATAATTGTATTTTGTTTCATTTATTTATTACAATATATTGAAATATTACAATATAGATTGATTGGTTGATACATAATCAACTATTTGTAGTTTATTTAATGATTATTCCGAAAGAACACTCTACTTTTTTGCTTGAAAATTAATTAACACTGCTCCATTTAAAGACATAAAATACTAAATCAGTAACTTCGGAAATTTATACTTTACACGAATAACTATAATTGATCTTGCAAAAAATCGATTATTTTTAAGTTGAAAAGTATAATGTCCCCTTATCATATCGTGTTAAAAAATTGTATGTTCGTTTTCCAAACTCAGTACACTTTGTTTTTGCATATCTAATTTTTTACTCATAAAATAAAACAAATAGTATTCGAATTAATTGCAGTGATAGTAAATATTATAAAAGTTAATAAAATAAATTACTGCGAACACGAAGAAGTAACATTTTAAGTAGTTTATTGAAAACAGTCTGAAAACTTTGTTATTGTTAATGTTTTTCAATATTAATTGAAATATTACACAAAATTACTTACAATGTGTTTAACCATTAAAACCCACATACAATAGCAACTTTTTCATCAGTATTGTAATAATCTCATTGAAATGATTAAATGTATAAAAAATAAAAATATAATACGTGTATACATATGGTTGAATATAAAAGTGCATAATTTGAGTAAAAAGATAAACCTATAAAAATATAATTTATGCTAAAAATAAAAAGATTTTTTACAATTTTCTCTTGTTACATGATTATTAAGCGATGATCATTTCATTTCTAAAAAATATTTTGTATTATTAATTATTAAAAATCTTTGTCGAACTTGATCATTTTGAACATTATTCAATTTTCATTTAAATGATTTTCTATATGTGCAATTTTACTTATTTGCATAATATTTATATCTAATTAACGTATTTTACCTTGTTCACTGGTAAATTTGGCGATAAACTATGAAGTTTTTCATCAAAACTTGTCTGTTCTATTAGCTGAAGACGTTCTTGAACTTCACTCAGTTCATTGGAGAGGTAAATTAATTAGTGTTATTTTCTAGTCACTCGTTACTGCATTGAACGCCTTTGATTTAATATATTCTGTACTTTATTCCTTGCGGTAATATTTTCTGGATTGATAAAGAGTGTGAGCAAGCAGTTCTTGATTTAGTATAATTGGATACCTGTTATGTCTCTAAGCTTTGAAATACTTAATAGATGGACCACCAATACAAGTTTTAAGCTTATTTCCACAAGTAAGGTAAGTGTACTAATGACTGGACACGTCCCAGTACCTGGACAGCAGCTCGAAGATCACGTTATATCGGGTATTACAGTGCGTTTAATGAAAAGAATTATATGTAATCATTATCTGTTACTTTCCAGCTACATATATTTAAATTTTTATAAAACTCTGTGTTTGATTTGTATCATAAAAAATAGTTTTGTAATGGAACTAATGCATGCACAGCAGCACGCCATCTTCTTAAGCAATGACTAAGATATGCCTTTTTGATATTAGAAGTTATTTAATATTGTATTATTATTTCCGACGCCTAAATTTTTTCTGAGCTTATTTAATGGCATAATAAATCGAAATAAAATGCTAATATATGTCAAAATATCGTTTTTCTTGCAAAAAACAAGTGTCCAGTCTCCAGTACACAGAAAAGCTAGAGTGCCGAGTACCTGGACACCTATATAAATTTCAATATTATAAACATATTTTGATACAAAACACGCCTTTCTCTGCGTAATTAAGTTCTCAAAAGTGATTACCATTAGTTCTACTATTTACTTTGTCAATATTTTGATTCAATTTTTAACAATGTTAGTGTTTATATTTCACGTCTTGAATTTGACATTTTTAAGTTATGGCGTACAATCAGCCGACACACCATAGGTTTGGTGAGTAGAATATTTTTCAAGTGATAATCAGTCTTACATTATTCAATTAAGTACTTATACACTCGAAAAATATAACAATAGTACTGTTATTGTTCATTCAAACTTGATTTTCTCAAGAAATATATATTATTTTAATACAAATAAGCCAAAATAAACGTTTCCATGTACTAGGACAGCGATGCCCAGTTATTAGGACAAATGTTCTTTGCTTGTCCAGCTACTAATGCACTAGTCTACATTACATTTTTATTAATATTTCTTGCAATAAAGTGTAAATTAGAAGTTTATGAGGTTAATTTGATAGACAATAATATTGTTTTTCGGCAAGATACAAAATCATCTAGTATAGTGCTAAATTTAGCGTTATATATAAACGCATATATTTCGTTTGCCATTTTCCCATTCCGCAATAGTTGTTGGTTTCTTAGCAACGCATTCTTGCTCAATATTTTGTTCTAAGAAACGAAGTTGTATTTCTGAATTTTTATTTACAAGAACCTACAAATTTAAATATTTATTAGTAAAACTTTAAATGTTCATAAATATATATGTATACAAATTTAATCAATTATTATTGTTTATATTTAAGTACCTGTTTCGAATATGTTGGTCTAATACTTCTGCTCCCAGATGGACTCGGCACTGCTTCAACCCGTGAAAAAATAAATAAGCTTTGGCAGGAACAATAATGAAGAGCCCATTCAAACCTAGGGATTTTAACAGTATCTTTATGTTCTACAACCTCGTAATATAAACTTTCTTCAGTTTTATTTGTCTCATAAATGCTTTCACAACGGATGACTTTTGTATGACATTTTCTGTGAGACTTTCACATACATTTTCTTCTGATTCTTCTAAATCATTTGAATAACAGTCTTGTACAATACTTTCAGCTAATTCCATGAACACGACGAATACTTGTTTACTTGTGTGGTACGTATGTCTCACTAGCGCCACTAGTGTTGAAAGCGCGAAACTCCTCTTTATCGTCACAAGGATTTCGTGGTGGGGGTAGGCAAGTCGGTCCACTTTTCTTTCTTACACCGTGCTCAGGACCGTTGAGGATACTTCGGTCTATTGCATGTGGGTACGTGAACATGAAAATTATTATTTTATGTTTACATAATTGATTTCTTTGATATAGGGAAGATCGGGCTAAAGTAAATCTTAAAAACTTTACTGATAAAAGTAAAAAAATACTTATAAAGTAAGGGTATGTACTTATAGTATCCAACTACCTATATTGTTATTACGTATTTTAATATGCGTTTATTTTACAAATTCATTCATTACAATTCGGTTATAGACTCCACAATAACCTTTTTTTAAGCATCCAAGGCAAATACAGTGTACCATGATTTTTTTGTCTTGACGCAATATTGTATTAAATTATTTTTTAAAATAAACTGTATGTATTAAATACAAGTACATTAAAACTTTCCCTCGATCAGTTACTTATCCTGAAACGTAAGTTAAGTGACTATAACACTTATAAATAAACAAGTTGTGTTAACGCTGAAATTACAATAAATAGCGATAATGCCCCTTCCGCATATAGTGATTATCATTATCGTAAATAACTTTCATTGTTAAATAACAATCGCGCAATAAGTTAAATAGAAACTCGATTGATCACTATATGGAGACAAGGCATAAATGAGCTACACGCTAGTTCAAACATCTTTTAATCTTTAAAAACTAATTTTCCATCCCTGTTGTAAGTACAAGTCAAAAGTTATTAGCACAATATCTATAACTATAATTTATTTCTAAAATTTGTGTATCAATCGTGTTCTTAATTTGTACATCATATTCCGAAGTGAATAAAAACTAAATTTCAAAATAGTATATTGGGCAACTGTTGAGAAAAAATCTTTTACACTTATTATATTTCACTTATATTTATTACGATAATGGAATTCTATTTTAGAAATTAATATTTCAACATGTAGTATAAAGATTCCTGATAGCCAACTTCCCATTAGAACCCAGAAGATAAAAGTAACCTTTCCGAAATGTAGACCTTCTACTCGATCATTCTCAATAGATTTTTTCATATAATAATATTTCTCGCGATCCAAAATTAACTTAATGAAGCCGCCTTCATTCATCATCAACAAAATTAAGCTCCATTTATCATGAAGCGGTGAATCTTCTGCGTGTGTGTATGCCCAACTTCTTTCTACTAAACTGTCTGTCGACACATGTATCAATTCACTCTCATTCATGAAGTATTGTAGCAAAAATCTATCGTACATACAAACTACACGATCACCTTTGCGGAGACGATTAAGGCAGTCGTCCATGTTAACGGATACTTGAAATCGATCCTGAATTTTCTTTTGCCATAACATTCCCTTATGTGAGTTAAGCCCGAAAATTGTAAGATTAGACGTTATTAAATCTGTAATGGTATCAACAGTAGGAATGCCCTCGTTAACAGTATTTATCGCACTAAAGTAACTTTGTATAGATGTACTAAAAACAAATATAACTATGATGATAATAATTAAAAGTATTTTTCCAGATGACTTGCTTGGATTCTTTATAGTTGAAGTATTAACAAATATTCGCATAAATTCCAAAGTAGCTGAAGACATTGATTGCTCTAGAATATATCTTAAACATACAATACAGCCAACAGAAGTTATAATTAAAAAGAGACAAATATCTGTGGTAAATAATACGGTTAATTTATCGACATAATTCATTGGTGTATTTCTAGATAAAATTTTTAATGCACTTGCATAAAATGAATGCACTTGCATCTTCCAGTAATCGCGTATCAAGTTTATATTCATCATAATGTCCGCTGTCCCAGATAATACATCTTTGACAGATCCTTGAGGTTCGCCGTGTTCATTAATAAAACCAGAGATTCCAGATTGTTTTACAGTCATCGTAGCATTTATACGACTTAACATTGTACACATAAATTCAAATACAAATCCACCGTATCGTTCATAACCAGTTTTAGTTTTATTATAACGATATATCAATTTATTCGTGATACTCATGACTACTTTTAAATTATAGCCATTTAAATTTTTAGTTTTATCAAAAAATAAATTGCTGCTGATCGTATTATCTACTTGTTAAAATAGGATTAGAAAGGTGTAGTATTATATAAAATTAATATTGAAATTACACGTACGATAATTAGACAGTTGATAAGCTTTGTGCAGTGGATGTTGAAATAATGTCCAGTAAATGTCTGAAGTATTATAAGCCTGCACTTTGTTCCAAAATTTTGGAGCTAAATTTGTATAAGGATTAAATGTGTATAGCATTATTTGACCACTGGAATATCTACATAAATAAATAGCAGACAGTATATTAAAATTCCATAAGATACTCAAAAATATGTTCGCCATCTGACAACCGCTCTCAAAATTCCTATTAATGATCAAATAGTATGCTTCATGATTCCACCAAATTGAATCTTTTACTTCCTTCAATAGTTTTTCAAGACTTCTAGTATTCGAAGTAATAATAATGGCGCTAGTAATAGGATAATTTAATTTCCTGACATGTGTTTCGTTTAAGACATAAATGTTCCGAAACCGTTTGTTATGTTTAAAAGCAATGTTCTCTTCAGTTTGAAACAAATGTATAGGGGTATATCTAGTAAACATTGAATTTAAAACAAGAGAATTTTCTTCACTCTTGTCAGTAAAAAGAATAGTATTCTTTTCTCTACCTACGAAACAGCTATCGACAAGTATTCCCTTAAAATTGAAGTCATCGTAAAATATGGTTCCGAAAAATGTGTATCAATAAGAAATAAAAGTGTACTTACAATTTCTTGAGGTATGTCATTCATTTTTAATGGAATTATAACATTACTTATATGATTCGTTTTAACATATTGCACTATTGATATGAAAAAGCAAAAATTATACAAAGCATTTTTTAATAACATTCTTTTATATTATAAACTTTAAAATGTTAATTATGTAATAAATTCAAATTGTATTATCAGATTCATAATTTAGTCCTGACACAACTTACAAGATCGAGTGGTAAAACTTAACTAAATTTTAACATAATACATTTTGCTTTAAAAATTGTATAACCAAGTTTTAATCAATACTAATCAATACACATAGGATAACCGAGGTATTTTTAGATTTCTGTTTTAAACTGAGCATTCTCCTCTCCGGTGCAAAATAAAACTTACGTAACTTTAATGCGATCAAAATAATATTTACATTGCATGTTTATAATGATATTATCAATTCATACACACATTTTTTAACAGTTTTATCAAATAATATTGAAGTTATTGAGAATAATAGGTTTATTTTAAGTAAAATTAGGTTATACGGTAGAAGTTGTTAGAAATAATAGGATAATTCAATTTCTAAATTTTAGCATAATACATTTCGCTTTGAAAATTTTAAACCAAAATTTCAATCAATACTAATCAATACAAATAGGATAATTGAAGGAATTTTACAATTCTGTTTTAAACCGAGCAATTAAGGTGATCCTATAGTAAAGTTTGAAAAATTTGCTAGTTACATGATAACATTTTTTAAATTGTTGGTATATTTGTTAGCTATAAAAAAAGTTTTTTATAATTTTTCATAAATTTTTAGATAGTATACCCATAGTTATGTAGACAAAACTAGCAATTTTCAATGAAAATTGATGTTTTTTCAAATAGCATTTGAAAAAAAAAATGTAATATCTAACACCTGTACCATACAGAACAGTGAACTCAAATTTTTAAAAACACAATCATAAATAAACATAAAATTGTATAGAATTTTTATTGTAAAAATAACCTAATAAAAACACATTTTTAGCTCGATTGATGGGCAACCTTTTTGTAATAATTTCTTTTTTTAAATCGGAGTTCATGGTTGTAATGCGAATAAGTTGAATGGGATATCCTTAAAGTTTCAGATTGATTCCTTGTAATCCTATGCGTATAAGACTTGCTGAACATTGGAAAACCATAAATAGAGAAAATCGCACTTTTGTAAAAGAAAAAAAATTAAAATATTTTTCTATCGCTAAATATTGATCAAATTTTTTTTTTAATAATTTCTATGTTTTCTGAAGTTTATCTGCATAGTATAGAGTAGATTTGAGCATGGGTTAGGATTCGGTTAATGTAAGAACACGCTGGATTGTGTGCAATAAAGGTCGGAGGAAAATACGTATAAATAACTATTAAGTTCATTAAAATTATTTCTATGGCCAATATTGCCAATACAAAATCATTTTCTTTTTTAAAAATGTACAAAGTATCAGAAAATGAAATAAGAAAATCCAGTTTTTCGTTAAATTTTACTGTAGGACCAACTTAAAGAAAGTTATTATTGATTCTAATGGATTGTAAACGTGCTCACAAGCTTCCAGCAAAACCTGTGTAGTTATATATCGATGAGTGTATAAGATATTCAAATTTCCTACCTAATCTTTGTGCGCGCGAAATTCAATTTAAGTTGTGCACAGTCGAAAAAGAGCAGATTAAATACTCATGTATTTGGACTCGTGTAATAAAACCATGAATCCAAATACTGATTCCTCATTTTTTAAGCAATTCACGAAAACCGACCGATAACCAAATACGGAGTCGGAAGTCGCTTTGCAAAATTATCGCGATGCACGAGAACGCACGCCATCGTTAGAGACCCATGCGTGTTGCGCGAACAATAAATGTAGCCAGAGACGTGAGTCGTCTTGTCAAATGTCTCATATCGCACAAACAATATATGCGGCCGGAAACGTGAATCGTCTTGCCAGATTTCTCGTGTCGTACGAGCAATTAATGCGGCTGGAAACGCGAGGCGTCTCACCAAATTTCTCGTCTTGCACGAGTTGCGAACGTGGCTGGAGACGCGAAGCGTCTCGCCACATTTCTCGTGTTGCACGAGCTGCGAATGCGGCTGGAGACGCGAGGCGTCTCGCTAATTTTTTCGTGTTGCACGAGTTGCGAATGCGGCTGGAGACGCGTGGTGTCTCGCCAAATTTCTCGTGTTGCACGAGTTGCGAATGCGGCTGGAGACGTGAAACGTCTCGCCAATTTTCTCGTGTTGCACGAGCTGCGAATGCGGCTGGAGACGCGAAGTGTCTCGCCAAATTTCTCGTGTTGCACGAGTTGCGAATGCGGCTGGAGACGTGAAGCGTCTCGCCAATTTTCTCGTGTCGCACGAGGAGTCACTGCGGCTAAAAAAACGAGCCGTCTCGCTAAAACTCCCCTTTTCCTCTCAAAACCTACCCTTTTGCAGCTTGCGACCTCAACCAACACCAAGGTGCAGAGGCAACTCTCCACGGCTCCCGGAAACGAATTTCTCCTTTATCCGTGCGCGCGTCTTCTCCTAATTTTTTTTTCGTGGAGGCCGAATTGCGGAAAAAAGTAAAAACGTGTGTGTGCTAAAGTAACCTCTCAGCCGAGCAAAACAGCTAAAAAACAAAAGCGGTTTTTTTACGCGTAGCCCCGTTGACGTTTTTATCAGGTCTAACCCTACAAACACACCCTACTGCGCGCACGCAAAACCGCAGCACACACGCCATCTCGTGATGCCGCTCCTCATTCTCGTTCCAACATGGATTATAATTTACATTTTTATTATCGATTTTACTATAGTGAGAATCATTCAGGCACAAAAGTACCACATTTCTACCCTTGCTCAAAAACTAAAATGTGGTACTTTCCGCCCACGGGTGGCGAAAAATAGCATACGCACCACGGGAACAAGAGGGCTATCCCAGAGCAGTTTCGTCTCCGGCTCGCAAACTCATACGCGGGTGGAAAAAGTCTATTTCTAGCCCTTGATACATAATATTCTATTATTCCCGACTCAACCGTTATGGCCACTTTATTGACCTGAAAAGCGGGACAAAAGTAGCATATGATTCCCGCAAATCTACTTTTTTCCCGCAAATCCACTTTTTTACTCGCATATCTACTTTTTTCCCGCAAATGCATCTTTTCTATTTCCCGCAAATTCACTTTTTTCCCACAAATGCATCTTTTTTATTTCCCGCAAATCTACTTTTTTCCCGCAAATGCGGAAATAAAGTAAAGTTTAGTATCTGTGGCATTCTCTCTTTTTTTTTAATTTTGAACTATTTCTTTCTCTTTCCGTGGATACCACTCTTCAAATCAATAGAGTGGCTACAGTTAAGTCGGAAATAAAGTTCCATATGCAATACGGGAATAAAGTTGACTATTCTCTCGCTTCACTCGGGCAGTAAATCCACCCTCGTGAGTAATATTCTACTTTATTCCCTTGTTGCATACTGTACTATTGTGCCCGCTTCTGACTATTTTCCCAGTTTAGAGCTGTTGCGCTCGATGAGCAAATAGGACAAAATTTACCGCCCCCCTAAACATGAGGCACCATTTGGATGATACAACCTGTTTAGAGATGCCTAAACTCTTTAGTAGCTTGATCTATGTAAAATAGGTCATATATATGTCTTTAATTTTTTAGTCTAACACGCCCACGTTTGGGTCATGTCGAAAAACGGCACACTTTAGTACCGCTCTATAGGCATAAGAAAGACGCGTAAATCAGATATGTGTTTCAATAAATATGGTGTTTACTACGGGTAGCTTGATTCCTGTAAAGCAAGCCCTAAAAATATTTAAGCCCCCTAAAACATGGAGTACCATCCGGATGATACCACGTATTTTGGGGGGCGTGGATATTATAGTCTGCGTTACCGATAGAAGTAATATCAATTATTGTAAAAGAAAATTAGCGGTGCTTACAATAATGTTAAATTGATAATAAATAAATATGTAATGTTCAACAGCTGTAAATCAATAGCTACAGATTTACGAAAGAAACAAAATCGAATGAAATCGGCTACGCGGAAAGGTTAGATATATGTTTTGGTTTCAAGTGTATTTTCCTGAAAGAGACTCGTAAAAAGAGGACCAGTGTTGGCGCTCTCACAGGGGAGTTCAACAACAAGAGAGTTCATTGCAGCTTTGACTCTGGCTAGTTTCTCATCGTGTGACTAGTAGGAAAAGCATCGGCTTTTAGCATAAATGATTCGCAGAAATATACTGGTTAGGCAATTGAATAAATATAACTTTCAAAGTTTAAACTGTGATTGAATTATTAATTTCTTCTCTCGTGAATCCTGCTTTGTGCCAGAACAGTCAGATTTTGTAGCCTAACCGGCGTTTGTTTGGACGGCCGTGTCGAAAAACGGCCAAACTATAAGCATATAAAGAATGTGTAATCCACACATGTTACTAGGAATATGAACCTGCCTAAATTTGGCATGAACAATTTTTATTTAGATTATATAACCTATTAGATAATTTGCCGTAAATTATCTGTAGAGTCGAAAAATTTGCCGCATATGAGTTTTTAAAAATAACCTGGTACCCTGCTAACTTTAGAAGCCCCCCCCCCCCCTAAAACTGCCAAGGAATCATTCGAAGTCATTGAGACTCGGCTTAAAATTTGCCGTTTTCTTGCAGTAAAATAACCTTACACTCAGATTTACTCGAAACTTTATTTGAATGCTTATAAGCGCCAGAATTTTCCAACTCAAGATAAAGTTGGCAGGGTATCCCCGTAAAATCACCTAAACTGCATCCTAGATTATGGGGCAAGAGCTTAGAATTTGTCGAAAATTATCTATAAATTATCCGTGAAGGTGAAAAAATTTCCACGGATTTATTTTATAAAAAAGAACCTATACTCTGCTAATTTTAGAGAAAGTTGTCAATATTTCTTGAAAATTGGTTATAATTGAATATATATTTCACGACGTTAAAAATGTTAAAAATTGAAAAAAAAAAATTTGTATACGATAGATATGTCAAAAATATGCATATATTCGTAATAATGACGTAAACTTTTCTTTCTATTTATATATTTTACAGTTACTTTAAAGTTATTTTTGTGATACAAATATGATTTAAAAATTTTATTTATCATTTCATACATTGTATAACTAACAATTTCTTTAAATTTATTTTTATAGAAGAAATGCTATTTTAACTTTTAATATGCATTGTAGACAAGAAATGTGTATATATTCTTAAAATATACGTGATTGTAATTCAATTTACGAGCAGCATAAACGTTTCTGAGGGTCAAAGGTTACATACTCGTATATAGAAAATGTAGTCCCTCTATAATCGTAAGTCGATTTTAGTTCTACATTCCCGGGTAAAAATTAGTCATATATAATTATATTTATTTATTTGTTTGTTTGCTTGCTTGCTTGCTTGCTTGCTTGCTTGCTTGCTTGCTTGCTTGCTTGCTATTTGTTATAAAATTCAAAGCATCCGTCGTATCTCTATTTCTAACAAAACCAAATTGTTTGTCAGATATTACATTTTTAAATTTTTTTTTCCAAAATTAAATTTTTTCATTATTGTGAATTATTTTCTCAAAAATGTTTGCAATGTTAGTTATAAGCAAAATTGGCTTATAATTTGAGATACACGATTTGTCGCCTGCCTTGTATATGGGGACTACTTCAGCTATTTTAAGAGCATGATGCTATATGGATTTCTCAATACATAAATTAAAAATATGTTTTAGTGGTAATACAGTGCGTTTCATAACTTTAAGACCACCCACATTTTGAGCTAAATAAGTGTAATTTAATATTGTATTGATACATCAACTTTATAATCTTGAAAATTATCAAATTTCTCAACATTTTACGCTATTTAGACAATTTAAAAATTTTTCGTAGTATTAAAATAACGAAATATCGTATTTTAGTCTGTTTCATAACAATAAGACCGCTATTAAGGTTTTTTAATTAATTGCTGTGCTCACAATATATATATATATATATATATATATATATATATATATATATATATATATATATATATATATATATATATATATATATATATATATATATATATATATATATCTATATATATATCACTACTTGTAAGCGCTGATGTATTATTTTTATTTCAATTTAACAATTACCGACAGTACCACTCAGTAGGTAAATGCTTGGATGGTAACTATACTCATAAATATAAACTGAAATCGTTGGGTAATGATAATTTAAATTTCCGTTAAACGCGTTGTCTATTTCATAACGCAGTAAGTGTAGTAAGTTCAAAAGTAGTCTTAAAGTTTTTAATTTGCAGTTATTAGATAATGGGCCGAGGTACATGCTTAACCGAAGAAGAAAAAGGAAAGATTTTAGCATGTCGCGACTGCGATACGAGCATAAGAGAAATCTCTCGAAAATTGTGGAGGTCAAATTGCTTAATCTTAAATTTTCTTAAAAATCCTGAAAACTATGGTAAAAATAAAAAGGGCGGACCCAAAAACAAAGTTTCTGCTTGTTTAAAGCGCAGAATCATTAATGCAGCAAGCAATTCGAAAAAAAGTTTGAATAAAATTAAAGAAGATTTAAATTTAAATATTTCACGCTCAACAATATATCGTACAATTAAAAGCGCTAATCACCTTGTAAGGCAATCATTACAAAGAGCTCCTCGATTACTAATTCGCCATAAAGATGCTAGATTAAATTTTGGGAAACTTAATATGAATACGGACTGGAATAAAGTAAATAGAACAATATTATTATATTGGTATATAATATATTATGCATGGTTTATTTGTATGAATATTAAATTCACTGTTACTTTATTTTAAGGTTATTTTTTCTGATGTAAAGAAATTTAATTTAGATGGCCCTGTTGGCCATCATTCGTATTGGCGAGACTTAAGAAAGGAGCCTGAATATTTTTCCCGTAGAAATTTTGGTGGTGGTAGCTTGATGGTTTGGGGAGGATTTTGTATCTCACATAAATTGCCTCTAGCTTTTCCTTCATGTAAAATGAATTCACAAGAGTACATTAATGTACTGAAAGATCACCTTTTGCCATTTTTAGATAATAATGAAACAGAAGATTGGATATTTCAACAAGATAACGCATCAATTCACGCAAGTCGTGAAACGAAAGTGTGGTTTAACAATAACGATATTATTGTTCTAGCCTGGCCAGCGTGTTCTCCGGACGTTAATCAGATTGAAAATTTATGGGCTATTCTTGTTCGTAAAGTTTATGCTGAAAATAAACAATATGGTAGTGTTAATCAATTAAAAGATGCTATTCTACAAGCTTGGCAAGAAATTGATGAAAGAATTTTACGAAATTTAGTTGAAAGTATGCGAAATCGCATTTTTGAATTAATAAAAAATAATGGAGGTACAATTAATTATTAAATTAAAAATTACAGTCTTTTGTTACTATTTACAAATAAAACATATTATAATTAAAATATTGTACATAACGAATTAAATTCTATAGTAATATATATCTCAAATACACAATAAAAATATTGTACACATAATATTAAGCTCTAATAATAATTATAATGTTTTCATATGCAGCTTTAATTACAATAAATTACATTATTAGTAAATCATATTTTTTTAATTCTTTTCCGCATATTATATTTTTTATTTTAGAGTTTAGAAATAGAAAATTTTCAGAATTTTAAAATATAATGACAAATCATAGTTTAAATTAATTTATTGTAATGTACAGTAGGAATAGTAATAAAATAATATAACTTTACAGTGGTCTTATTGTTATGAAACAGCCTAAAATACGATATTTCGTTATTTTAATACTACGAAAAATGTTTAAATTGTCTAAATAGCGTAAAATGTTGAGAAATTTGATTATTTTTAAGATTATAAAATTTATGTATCAATACAATATTAAATTACAGTGATTTAGCGTAAAATGTGGGTGGTCTTAAAGTTATGAAACGCACTGTAGTATATTTTCACATATTGATTATTCAATGCACATCATACACTATGGAATTGCACAAATAGCGACGCCAATGGTAAAAGATTATTAAACTCTATAGAAAAAAAAGATCTACATATACACAACTGTAACTCTCTCACTAGAATTGATCCTCAAACAGCAAAAAAATCCAACATTGATCTAGTTCTTTCAACTATAAATTTATCAGATAAAATCGATACATCAATGTACGATGAAACATTCGGATCAGATCATTTTCCAATATCTATCTTACTTAATGTCACTAGAAATTCCTATATTAAAAAAACCTTTAAACTCAAATCTAAAAGAACAAACTGGGAAAATTTTTCAAATACGTTAAAAAACAAGTATTTTCAATTTTTTGAATCCACTTTTTGCAATTCAAGGCCTAGTATTAAATATCAATTTTTCATAGAAATAGTTAAATCAGCTGTTATATCTAATACTCCGAAAAAAATAAATTGCAAGAAAAACTTTAAATACAAAAATCCTGTCAAATGGTGGGATCAGGAATGCGATAAAATTTCTAGTATAAGAAAAGCAGCTTTTAAAAAATGGCAGTACTCTAAAAAACTAGATGATTTTATTATTTACAAAAAACAAGTAGCAACTGCAAAAAGAATTTTTAAAAAGAAAAAGAAAGAAAGTTTTATAGACTTTACTGAAACAATAAACTTCAAGACAAATAGCACTTATGTTTGGAATACAATGAAAATTTTAAAAAATAAATATGTCAAAGTAAAATCTCACAATTCTACAAACCAACAAAATCAAACTAAACTAAATATTGCACTTGATAAACTTAGCCCTTCCTGGGCCCCATCAGACCCCAATTGGCTTCCTAAGTGCACTATCAACGATTTTCTCAGCGGTCATTTTCAATTTTCCGAACTCAATATCGCCCTAGATTCAAGAAAAACTAGCTCTTCCCCCGGCCTTGATGGTGTCGATTATCAAATACTCAAAAATCTGCCAATGAATTATAGACTTATTCTATTAGACATTTTTAACGAGATGTACGGCACAGGTGACTACCCCCTAGATTGGAAAAACTCTTATGTGCATTTTATTAAAAAGCCTGATGGGGAAAACTATCGCCCCATTAGTCTTACCTCATGTTCCTGCAAGCTCTTTGAAATCCTCGTAAAAAATCGTCTACAATGGTGGCTCGAAAAAAACAATCTTTTACCCGCGTCACAATCAGGTTTTCGTAAAGGTCAATCCTGTGTCGATAACCTAGTCCAATTAACCCTTAAAATCAATGAAGGCTTTAAACAAAAACAACACATATTGGCGTCCTTCTTAGATATTACCAGTGCTTACGATAATGTGAAGTGTGAGATTTTACTCGACATACTAGCTAAGTTTAACTGCCCCCTTGAAATCATAAAACTAGTCAAATTTCTAAACTACGAAAGACACATATATACACAATTTACCGAAAATACTTATAGAACCATCTACAAAGGCGTTCCACAAGGGGGAGCTCTCAGTCCCCTTCTTTTCAATTTATACATATCAGAAATATTAAAAAATCTACCCAAAAGTATAATTGTGTCTAAATACGCTGATGACATCAAGCTGCTTATTAAAAAGAAATCTCTTAAATCATGCAAAAAAATTATGGAAAAAGCTCTTAAAATTATTAATCAAAATTTAGAAGAAATTGGACTAGAGCTCGCCCCTCACAAAACAGTCTTAATGCATTTCAATAATCTAGGTATTAAGCCAGGCAGCATGGAAATAAAAATTGACAATACATGTATCAAATCTGCAGAGACTGTTCGTTATCTCGGAATTCTTTTCGATTATCAGCTTTCTTTTAAACAACAAACAGAAAAAACTGTAAATAAATGTAGAAATGTACTAAATATCATGAAATATGTAAGAGGAGTTTGGTGGGGTGCTGACCCGAGTACGCTTCTTATTATATATAAATCGTATGTTAGATCTTTGATTGATTATGCCGGCTTTGTATATTTACCAGTGAAAAAGAGGCTCACTAATGCGCTTGAGAAGATACAGTATGCTGCCATAAGGTTAGCTTTGGGCTATCGCATCAGTACCCCTACCAATATCCTCCTTGCTGAATCAAAACTTGTATCTATACACGAAAGAACTAAAAATTTATGCTTAAACTACTTATGCAAAACAATTTCAAATTCAAGTCTACCTGTAAATAAAGCTATAAATAGCTCTTTTCACATATTTAAAAAAAGAAAGAAAAAAATAATGCTCCTATGCTGTATTGATCAAATATACACCTTAAAAGATGAAATCAAAATTCAACGACACTATAATCTCTATCTCACAGAATACGATATTGTTATATCTAACCTTGAAGTAGACACTGAATTCGGAAAAACTCTACGACAAACGGCTGATCCAAATAGGTTACTTGAAAAATTCATTAAAAAAAATGACGCGATTGCAATTTTTACAGATGGTAGCAAATCAATCAATGGTACGAGTATATCAGTAGGAGCAGCTTGCTTTTCTTTTGACTTAAACACTTCTATTCAAAGAAGTATTAACAATAATGCGTCAATTTTCACAGCCGAATGCATTGCATTAAATGATGCACTAGACCTGGCTACAAATTGCACAAACACAAATGTAATCGTTTTCACTGATTCCTTAAGTGCATTACAAACAATAAAATCCTCAAAACTTAACATTAAATTAAATCACTATATTTATGAAATCAAAAGAAAAATTTGTGAATTTACAAAAAAAAATACCAACCATTTTAAAGTTAAGCTAGTTTGGATCCCTGCACATATAGGAATCAATGGAAATGAACGGGCTGACCAACTTGCTAAAGCAGCTACAAATAATCCTTATTGTAAAGATTTCCACATTCCTTTCTCTGACTTACGCCAGAAATTTAAACAAACTTCCAAATGCAATACAGAAAAAATGATTACTGAAATGGGCAAAAAAAAAGGTGTAGACTATTTTCAAAATTTTTACACTCTAAAAAATAAACCCTGGTTTGAAAAAAGTAATTTTAATCGGGCAAATATTGTCATGATAAACAGATGTCGAGCTAACCATTATAATCTCGCTGCATCTCTGGCTCGCATCAGCATAATTAGTGATCCTAACTGTACATGCAATACAAACATACAAGACCTCGATCACATACTTTGGCAATGCCCACTTTATGAAACACAACGACAAAACCTTGTAAGCGACCTCAGTAAATTACATATCTACCTACCTAATAAGAGCTCATCTATACTTGTTGATACGCGGCCTTCTGTATACAAAACTCTGTACAAATTCTTTTGTAACTGTAAGTTAAACTTATAATGTTATACATAAACACGCTATACTTTGTAATCAGACTGTATATCTAATCTATGTAATGCTAAAAAACCTCGTATGAGGTTAATAAAGCTTAAATTAATAAAAAAAAAAAAAAAAAAAAACATATTGATTATATTGTATTAACATTTATATTATCTACCCCTCCGGATTTCTTTTTCATTGAAATAATAATTTTATGTATCTCATTGGAATAGGACAAAGAAAAATGGAATTGTGGTTCCTTGTAGGAAGTTTCAATTTATCGGTGTCTAATTGTGTAATTTGCCCACTTAATTTAGCACCCACTTAACAAAAGTAGTTATTCATAGAATTAGCAATATTAATTTTATTTTCAATTTTTTGATTATTTTCAGATATGTGATCAATTTGCTTGGCCTGATTATCAATTTTTCCCAATTTAGTGTTAATTATATTCCATATCTGTCTTTGATTTCCACTATTTAACTTTACTTCTTCAGTTCCATATTTATATTTTGCGTCTTCTATAACTTTACTCAATATTTTATTATAATTATTATATTCATTTTTAGTAATTGGCAAGTTGTTTTTTTTCCATAATCTATATAAATTCTCTTTTTTTTCTCGGTATTAAGTCTTTATTTTTTCCTGATAGTTGTTTATATGTAGTGGCCTTTTCAACAAATTCATTTATCATCTGTATTAGTGTGTCTACTGAATGATTTGGGTCCTGCATAGACAAAATCGAATTCCAGTCAGCGTTTCTGGCAATATTCTTTAGTTTAGTATAATTTATATATTTAGTTATATTGTTGTTTGTTTGTTTTAATTCAACGTGATCCACGTTTAAAATCAAAGGATAGTGGTCGTTTAAAGGATTATTTAACTTAAAAGTATCAACTTTTATATTATTATTTTTTAACAAAAAAGTTGTTGATGCAGGTGCCCTCTTAGTTGTTTAATGAGGGCCTTGTTATGTCTCTAAAACTGGGAGTATATTTTTACTCCAAAAAGTTATTTATAAATTCTTGACTAATAATATTATCACTTAATTCTTTTCTACTGAAATTTGTTTCCAAACTATCAGTGTTAAAGTCTCCTACTATACACGGGTTTTTTGGACTTGCCTGATCTTTCAAAAATGTTTTCACACTTTGTTTTCACGCATGAATTCTGTTTTGGCACATCATGGCATCTATAAATAGCCGAAATTCTGAATGACTCCGCCCATCAATTTAACATCAGTACTTACAATACTTAACCTATCATAAACTTCAATTTCAGTAGTTTCAAATATGTTTTCTTTAATGTACATTATTACTCCATCTGCTTTATTTACTCTACTTTCTTTGTTTTAACTTTTGTATCCATTTAAGCGATAGTATTGTGGATATTGTAAGTTCCAAGTTTCTGTACATATTATGACACAAGGCTTCGTTATAGACAGCCAATAAAAGTTTCCAGTTTTCAGCAGTTTGGATTAAGACTTCTCATATTTACACATAAAATAAAATTCTTTTCATTTTTAAGACTTTTATTGAGTGTTTCCGTATCCTCCACTTCACATTCACTAGAATTAATGTCTTCAAAATTTAAATCTTGATCCATATATATATATATATATATATATATATATATATATATATATATATATATATATATATATATATATATATATATATATATATATATATATATATAAGTAGTTAGGGTAGAATGAGGTCCTACTGATCACTTAAGGAAAAAATGTTATAAATACATAAATCTCGTACTATTTTATGAAAAAAAAAAAATCGTTTTTACAACGTTAATTATACAAGGCGAGTCACTTCCGATCAGTTAGACAAAACGTAAAATAAAGTTAAATTTTCCTAAAATGTATATTTTTCAGTCTCGTAATGTTAGATATTAATGTGCAAGACGCTATTTTACACTAGCAAAATAAAAAAGAGCATTTATAAACGTTTTATCATCTCATGATAATATACGATAATCCTAACCTCTTTTTGCGCTTCCACCATTTAAATATGCACTGATCGAAATGGCCCCACTTCACTACACAACTTCAACATTCATTTAAAATATTACATTATACAACAAGGGAATAAAGTCGACTTTATTCCCGTGTTGCATATCGAACTTTATTTCCAACTTAACTATGGTCACTTTATTGATTTGAAGAATGGAACCCACGGAAAGAGAAAGAAATAGCTTAAAATTAAAAACAAAAGAGAAAGCATTTGCGAGAAATAATAAAAAATGCATTTGGGGGAAAATTTTTTTTTACTTTTTTCCCGCAGATTTGCAAGAAAAAAGTGGATTTGCGGGGAAAAAATAGATTTGCAGGAATCACATGCTACTTTTGTCCCACTTTTCAGCTCAATAAAGTGGTCATTATGGTTGATTCGGGAATAATAGTACAGTTATGTAATAAGGGAATAAAGTCGAAGATTATTGCCAAGGGTTAGTTTACTGCCCGAGCTTCGCTGAGTAATCACCCGAGGGAACTTTATTCCCGACTTAACTGTGACCACTTTATTGACTTAAAAAGAGGGACTGCCGGTAAGAACTAGAATTTATTGAAAATTTTAATTCGGGTAGAGAAATATAATTTTAAAAAATGCATTTGCGGGAAAAATGTAGATTCTTTCCGCAAATTCGAGAAGAAAGTTAATTTGCGGGAATCATATGCTACTTTTGTCCCGCTTTTAAAGTCAATAAAGTGGACATTACAATTGAGTCATTGGCACTTAGCTTCATCAAACTAAATTAATTGTTTCAATATGAAGTTCTTTGTTCTAATAAATTAATTTAATAGTAGTTAAAAAAGGTTTGCTTTTTTATCATTGATGGTTTGACAAAAGATAATTTTTGATTACAGAACGATAGGTAATAATCCTTATCGCAGCAATTTTCTCTGTGTACGTAATTTATTTAAACTACTTAAATATTTAAATGTACTCAGATGTTAGTACGTAGATTCACTGAATTCCTAATCATCTAAAATTTTGTGAACAATTTGCCATCATAGATTTTCGAGATATAACCGTTTAAACTAAATATGACTTTTCGTATATAACAAAAGAAGGGAAAAAGCCGATCGAAAATTTGCGGTTGTTAAAGATAAGTAATTTTATGCTCTTTTTAATGCATTTACACTAAATTGATCATAATATTTCTAACATACCAATAAATTCGAAAATCTAAAAATCAATAATCCAAAAATCCAAAAATTGTTTTAAAAAAAACTAGACTATGAATCTTTAAATTTCTTTTTAATTTCGAATACTCATTAAAAAATGAAAAAAATGAGTCCTATTTGGTGAAATATGATCGTGCCACTTTCGAGATATACTCGATCAAGTAAATAATTTTTAAAACACATAAGATCAAATATCTTGACATATAAGGGTCGTTGTGATCTGGGCTTAGAACTTGTTCAAGAGATACTAAAGAGCTACCATTTTGGAAAGTATCAGATCAAATACTGCCGATTTACTCCAGAATTCGCCACTGAATTAAAATCGATTTTTTTTACAAAATGATTTTTGTCTCTTCAGAAGAAAAAGATAGAGCCTAAAAAAATTTACAGAATATTCTTCTCCACATCCCTAATCATGTCAATTTTTTTCAAAAATTTTCTTGTTTATATTTCACATATATAACCGTCTGAAAATAAATGACGATTTCGTGAATAACAAAACAAGGGAAATAGCCCATTCAAAATTTCGGATGATAAAAGATAAGTAATTTTGTGCTCTTTCAAATGCATTATCACTCAAGCGATGATATTACTTCTACAGCATCAAAAAATCCAAACAACTAAAACTCAAATATCGAAAAACCGCCAAGAAACCAAAAACACATCGAAAAATAAAACAATAAGAATTTTTGCGCCGCCGTTTATAAAGAGAAGCGAAAAAAATGAGTCCCGAAACATTAATTTTCACCGTGTATATTCAGAGTAATGTTGATCCACATCCATACATGTACACACACACACACGCGCGCGCGCGCACACGCAGACGAACAAGTACACGCACATGCACACGCACACGCACACACACACATCCATATAGATATTTTCTAAAAATAGTGTATTTTCATTCCCAGTATCTCAAAACATGTTTCTAATATATTATTAGCAAAACTTCTTTTTTACCATCACAAAGCTTCCTCTATCAGGAAACAAAATTGTTTTTACGAGCCCAGGAAAGTTTTTATGTTTAAACCTTTAAGGGGGACATTTACCCGCAGATCTACTTTCTTTATTTTACCAAATTATCTTTAATCTTTTTTTCTATCAGATCACATATGTAAAATGTAGTAAAAAGTGACGTTATGGGACTAAAAATACCGCTATATGATTTAGAAAATCCAAAAATTGCTTAAAAATGACTTGAAAATTAGCCATTTTGAAAATGTAATTGGCGAAGAAATACTGATTTTCGTGAAAAATCTTGAGTATATATTGTTGTGACCGAGCTCGAACGTTGTACCATTTACCATCGCAAAGGGAGTTGGGACTAGCTGCGTCAAATGAGGTTTCGATTTGTCCCCTTGCTGCCTTTACTAAGAATTTGATGGTACCATTGACCACTTCTAATACGACATGATCATTTCTTCCATGGATAGAAAGTAATGTACCTATCCTCTGCTCTGAACCAATTGCTACCGTTGCCAGGATAGAAGAACATTCCAGGTTCTACCCGCTTAGAACATGGAATAACACCGGTCTGTGTACTCGGTTCTCCCATTTGCTGTCCATTCAACATGAAATTACGAATGCAACCCCTGAATGTCTTGTTTATTCCTATAGTTTCGAAAACGTTGCTAGATATGACGGGATCGACGCCGCCCAGGAAGAAGGGCGGCTGCACGTTGATGCTCTCGGTTGTGCCCTGAGACCGGCCGCGGACGGGAGGCTGATTGTCGAAATACCAGCTCGCCCTCGACGCCGTACCTCTTGAAGAACACCGTGTGCCATTGGTGATCGTTGATCTTCTTCTCACTGATGAGTAACGCTGGACCGCTGCCGCAGTCCTATGTGTAGTGGACTAGACCATCCTTGATGTACAGAGCGATCAAATCGCGTTTATTATTAAAATCGGAGCTGTAGAAGACAATGCCTTCCTCCGCAAGTGTTTTGATGTCGATTTGGAAGTCGAAATCATCTTTGGTGCGACCTTTGAGCGCACCGTACTCGTATCTACTATTTACTTGCGTGCCGAATCTCCAGGCGTTCTCGCTGTACTGCTCGGGATCGGCCGCCGGATACTGTGGCAGCTGGCAGCCGTCGACGGTCTCGGGCTCCCCTGGCGAAGTCGTCCAGGTGGTGGTCGTCGAGGGCGTCGTCGTATGCACCTCGGTGCTCGGGGGCTCGGGGGTCGTGTCCTCGTACAGGGGGGGCCGCTCGCCGTGGACCAAAACAACTCCTCTGGTAGACATCCTCGAATCAAGTCCAAAGGAAGCCTCAGATCGAAACCGGTGTACATCTCAGCCGGAATAGTTCCAGTCGTCGCATGTTTAGAGGATCTGTAATCTAACAAAAATAGTGAAACCCAGCGATCCCAGTCTTTTTGATTTTCATGTATGTATTTTGTGAGATAGTGTAGACGTGTTTGGTGTTGTCTTTCTACTTGTCCATTTGATTGTGGGTGTAATGGTGTCGTTCTTGTCTTCTTGATTCCTAACAACTCAGATAAATTTTTAATCAATTTCGAATCAAAATTCGTTCCTTGATCAGTATTTACCTCTAAAGATACCCCATACCTACAAACAATCTGATCAACAAAAATCTCAGCAATGGTTTTTGTTTTCATATTTGAGAGAGGAAAAGCTTCAACCCATTTTGAAAAACAGTCTGTCACAACTAAGAGGTATTTATTGCCCAAAGAAGAAAGTGGAAATGGGCCTAAGATATCCATTTGAAGTCTTTCAAATGGAACTCCTGAATTATAAATTTTTATCTCGCCATGACCTTTATCTGGAGGACCTTTCTTTGAAACACAGACTTCACAAGATTTACACTAATTTTCTACATCTCTTTTACAAGTAGCCCAATAAAATCTTTTTCTAATTTTATCTAAAGTCTTGTTTACTCCAAAATGTCCTCCAGATGGCGAATCATGTGCTTCTTCCAAAATATTTTTAATTTTATGTTGAGGAACAACTAATTGACGGATTTTGTAATCTAAATTCGTTGAAACCCATTCTCTATACAAAATCCCATCAATTAGTACCAACGAATCCCATTCAGAACAATAGATTTTGGTGAAATCGTCCATCGATGAAATCTCTTGCCATTCTGGTTTCTTCTGTAATACTTTCGTTTGACAAATGAAAGAAATAGCTTCATCTTCTGCCTGACTATTCTTCCATTCTTCTGATGTGTTTTCTTCAAAAATGATACGGCAAATTGTTTCTACATTATTGAATTTTTCTTCTACTCTGGAACAATATTTGCAGGAGAAACCTTCACAAGGCCGCCTTGAAAGTCCATCAGCATTTCCATGTAAATTGCCTTTCCTGATTTAATTTCCTGAATAATTTTGTAGTTGTACTGATCTAATTTCCCTAACCAACGAGCCAATTGTCCATCCAATTCCTTAAACGACAATAACCAAGTTAAAGAAGAATGATCAGTCCTAATAATGAAAGGCTTACCGATAAGGTAATGATGAAAATTTTTTAACGATTCTATAATAGCAAGGAGTTTACGTCGAGTGACACAATAATTTATCTCTGATCTTGAAAGGACTCTACTATAATAACCTATGACACGTTCGATTCCATCTTGTTTCTGAGAAAGAACCGACCCAATTCCATGGTCAGAAGCGTCAGTATCTAAAATAAATTCAGAAGAAAGAGAAGGAAATGCCAAAATTGGAGGTGTTGTAAGAACCTCTTTCAATCTTGAAAAAGCTTTTTGACATTCCTCTGACCATATGAACTTAGTCAATTTTTCAGTTAACCTATATAAAGGTTTAGCTATGTCAGCAAAACCTTTAATACGTCGCCTATAATAACCACAGAAATTCACGAAACTCAACACAGCCTTTTTGTTATGAGGAATTGGCCAGTTTACAACAGATTCAATCTTCTTTGGATCAGCTGTTTTTCCTTCTTCTGAAACGATGTATCCTAAATATTCAACTTGCCTGCTGAAGAAAACACATTTCTTCTTATTAAGACGTAATCCTGCTTCTTGAAAACGAACAAACACTTTCTTCAGGTTAATTATTATCTCATCAAATGACTTTCCCAATACCATAACGTCATCCATATAGACTAAACAGAATTTTGAAAGATAGTCTCTGAGTAATTTTTTCATTAAACGTTGAAAAGTCGCAGGTGCGTTGCATAAACCAAATGGCATAACTGTAAATTGCCAAAGTCCTTTTCCGATTGAGAAAGCCGTGATTTTCCTATCCTCTTCTCGAATCTTGCTTTGCCAGTATCCACTCTTCAAGTCCAAAGTACAAAACCACGAATACCCTGCAAGTTTATCAAAAGTATCGTCAACTCTTGGTAAAGGGTACGAATCCTTAATTCTCTTATAATTTATAAATAAACATATTAAATATTATTTACACACATTTAAGAAGATTTCCATAAATTTTCTTTGTGCGCATTAAATTGACTTCGGAGTCACGCATGAACCACCTAGTTTCCAAATTTCAATTTAACCCACTTTTTTAAAACGGCTTTTTCTCAGCGAAAATTATTTTTTCTTATTGGAACTTGCATGTATTTTGCAGAAACATTATTTAGCTTCAAATAAAATCAAAAATAAATTTTGAAACAAATTGAAAAAAAAAACATTTTCTTTATTAGCAAAGTAAAAGAAAAACTATTTACAAAGTAAAAGAAAAACAATGTTTATTATTGATAAAGAAGTTACCCCAAACGTTTTAAGTATTTTAGATCTGTTAGAACTCTTTACTAACACTTTTTACCTGAATTTGAATTTTATAATAATAAAATTTTATAATAATTGGAATTGTAAATATAACTTTTAAGGTTTACGTAATACACAAACCTGGTTTTGTAGATTCCACAAGATAGAATTTATGACTCGCGTATAAAAGCGGAGGTTGTTGTTTATTATTCTACAAACTTATGAAAACTTTTGGTAACATAACTTTTAGGGTATTTTGATGAGCGTTTATTTTACAAATTCATTCGGTTACAATCGCATGGTAATTATAAGAATAACTTGAGTATAAAGAGTCGATGGAGTATATATTTTTCTTTGATTTTTAAAAGTAATAAAGTTTGGTTTACGTAGACGAGACGAATGCTATTCTACCATGACAAAAGTTAAATAGAGGCTCTATTGATCGCAATATGTTTTCATAAATGGCATAAATGAGCTACGTGCTTAATCAAACGTCTTTATTACTTTTGAAAACTAATCTTGCAGTTTTTTGTAAGTAAAAGTCAAAAGTTATTAACACAATGTCTATAATTATGGCGATACTTTTTAAGGCTGTTACTTCTCTATTTTTAGTTCTCTATTCTTTTACAACTCCTTGATAAATTGTGCTATTAGTAAAATCTGTGTATCAATCGTGTTTTTAATTTGTGCATTATATTCCAAAGCGAATGGAAACTAAATTTCAAAAAATATTTTACACTTATTATATTTAATTTATATTTATTACGATAATGGAATTTTATTTTAGAAATTAATATTTCAACACATAGTACAAAGATTCCTGATAGCCAACTTCCCATTAGAACCCGAAAGATAAGAGCAATCTTCCCGAAATGATGACCTTTAACTCCATTTTTCTCAATAGAATCTTTCACATAATAGTATTGCTCGCGATCCAAACTTAACTTTATAAGGCCACCTTCGTGCATCATCAACAAAATTAAGCTACATTTATCATGAAGCGGTGAATCTTCTGCATGTGTGTATGCCCAACTTTTTTCTACCAAACTGTCTGTCGATACATGTATCAATTCACTCTCGTGCACGAAGTATTGTAAAAAATATTCTTCGTATATACAAGCTATACGATCACCGTTGAGAAGACGATTAAAACAATCGTTTATATCAACGGATACTTCAAGCCGTTCTCGAATCTCTTTTTGCCAAATGATTTCCTTATGAGTGTTAATACCGAAAGTTGCAAGATTAGATGCTATTAAATCTGTAATGGTATCAACAGTCGGAATGCGATCGTTAACAGTATTTATTGCACTAAAGTAACTTTGTATAGATGAACTAAATACAAATATAACTATTATGGTAATAATAAAAAGTATTTTTCCAGATGACTTGATCGGATTCTTTATAGTTGAAGTATTAACAAATATTCGCATAAATTCCAAAGTAGCTGAAGGCATTGATTGCTCTAGAATATATTTTAAACATATAATACAGCCAACAGAAGTTATAATTAATAAGAAACAAATATCTGTGGTAAATAATACGGCAAATTTATCGACATAATTCACCGGTTCTTTTGTAGATACAATTTTTAATGCACTTGCATAAAATGAATGCACTTGCATCTTCCAGTAATCGCGTATGAAGTATATATTCATCAAAATGTCTACTGTCCTAGATAATACATCTTTGACAGATCCTTGAGGTTCTCCATCTTCATTAATAAAACCAGAGATTCCAGATTCTTTTACAGTCATCGTAGCATTTATATGACTTAAAATTGTACACATAAATTTAAATGCATATCCACTGCATCGCTCATAACCAGATTTGGTTTTATTATAACGAAATATCAATTTATTGGTGGTATCCATGACTACTTTTAAATTATAGCCATTTAAATTTTTAGTTTTATCAAAAAATAAATTACTGCTGATTGTATTATCTATTTTTAAAAAAAAGGATTATAAAGATGTAATATTATATAAAATTAATATTCAAATTACACGTACGATAATTAGACAGTTGATAAGCTTTGTGCAGTGGATGTTGAAATAATGTCCAGTAAATGTCTGAAGTATTATAAGCCTGCACTTTGTTCCAAAATTTTGGAGCTAAATTTGTATAAGGATTAAATGTGTATAGCATTATTTGACCACTGGAATGTCTACATGAATAAATAGCAAACAGTATATTAAAATTCCACAAGATACTCAAAAATATGTGCGCCATTTGACAACCGTTCTCAAAACTTCTATTAATAATCAAATAGTGCGCTTCATGATTCCACCAAATTGAATCACTTACTTCCTCCAATAGTCTTTCAAGATTTCTAGTATTCGAAGTAATAATAATGGCACTAGTAATAGGATAATTTAATTTCTTGACATGTGTTTCGTTTAAGACATAAATGTTCCGAAACCGTTTGTTACGTTTAAAAGCAATGTTCTCTTCAGTTTGAAACAAATGTATAGGGGTATATCTCATAAACATTGAATTTAAAACAAGAGAATTTTCTTCACTGTTGTCTGTAAAAAGAATAGTATTCTTTTCTCTACCTACGAAACAGCTATCGACAAGTATTCCCTTAAAATTGAAGTCATTATAAAATAAATTTCTGAAAAATGTTTATGAATAAGAAATAAAAGTGTACTTACAATTTCTTGAGGTATGTCATTCATTTTTAATGGAATTATAAGATTACTTGTATGATTCGATTTAACATATTGCACAATTGATATGAAAAAGCAAAAATAATACAAAGCATATTTTAATAACATTCTTTTATATTATAAACTTTAAAAAGCTAATTATGTAACAAATTAAAATTGTAGTATCAGATTCATAATTTAGTCCTGACACAACTTACAAGATCCAGTGGTAAACTCAACTAAATTTTAACATAATACATTTCGCTTTAAAAATTTTAAAAGAAAATTTTAATCAATACTAATCAATACGCATAGGATAACTGTGGTATTTTTAGAATTCGGTTTTAAACTGAGCACTCTCGGAACTGTCCGGTGAAAAATAAAACTTCCGTAGCTTTAATGCTAACAAAATAATATAATATTTACATGACATGTTTGTAATGATATTATCAATTCATACACACATTTATTAAAAATTTTATCAATTAATAAATGAGAATAATAGGTTTATTTTAAGTAAAATTAGGCTGTACGGTAAAAATTGTTAGTAGCAATAGGATAATTCAATTTCCTAACATGTATTTCGTTTAAGACTTTCCAAACTTTCCAAAAAACGTTGGTAATGTTTAAAAGCAATGTTGTTTTCATTTTTAAATAAATAATAATAAGTAATTGTCTTCGCTCTTGTCTACAAGAAGAATAGTATTCTTTTCTCTATCTATAATATAGCTTTCACCAAGTAGTCCCTTCAAATGTAAGTAATAAAAGATGTTTAGAAAAAACTCCAATGAATAGAAAATGAATGTGTACTTAGAATTACTTGAGGTATGGTATAAATTTTTATTGAAATTATAGTATTACTTGTATGATTCGATTTAGCAGATTGAACATTCGATATAAGTATGCAAAGATGATACAAATGATTATTTAATGTCATTATTTTACACTTAAAACAGTTAGCTTTGTAATGATCTAAAATAGTATATTCAGATCAGTAATGTATTCCTGACACAACTTACATGGTTGAATGATAAAAGTTAACTAACCTCTTTGCATTATAATTTCTACCGACGCAGTTGCTCCCAAATACCGGAACTTTTATTCTGCGGAGTTATAATTCTTCAATATTTCTTAAATTTACAACATTTATCTTAACAATCTGGACATATAATCACGGTAATAATATAGGATAGAAATTAAGCTTTAATATTCGGGGTCACATACATTTTTAAGTTAGGTAGATCAAAAGCTATCAACAAAAATACTAGGACGAACAGATTCGTTCTGCTGACTACGGGAACAACTCTGCTTGACCGAATATATTTGGATTATACACATGAAGGCTAAATGCGGACAAAACATATTTTGATTTGCAAATTAAAAAAGAAAAACGCGAAGCCAATATAAATTATTAAAATTAATTGTGGAAGTTTCATATATACACAAGATAAACTGAGTAATATTTACAACGTAATTTTAAAATAAGCACTAAAAGAAAATTGTTATTGATTGAAATACAAAAATGTTAACTAAAAATCGATTTTAATCGATATTACTGTTGCTAGAAACGATGTTTTTAAATTTTTTTTTAAAAAGTCAATTGCATAGTAAAACATTGCTTTCTAAAAGAGAAATTTTTGTAACTATGAATTACGATGTTTTGGAGGCTGCTGAATTAAAATATATAGGGTTTTCAAAATTGTGTTTCCGCGCGCGTGCGTGTATATGTATATATGTATGTGTATGTGTGTATGTACCTGTATGTGTAGTAAGTTTATGTATGTATATGCGTCTGTATTTATATGTTTGTGCGCGTGCGTGTGCGTTATGTGTGTAAAAGTATGTATTTGTTAATTTCTGTATATATGTGTGTGTATATATACAAGTGTGTGCGCGTATTTACGTGTGTACCGAAAAATATAAATACAAGCAGTATCTGCTTGGCTCCCGACACGACGAAATATGCGCGCAGTAGATGCACAGAAGACTGAAAGTGAGGCTATGTCTCTCCCACCTTTGCTGAGTTTTACCGCGCACAAATGTGCGTGTCTACTTCACACCTTTTGCTCTTACTCGGGTGGTTGAGTAGATACTGCTTGAGACCTCAGTAGAAGCAGCCTTTTATTTTTTTCAGTGTGTATATAAGGTGGGAGAAAATTATTCAATTTTTTCAATACTTTTCAATTTTTGCACAACTCTTCAATTTTTTCAAAACTTTTCAATTTTTCCAAAACTTTTCAATTTTTCCAAAACTTTTCAATTTTTCCAAAACTTTTCAATTTTTCCAAAACTTTTCAATTTTTCCAAAACTTTTCAATTTTTTATAAATTTTTCAATATTATAAAAGATTTTCGATTTTTTTTAAATGTTCTAATTTTTTCAACATTATTACATTAGTCAATGTTTTCAAAATTAATCAATTTCTTCATAATTATTAAATTTTTTTCCCCTTTATTCAATTTTTTCAAAATTATTCAATTTTCCCCTTTATTCAATTTTTTCAAAATTATTCAATTTTCTCAAAATTATTCAATTTTTTCAAAATTATTCAATTTTTTCAAAATTATTCAATTTTTTCAAAATTATTCAATTTTTTCAAAATTATTCAATTTTTTCAAAATTATTCAATTTTTTCAAAATTATTCAATTTTTTCAAAATTATTCAATTTTTTCAAAATTATTCAATTTTTTCAAAATTATTCAATTTTTTCAAAATTATTCAATTTTTTCAAAATTATTCAATTTTTTCAAAATTATTCAATTTTTTCAAAATTATTCAATTTTTTCAAAATTATTCAATTTTTTCAAAATTATTCAATTTTTTCAAAATTATTCAATTTTTTCAAAATTATTCAATTTTTTCAAAATTATTCAATTTTTTCAAAATTATTTAATTTTTTCAAAATTATTCAATTTGTTCAACATTATTCAATTTTTTCGAAATTATTCAATTTTTTCGAAATTATTCAATTTTTTTTAAATAATTCAATTTTCTCAAGATTAGTCAATTTTCACGTTTAATCAATTTTTTCACGTTTATTCAATTATTTTCACCTTTATTCATTCTTTTCAATATAATTCAATTTTTTCAAAAATAGTCAATTTTTACACGTTTATTCAATTTTTTTCAAAATTAGTCAATTTTTTCACGTTTATTCAATCTTTTTCAAAATTATCCAATTTTTTTCACGTTTATTTAATTTTTTCAGAATTATTCAATTGTTTCAATATTATTCAATTTTTTCACGTTTATTCAATTTTTTTCACCTTTATTCATTCTTTTCAAAATAATTCAATTTTTTCATAAATAGTCAATTTTTACACGTTTATAGAATTTTTTTCAAAATTAGTCAATTTTTTCACGTTTATTCAATCTTTTTCGAAATTATCCAATTTTTTTCACGTTTATTTAATTTTTTCAGCATTATTCAATTTTTTCAAGTTTATTCAATTTTTTTCACCTTTATTCATTCTTTTCAAAATTAGTCAATTTTTTGTATTTGTCCATTTTATATAAATAGATACCTACAGTTTTGGGACTAAATGATTGTTTTTAACGCGTTGTGTGCGAAGCAATGTACTTCGCGCACGCTCTGGTTAAAATGCGTAAATCGGGCACTTCGCGCACAGTAGCGACGCATAAGAAACCGAGCGTATCACACGCAGTTTCAAAAAATATATATCGGGTTTTAGAGCATTCGAAACTATTGGGCTCACTATTAGGACTTATAGTTTGGAATTTGTGGATCTAGGAACTTTGAAGGTACAACTGCCGTTTTTAATGGCGTCGATATCCTTTTGCCATCAACGTATACGTATGGTCACTTTACCAACCGATAAACGTCAACGAAAGTTTTGTATTTCGCACAAAAAATGCAGTCAATGGCAAAAACTAGCACATGCATCTTAAAGTACGCAGAAAAGCTACATTTTTATGTACCGTATGTTTCTTTTTCGCTCGTATTACGCTGACAAAAGTGTTATTTTTTCATTTTCATACACTGCTAAGAAGTCAATGTTTCGATGATTTTGCGCGTAAACATGATAATATTTTGTAATTAGAGAGCGCTTACATCGGCATCACCTTGCTCCTCAACATCCTGGCATAGGCGGCTACATTACCTGCACCCACCTTTATTTGTTTTGAATTTATAATTTAACAATTACTTTAAATCAATTTCAGAGAAAGAAATAATATTTTATATAATTTAAGTGTTTTTTCTCTGAGAAAGCTATTTGCTAAAACAGATAGTAACAGTTTATTATTATTATTACTATTATTTGTATACATGCGAGCAATACTGTCTTTACCAAGTTAGTTATTTTTATTATTATTTTTTTAAATGTCCCCGCGATATTCGGACTGAGAAATATATTTAAAATATTTTTTTTTCTAAACTGTATTTTCTTCTATCATTATCAATTTTAACACTAATTATTACGTAAAATCTCAAAGAACAGTTAATAACAATCTATTAATTCTTATTTACTATCTTTGCATTGTTATAAGCAACTATTCTCATTGAAAGCCTCTTAAAAAGTATCAATCAACATCCATCGTACTTCATTCAAACCGTACTCTCAACAGTCTTTTCTACTATTTACATTTAGACAAGCACTTGATTTTCCAATCATACTGCTGAACCTTTTCAAAAAAAGAACCAAACCCGGAAAAAATATTGCCCCGATACCCTTGAACTTCGTCCTGTTTCTTTACAAGAAATGAAGCAATAGCACAAGAAAAATCCGCCGATCTGTAACCGTAGCTGTGTAACACCTGAGGACGTATTTGAAAGAGCTTTGCGTATACTCGTTACGTCGGTGCATCGGAGCTTGATGCGCATGTATCCATCACGAGTTTCGAGGCAGTGGCAGCAGTTCATTGTGAATGCACGTAGGATTTGTCGCTTCGAGCAATAAGTGACACCTGGCGCCAACTCTCCCACTCTCTCCGGGGTGGCTTTCTTCTCCTCTGGCATCTGCTATTTATAATGCTTACCTTGAGGCGGTCCTATTTAACGATCGGCTGAATTTTGATTAGACTTAATACTGGATTTGTAATGGTTTCATGCCCTTTGTTGATTCTTCTGGAAGAGTTACATTAATGTCACATTATTTTTTCAGGCTACAAAAATTAGTATTAATAAGACTGTAGAAATCGGTGTTAATAAAACTGCACTGAAATTAAAATCATTTTTTTATGTGTCAAATAAAATGTTTTCTTTATTATTACTAAAAATCGTAGAGCACTCATCGACAAGTTTAAAATTTGTCTAGTGAAAAAACAATATCGCAACTGACGCAACATATCTTGAAACGGTTATATTATAACTTTAAAATTACGTTATGACATGTAAAATTAAAATTTTGTAAAAGTTATGTATTCATTTAATTACAAATTAATGGGGCATACCACGTTCAAAATAAAAAAAAATTAAATGTAGTCAACAGTTTATGTTCTACATAGACTAAGGTATATTTTCTAAAAGTTTCAAAAAGATTCATTAAAACCACATACGCAAGCCACTTTTTAAAATTCGGAAAATTTATTTGCGAGAAAAACCTGTTTAAAGATTCATTTTTGTATATTATCTAATGCAAATTATTTTACTTAAATACGTATTAAATAACTTTGTTAAAACATCAATTTTTGATATCTGATAGGTTTCAAAACATTCTTACATTCACAAAGAATAAAAAAATTAAGTAAAAAATTATTTGATTCTTTTTCCAAAAACACCGGAGTCCTACCTTAACATTGTTGTCCGTTTTTTTAAGTTTTGAAAATTATCTTTAAAATGCCGTTTGCAGAATTGAAATATGTTTAAAAAAATGTAATTTAATTGTTTTCTGTAATATCAGTAGTGGCTACACATGGCTAAATCTCTTCTGTACGAAGATAAAATCTGTTTTGTTTTTTTTTCTTCAATTTTTATAGCATAACTATATATTTATTTGGAATATTGCAAATTTAATATTCAGCAAATCATTTTTTCGACGACAAACTATTCAGTGGAAACGCCCTAGTCTCTGAAGATTTGATGTAGTACCGTTATTTTATCTTAAGAAATAAATCCGCAAAAAAACAATTTACTCAGTGTCTACTAGGGGAGATGATCTTTGACATAGAGACTATAATCCCGGATGATTTTTATTGATGAGTTTCCGTGGGCATTTGTGTAGAGATCTCGCGGTGGTGCTTTCTCCATAGCTTTAAATAGTTGTAAAGATAATATATTTATGTTAAATAGTAAATAAGGAATTTCTCTTATAAGAAATTTAAGAAAAATAAAAAATAGATTCATTACAAATTGATATATATATATATATATATATATATTGTTTCTACTGACAAGCTCACTATTTTTCCGCTTCAACGCCCTGTGGTCACGTATTTACAATCATTAAGTGAGACGCTTATGTATCGTATAACAACAGTCTACGCGCAAAAATGGCTTGTCGAAGTGCAGGGTTTCTTCCCTTTATCGAGATCTTCATCTGACTTTGTATATTTTTTAATCATCTGTAGAGAGCGGAAACATGCTTAGAATAATGAAGATATATGAATTACCAATTTACAAATACGGAGTTCATATTTACGAAGTTCTTATTTCGTTAAAAAGAAGTAAATATGGATTTTTACAATGTATGTATAATGTGGAATACATGCATAAAGTTAGCGAAAAATAATAACAAAATTGCAAAAGTAAGAAAAATGTCAAAAAACTCCCAAAAAATGTTTAGATTTAAATTTATTGTAATTACTAAAATTTATTTTTAGATATTTCTTTGGCTGAAGCATGCTTGTGGCCTTTTGAAAGTGTTACTTATTTTATTTTAATATTTAAACTTATTTTAATATTTTTAGTTCGTTTTGAAAGAAGTTATTGGATACTTTACGATTTATTGATAAAAGTTCCAAATGGACTATACGGGATCAAAAAGAAGAACAAGGTGCCGTCCATAAATCACGTAATTAACCCTCCTCCTCCGCTTCTTAAGTAAGACATTTTCACTGATTTTCTATTTATTAAGTACGGACCGTAAGGCTAATAAATGCCCTCCCCTGTTCCCCTCAAACCTTACGTAATTATATTATGGAATATCTGCGTAATGAAAATGTTATACACATAAAGACTAAAATTAATAAATTGAGTGCGATAATATGTTATTCATAAATGCATTATTATAGAATTTACTACTGAACAGCAAAGTCAGAATAAATTTTATAGCACACTAACCTCAAAATGCCAACTTTATTGTCGATTTTGAGGTTGTTGTGCTATAAAATATCGTATGAGACTGTTGTGGGAGGTGTTTTTCTACCTTGCTCGATTTTCTCACTCGCTTCGCTCGTGCGAAAACCCTCGAGCAAGGTAGAAAACCATCTCCCACAACAGTGTCATAATATACTATTAATTGAAATGAAAATGTATAAACAAAGTATGAATATGCATTAAAAATGAACCAAACTAAATAATGGAAAGTCAAATTAAAATCTTGATTTCCGTTATCAACATAAATGATTTCCAAATAACGCACGAAACAAACCTCGCGTCATCCAACCACCCTCGACGCAAGTCATTTCCCAAAGCGTCCTGAAAACGCGGATCACCATAACCCGAAGGCAGAAACCGTCAGCAAAACGCCCTCACACCGACAAAAGGAAAACTGCACCTATAATAATTCACACCCCCTCCCCCACAAAACACTGCACCAAGATGACGCAGCAGCAGAAGCGCGACGACAAATTCATGCTCGTCTCGCACCTCCGCCTAATCGAACGCGGTTACTCCGCACAATGTGCCATTATATCGACTTATTAAAATATCGACGCCCGACCTGCCATCGCACTTTTGCACCTTGACGCAATGACGCTTCGTTTCGCTCCTCGTTTGTCGAGGGACAGCCTTTTTCTTCTTTTCTTAGATCAGTCGCGTGTTGCGATTTACCTTCTTCGGTCGGTAATATAGGAAGAGGAAGAACGCGTAATCGAACGTGATGATTATCTGGCGAGTACATAACTTATTGCACGGAGTGAGATCTACGCGTCGATGGGATAATGAGGATAACGGTGGGCGCCGTTCTTTGCTTTTGTTTCTTTTTTCTTTTTCGCTTACTGTTGTAGATGGCGTTGGATAAGGGGTATTGTCAGAGGGGCAGGTTAAGATTGCGCTTTGATCGTAAACCAGAAGTGCTGAACGGAGTAATTGGTATGAGTGACGTACGCAATGGAGCGAGTTGTTGGGTTTGTTTTGCGGTTTTATTTGCATCTTTTTGTGTGTTGTACAAGTATTTTTTTAGATGTTTACCTTGCACATAGATTGCAGAGTTACGTTTTTTGCATGAAGGAACAAAGAAAATAGAAAACAGTTAAAACATAAGAATAGTTTAAGTTTTTTTGCTATTAAAGAGCGTTGTTTATTCCATTTTACGTATCTCAGTTTAATTGGACTATTATTGATTTCATGATCTGTGATCAATCAGATACGAATGATTCAAAGGCGCGCCACGTCTACATAGTTATTCATCTTATGTGTCACACATATATAATCTTAAGGAGGTTCAGGCCATACAGTCCCAACTACAAGTTTGTTTAGGCTACTGTTTTAATTCTTATTTTTGTTAGTAATTTTGTGTTTATGAACTTCTATTGTTAAACTTAATTATTATTATTTGCATATTAAACGAGTGTGAAATTAATTTTTGTAAACTTTTGACTTCTGTGCTCAACTCGAGCAGTATAAGAAATTGTTCTCAAATTTAACATACTACGCAAATTGATAATGGGACTTTAGTCAAATTTCAATATTTTACAAAAAATATTGATTATATTGCATATAGTATAATACTTAAAGCATATGATAAATTAAGATAACATTTGAAAAATATAAGAAATATTAGAAATGAGGCTTACTTACAAAAAAAGTTAGGTTAACGAATGATGTGTTTCAAAAACCGACTCAATTGTCAATAAAATAATAATTTTTCATAATATTAAATCTATAAAATATAAAGCAATTTAATATTTGATAAATATTGCCTATGATTTTTATTATTACAAAACGAACTTCTGCATAAATTTGCTATTAAATAAAAAATCTATATTACTAAAGTATTATAGTTGTATTTTTAACATTCTGTAAAATCTCTATCATTTCTTTATGTTTATCTCTGTACACTTACATATGAAGCGGAATATCTGTTTGTTGGACGAACCTCAAAACCTACTAAACCTATTTTCATCAATCGCATACAATTAGAAACAGTTTTACTCTTTATTTATGAAAAAACCATCTTGGCAAAATCAAGGACACCGAAAGCCATTATTGGTTGATTTTTACAAAATCACAAAGTCTCAATACTCATATGATTAACAATTTTTTTTTAATCCAACTGGACGACTTATACTATAAAGCATTAATATGAATATCAAATAAGGTCTATAATATACCTTTTCTGCGACCATTTCATGATTTAATACGTACATTTCGTCATGTAGAATAAAAAAGATAATGTATGGGCATATTTTCTAAGCAGGTAGCATTGAAAACATTTTTAAAGCATTTTATAAAATCCAGAAAAAGATCTATATAGTCATTGAGAAAAATTCAACTTAAAAAATAGACTGTCTACATAATAGAATATTATTAAATATCAACTTTCATAATTTAATTTCATTAATTTATTGGAAAGAGTGATGTCAATGCATTGTTTAACATCATCAACTCTCGATTCCTCCAAAAATTCATGAAAAAGCGCCCAACGTCATCGCGCCAACCACCCCAAAAATCAAATTCAGCGACCCGTCGGTAGGGCCCGACCGCCGACTTATTCCCAGTTCCACGCTGCTCCCCTTCAGGTCCAAAGTCCCATCGGTCGCCTTCTCTGACTAGAAATCGTCCTCGCCTCGTCGCCGCACCACTCCTCTTTTTTTTCACGCTCTGCACTGCGCGGGTGAGCTAGAACTGCCCAGGTGTGTCCTTATACTTTGCGACGCTGCCTGGGGGGGGGGGGGGGGGGAAGGGACCTTCGGGTCGCGCTCGAGCGCAGCGTCGATGCGAGGGAGGAGGGAGAGGGGGCAGGTGTGAGGCCCCCGCGTTGCGACGCGCAGCTTCTCATCTCTCTTGGGGGGGGAGAAGCCGAGGTGGCAATAAAGTGACGGTTTGGTCCCGCGGGACGCGTACTAGGAGCTGCAACCGGAGCTGGATGTTGGGTGAGTGGGATGGAGTGGAGGAAAATAGGAGAGTTTCGGGGACTTTTTGTCTGGAAGATCGGTTCTTGACCTGCAGTAGAGAGTTTATCTTTGTTTTCTTATGAGAATTTCTGGGTTAAATCCTGCACAAATACAACAAATAAAGCAAAATATTTATTTGTAACGTGTTTATGTTTTAAAAATTTGTTTACCATAAATAAAATAACATTTTTTTTCAAAAAGTATGATTTAATTTTGACTTGAACAATGAAAAGAAATTACCTAAACTTTTAAAAAGAATTTCATTTAATTACATGCACACAGTCCGCCGTTTATTCACTGGGCTTTGAGTGTATTATTATATGAACGTGAAATAAAAATTATATGTCTAAACAGTATTAAAATATAAATTTGCTGAATTCTAATAAAATGTATTTTATAAGCATTTTATATAATTGGGACTTTCGACACCAACTTTATTGTGAATCGCTCTCTAAGTGATGGTCATGAACACGGTATGCTTTATAACTTCTTTTATCAATTCAACCGCTATCATTTCTGTTTATAATACATGAAACAGTGTAAATAGATTGTAAAAATGAGAGATTATTAAAAAAGCGAAGTCATTAAATATGTATGTATAAATAGTGTATAAGACAAGAATGTATAGAAAGCGGGTTGTATACAGATGTAAAAATCTATACTTGGAAATAAATTACTACTACTACTACTACTACTACTACTATAATACGTGAAAGATAGAAAAATATACCAATATTTACATAAATATCATAAATCTTTGCAATGAAAACCTTCTGAGTTTATATTTTCATTATTCACGGCGAGTATTCATTTACTGGTGCATGTTCATTATAGTTAAAATAAATCATTTCTTTCTCAAATATCAAAATTAAGAAAAACCATTTTAAACAGAAAAAACCTAACAAGCACTTCAAATTGATTTTATATTCAAAAGAATAGATAGAAACAAGAGGAAATTTGAGAAAAACCAAGGTCAAAGCGAAAATGAAAAAGTCTTTTGTCCGGCCAACGACCTGCAATACTAGAGTCATAAACAAGTGGCTACGAGGTTTCGGGCGGATTAGTTACGCCACCAGCAAAAGGGTTGACACGCGACCAAATCAAGGACACTTTCGACGCTTTCTCCCTCAGAAAATGCTTTTCTCTTGATCAGTGGGACTTTCTCGTTTTCTCTTTTCGGTTTTCTATGGGAGCTGCCGTACCGAGGGTTTGACAAATTTCGGAATAAACTTCTAGAATGAGTTGCCTGTTCATTACAATGTTTCAGCAATTTATTTGTTGCTCTTGTCAGGTCTTTATATTACACATCGTAAGTCATGTAGTCTTAATTATTGTGTCGTGGCCATTTTTGGCTATTGGTTTTACTGTTTTCAGGAATATTGCACAAAACTTTACATTTAACTTAGAAAATCTTTAAAATTATTTGAATATGTTAATAGTTAAGTTTTGCAAGAAATATCACAGCTCAGCTGGCATTTCCAATTATTAACCAACACAAAAGAAATCGTACACGACATTCCATATAGTACGTGAAAGTATTTGTCTCGCGTGAAAACCGTGAGAAGTATGCTCTTACACCAGCCTCGAAATGTAAATCCCTGAACAAATAGCTAGGCTCATTTTTCCTCAAAGCAAACTCGATCAAGCATTCCGTTCAAAACTCCAACCCGATTCCCTTCAAGAAGCTGCAACTCCTCCATTTAACTCGAAAAGCAAACTGAATGAAAAATCGCATCTCAGGTACGCTTCTTCATCCTCGCGTACATCGTCATCCATCGACGATTTCGAGAAAAAGAAGGGAAAAAAAAGCCTTCTAATCCGCCAAAGAAGCAGCCAAAGACTGATGCCTCGTCGTCCTCGTTCCATCCATCGACGAAGTATCACCTACGTATTTTTCGTACGTGTAGTAGCTGCGACGTGTCTTCGCGCTCATTAATAATCTCTGACTTGGCGTTTATAACAAATAAATCTCTTTCCAGAGAAGAGCGAGGGAGGAAGGGAGAGACTCACCTGCGCGGTTCCGTCGATCGCTCACCGTCGTGACACGATGAAAGAGCGACGGCAGCGGCGCGCGGCGGCGACGGCGGCCCATTCCTCAATGGAATTCGACTCCCTCGGCTTGGTGCATCCAGCGAACGCGTCGAGTCCGCCCATCGATGCTCCAGGTTGCGCGGACAAATCGATCGAGATTTCAGGGCGTATGGATGTGGAGAGTAAGAGAAAGATGTGATAAAGGGATGTACCGAGAAACAGAAATGAAGGAACGTTGGTAGAAATAAAAAGATTATAATGTTCAGAAAACTAATAAATGGACAAAATTGTTCACGTTTTAAAAGCCTGAGATTTATCAACGACCTATAGAGATTTAATGTAAAAGGAGTTTAAGAAAGTACACCTTATTGGGGTGCCTAAAAAGAAGCCTGCATCAAGCATCCATAAATAAAGAATGTTTTCTTAGTAGCAGTCAATAATATTGATAACTTTGATGTACTATTATAACAATTTCTTGGGTTATTTTCAGAAGCTTGACTAATTTACTTTTTTGCATAAACAACTATGAACGTAATATGAACTTCAATAAATGTTAGAAAACTATAACTAAAAGCGTTTCATAAGTGCTCAAAAAATGATCAACGGAGCAAGATTGTTTGTATTTTGCACAAGAGTACAATTTATTGTTAATAAATAGCGAATAAGTAAAATTTGTTTCCACGAAGGAAAAAATGTTATAGAAAAAGAAGAGAGAACAGAAACGACGAACGGATATATATTTTGAGAAAATAGTATTTTAGTGAATAATAAATTAGTAATTCTTAATATTCAAACTTCACTGAAATAACATTTAACATAATATTTCACTTAATTTTTCCTCAAAATAATATTGGATATCTTTATATAGAAAGTATAATAGTACATTGTGCAACTAGGGGGGGGAAATTGGCTTTTTCTAAGCGAGGATGATGATTGAGCTCAAATTATTATCCAAGTCTGAAAGAGCCCTTTCCACCCGTATTACAGAACGTATTTTTTTTTAACAAATGTGTGAATAGGGCCTTTTACATGCATGCAAAGGGAATGGAGAAATGGTCATTTCGAGTCGACCACTAGACCTAAGAAATTAAAAGAATATACTTTAAACATTCGAAATTTTTAAAAAAATAAAATTTTGGAGAAATTTGTACATTCCCTCCCACTACCTACAAAGTCGCTCGGAATGCCTAATTTTTCATTCATTTTGCAAGCATGGAACAGGGCCTTTTTCACACACGGTTGAAAAAAGATTATTACTTTCGATTTTGTGATTTTTTCGAAAAAAAAAACTGTAAAAATATATGAAAATGCTAATTTGTGTATATAATTGGTATTCGTCGTCTAAAATTTGGACGTAAACTGAATATTATAGTTCAAAATTTATTTTTAAAGAAGCGTAGTCAGTGAATGTCGTGAACGTTCTATTTTCGTAATTCAAATAATTGTGATCCGCCTAAATGAGATAAATTGCCTGAATTTAATTTTTAAAGACGGATAAAGTATCTTATTTTGCTTTTAATAAGTGTTTTAAATTCTAGTTTGGGAGCAAAATTTCAATTAAGACATTATAATACATTTTTGTTCATTTTTAATATTAAATGCAAAATATTGCCAATTTAATAAATTCATCCGTATTTAAAAATCTACTAAGTGTCTGTATCCATATCATAGGCACCGATGAAACAAAAATTCATGCGAATTTCCAATTGTCCCGAACCCCGAGAAATAAACACAAATCTAAATAGAAAACTGCTTTTTCCAAACACCTACAAATGACCCCGGAGATTGTCAGCCATCGATCTCGACTCGACCACTCAAAAGCCACTTCCGCTTTTCCTCCATTCTTCATACATAATACCACTACCCTCGTCTCCTCTCCTCCACTAAACGATTATTCGTTCATTTGTCGCAGTATATATAACGCAGGAGAACGGGAAGATGCTCGCACGCGCGTGAAAGAGCAAATCGCTCAAAGCCACAGACGGGGCTCAAGACTCGGGACTTGGGGAAAAAGCACCACGGGGTATGCGTGGAAAACCTTCGAAAACTTCCCGTGGTGCGGCGCGAGCGAGAGAAACTTTCTCGACATCTCCCCCGTTCCATTCATTCGCTCGCGAATCGTCGCTGAATACACGCGCAGTATACACACACCGCAAAGAGGGAAGTAGGAAACCTTGATTTAGGACTATTTGGACGTATAGACTCGGCGTGGTCACCGTTTCTTCTTTTTCTTTTGCGCGCGCGGTGTTCGTTGTTTGGGGTGGGGGTACAATGACAGAAGGACGTTTTCACTTTTGTGCGACGTTCGACTTCTCGAGAGCTCACGGAGCGAGCTTTGTGCGCGCGGAGGCTAATTCGGTGAATGAGGGGCAAGAGGGGGGGGGGCACTTCGTTGGCTATAAAGGGGCTTTGATATGGGAAATTTACCTTAGAGCCTGTCCGTCCATTCGGAGATTTGTTGTAATGTATAATAGAACTTGTTTGAGGCGTGTAAGTGCCTTTGAACTTGGACTTGAAAACTCAAAATTGCGAAATAATCGGTTCTGTATGTGGACATATATTTATTTAATATAAGCAGATTTACAATACAAGATGTATTAATCTTGTGGTATTGGGGTGGAAAAAATTCTAACTTTTGTTTCCTTTTTCTTAAAACAAATTCCTTTAAACAGGATTACATGTAATTATATGTGATTGCATACCATCATACTTATAATTTTATACCATCGTATATAGGCATATGTGATCACATGTAACAAAACGAAAAATTTGGACACATGTCCCTGGCATATGCTTATATTATGCGGTAGAATAACTATCCAATTTGTTCTTTTACCTCCAGCTTTTCGTATTACTAATCTAAATCATTTATCTATATCAGCTGAAGTCCTACGAATAAGCAATTAATGTATGGAACTTGGTACGAATAAATATTATCGACTTACTTAATTTAAAATGATCTAAAATGATTTAATTATCCAAAAACCAGTGCAACAGTTTTTTTGTTATAAAATAATTTCCAATTTCCGATTTTCTTTTTGTCAGCTCATGCAACCACCCTCAAAAATCCTAAAAAATACCACAAGCCATCCTGAAACCTTTTTAGCCTCCGAAACTACACGCATCCAATTTCCTTCTCTTTCAACCCCCCGCAAATCGCGACCACGCACTAGCGCGAAAAAAAAGTAGCTGCGGAGAGGAAGAACGCGAAGAAGCCGATTATTCGGCCGTAAAATATTTAACGAGGCTGCCGCCGCGCGTCTTTGTCAACGACGTGAATATCGCAATAAAATATCGCCGCCCATAAATAGGCCGCGTATATAAATCCATGCGTCGCCGCCACCGCGTGAATGGCTCCGAGGAATCATAAAAGCATACAGCCAAAGCTCGCGCTTTTCCCGAGGAGCGGGGGGGGGGGGGGAGGAAATACAACACAGATAATTTCCCGTAATGCCGGGCGAGCATAACGCTTAATTTTAACGTCCTCCCGCCCGTTCTGCTGGTGTATGTTGCTATATTTATCAACGGGCGTTTGGATTTTAGTATGCTTCTTTTTACGTTGGATTACTTTGAGCGTTTATGGAAGTGCTTATTTCTTTTTGCATTGTTTCAGGTAGATGTGTTTGAAACTTTGATGTGCGCAACGCGATTGGCTGATGTCGAGCTGGATAAACTTTGGATTTTGGTGAGTTTTTATTCTGGTACCCTGGTTTCTTATTATGTAGACTGTTCTGCTGTAAGAATAGAAGATTTAATGCTGAGCATTTAGTATTGTAGTCAATAGTTATTGAATTTTATATTTGTATCCTTACAAAACGGAGATGTTGATTAGTATCGAAATGAAGGTTCCCGAAGCCAACTTTGGAGCGTTAGAACAGAAAAAGTGCGCTGCTATTGGTCAACCATCGTTTAAACTAAAATATAATAGGTAATCAAATATTCGATACAGCGATTAAAAATTTTCAATACTTCCTTGATTTTTTTTATATTATTATAGATCTTATATAAACATTTAATTTAATTACTTATTAATTAATTAATAAATAAATAAATTTGAAACTGAAATAGTAATCTTAAAATACGACTTATACTAAATGTCTTAAATTCATCCACGAATAAGCACAGTAATAAATTGTATCTTTTGAATATATCTTAAGGAAATTTCACTTACATAATCTATTACTTTTGTTATTTATTATCATATTTATAGATCAAAAGATCGTAAATTACGATAGTAGAAATTATTACAGACACTACGGATAGTGAGTATAAAATACTTAGATCGCATACTACTAAACCAGTTAGCAACGGTTTTTAAATATATGCCATAATATCTCTCTTGAACTTTGTTATACTCACATCGATCCCTCAATGATATCAGTAGAAACTAGACCATTTACCGTATAATATATAAAACTGCTATTTACACGATAACATTTTTTAAAATTAAAAACAAACAAAATATAGAATAAAAGAACATAGAAAAAATCTCTATTATAAAAAAGAATTTCCATTCACATTCTTCCACTCCACCTGATTCCCTTAAAAAAACTTCGCACTTTCTCCCTCCCAAAGTAAAAAGAGCACACCCTCGCGCCCGCAAATTCACCGCGAGAGAGAGAGAGAAAGTGTGAGAAGACACACGCGCCAATTTGGAGGCTCGCCGCGCGCGTTCTCCGGAAAAAGCAGCGGCGCCGCGCGAGTGGATGCAAATGGGACGACGTCTACGACGCCGACTACGACGACAAGTATATAAGGAGCATATATATATATATATGCACATATACAGAGGAGAAGCGGAACAGCGTGCAGCGAGATGACACTCGCGAGCGGTGCGCGCGCTAATTGGGCCCTCGAGGTGACGCTCTCTCTCTCTCTCTCTCTCTCTCTCTCTCTCTCTCTCTCTCTCTCTCTCTCTTTCTCCCGTTCGCGTGCACAGTTCCTGCAGTGATACTGCAGGGGTATGTATATGTGTATGTGTGGAAGTACGCCCCTGATGGATGGGAAGCGAAAGGAAAGGAAGCGAGAGGTGGGAGGTGGAGGTGGAGGAAGGAGAATGGGTACCATTATGAGCCCGATTCCTAATCGGTTGAGGGGATAAGATGATGTTGAATAAATGAAATGTAAGGATTACTAAGTACTGTGGAACTTTTTTATTGTGATTCGAAGGTCAAGAGATAAATTATAGTTACTAAAAGGTGTTGAAAGGTACAATGATTTGAGAGGTTTGAAAGCAAAATTCATCTAACGAACTTTTGGTGAGTGTTCAACGAATAAGATACTAGGGTACGCGTCTCAGTCGAAATTCATTTATCGCAGGCTTGAGAATCCAAGTTTCAGTAAATCCATTTCAAGTTTTCGGAAAATTCTTAAAAAGTTTAAATTTTTAAATTTGCTGATTAAGGTAGCTTTTAGCCACTAAATAGGCCATCAAGAAAAAATTGTATTATACTACAAACGAGCTTGTATTATGGGTAAAAGTTCACGGTAATAAAATACAGTATTATATACTAGAACAAAAATGTCTAATATAAATTTATGTTTGTTAAAAAAAAATTGTTAATAAAAAGAAAGTTACTTAACGTTTCAAGATTTTTTCATTTCTTATTTGTTTTGAATGTTTCATAGCGTATTTTTTTCTTTGAACAAGTATCTTCAAATCCACCAGCTTAAAATTATACAATAATTTATGCAGAAAGAATAAAAGCTAATTGTTTATAAATAAATACTTTTTTTTATTGTTAAAATATATTTTGCAGGAGTATAGTATTAAGAAAAACGAATTTCTTCGTGGTAAATTTAAAGATACATGTTCAACGAAATAAATAAGCCCTGAAACATTCAAAACTAATGAGAAATGTAAAATTCTTGAAACGTTAAGTAACTTTTTTTTGTATTAACAATATCATGGTTCAAAAATAGTACATTATGCAACAAGGGAATAAAGTCGAGGATTATTCCCGAGGGTGGGTTTACCCTTGCTTCGTTCGGCAGTAAACGTCGGCAGGAATAGTCGACTTTTTTCCCGAGTTGCATGTAGAACTTTATTTCCGATTTAACTGTGGACACTTTAATGACTTTTATTAAAAATTTATATTAATATAGAAATAAATAGTTCAAAATTGAAAAAAAAAGAGTGAAAGCTAGACAAACCGAGAATTTACTTTATTCCCTCCCGGGAATAATAGTATATTATGCACCTAGGGAATAAAGTGAGCCAGTAAATGCCTGCGTGAGGTTCGACGCCCGAGCGGAGCGAGGGCGTCATACACGCTTGCAATCGCCGGCTCACTTTATTCACGCGTGCAATATACAATTTTTTAACATATCTACCAGAAAGTTCGTACTCGTTCACCGCCGAAAAGGGAAAATAGTGCTACATATTAACTCCCTAACCTCACTCTAGTCCCCGCCGCGCCACGCGCTGTTTGTACCCAAGCCGAAGGCGAAGGCACATGCGCGTAGCGGCGGGGACTAGAGTGGGGGTAGGGATTTAATGTAGCGCTTTATTCCCGGCTCGGCGGGGATAAAGTACGTCTTTATGGCTGGGTGTGTTAAAATAGTATATTATGCACCTAGGGAATAAAGTAAGCCAGTAAATGCCTGCGTGCGGTTCGGCGCCCGAGCGGAGCGAGGGCGTCATACACGCTGGCAATCGCTGGCTCGCTTTATTCACGCGTGCAATATACAATTTTTTAACATATCTACCAAAAAGTTTGTACTCGTTCACCGCCGAAAAGGGAAAATAGTGCTACATATTAACTCCCTAACCTCACTCTAGTCCCCGCCGCGCCACGCGCAGTTTGTGTCCGAGCCGAAGGCGAGGGTACATGCGCGTAGCGGCGAAAACTAGAGTGGGGGTAGGGATTTAATGTAGCGCTTTATTCCCGGCTCGGCGGGGATAAAGTACGTACTTTATGGCTGGGTGTGTTAAAAAGTAAATTTTTTATGTTTCACATAAAGTAAAGTCTGCCAACTGATTTGGCACTCCTGCTTTCTCAAAAAATGACAGTTATCTTGTACTCAGTAACATTGAATTTTATATTATTTATTTTCTGTACCAACATATTAGTGTTATACAAACTGCATAATAAGCGAGTCATTGCCACAAATTTGAGATAAAGTGCAAAAGATAAGGTTATTTCGGAAATTGTACATCAACTGCCTAATTATACCTCTTGTATCAGAATACCTTAGGAAAGTATATTAATTGAGTTATAATGGCTTATGCTATTCTATGAATGGATTTAAATTTCACAATAGAAATCATTAAAAACTGAGTTTAATCCTAAAAAGTCATAAATTGTAAACATTGTTTACTTTCTATAAATATGTCTTTTAGCATAATTTTGTTTTCAATTCATAAATAAATTTATATTGCAAAAAATTTGGAATAATAAACCTAAAATATTTATAACTGAAATATTATCAATCGCACGTATACTTATAGATTTCAAAATATATACTGTGAACAAAATCTATAAGAATGACAATATGCTTTTATCCCTACACCTAACAAAATATTTATCATTATACGAAAAAGGTTTGTTTTTAGATATTGTTTTTTTTTTCTCAGAAGGAAATGAATCTTATGACTTGAAAATTACAGGACATAATTCTATATCGTATAAAACTGCTCTTCAGTAAATATTTTATTGAATTATATCTTATATTTTTCGAGCTATGGAGGTTTAACAATTATTTTTAATCCTGATGTAGTAAGTGAATTTTGCAGCAGTTTCTATTCACCATTTTTTCAATACTAAAAATCAGAAGCGTTGCATTTTTTAGTAGCTATTCCAGTTTATAAATTTTCGATTAACTATACTAAAATACAGGGAGACTTAATTGTCAAAAATCCGATAATTAATAAATTAAATAATAATTTTCCACTGTAGAGGAGAAATCAGTTGTACTTTTGGTATTATGTATGTTCCATATTTAATGATTTCTTATAAGAAACGAGTCTCTCACGATGTGTGATTATGAACCACGTAATTCAGTTGAGCAGATGAATAACAATGTATCTCACGCCTTAAGATTACGAAACACACATCTTAAAGATAGATTTATATAAGAATAGAAAATATTAGTTACTTTAGCTTAATATTCCTATCACAAGATGATAATAATAAATAAAGTAGTCTGAATTTCGAACTCTAGAAAAGTAATCATTTTATAATCGTCATGTGGGAGGTATGTTGTTATTGATCTGTTAAGCTGAGCTGCACAGTTTATAATCGTACCTCATGAGATAGTCGATGTGTGTTCAGTTTGAGATGGTTGTATTAGTGATTAGCAGAGGTGCACGTGCAAATGGGAAAAGTGAATCATCACTACGAAAATACAAATGTTCGCAGGCTGAAGCGAGAAGATACGGCTGATGAAATGTTCACAAACTATGAATGATGTCAATTTGTTATATTATTGTCATATATTCATGTAGTATTTATGTTTATTTGAATATTGCAGTTTATTATCTGTCTAGTTTATTGCTTCCTCCTATTTTTTGTATTTACTATCATTTGCTAACTTGTATGTATTCTTACTCTAGAGTGATCTTTACTATCTTCTGAAGTTCCCCGATTATCATCATTTCCTTAAACATTTGGCTGTATGATTTATGTACATCTTATCCATTTAAAAGTTGATTTTTCCCACTTTTAATGTATTTTTTTTCTTATTTACATTTTATCATCTCGGACTCTATTGTGGATCAGTGCCTCTATTGTGAATCATTTGGTTTTAAATCATTATTATGGAGGTTTTAAGTACTTTGATGAAAAGAAAGAAATAATATAAAACTTTTATAATAGTGTTTTAAAACCAAATGACTCAGAGTAGAGACACTGACCTAGAACAGCATCCGTGAAAGTATTATATATTACATATTATTAAATTTATTATATAATTTTCAAAAAAAAAAGTAGATACAAATTATTATTATTATTTTATACACAACGTAAGTTTTTAATTCATATATCAAAGCGTTTTATATTTATTTATAGGATTAATGTGAAAAAGAAGGGAATGATGAAAAGTAATATATTTAGAAGAAATTAAAATGTGTAAATTTAAAAAAAGTTATATTTCCTATAAATTATAATAATGTTGTACAAATGCTTTTTTTTGTAGGTTGATAAATAAATATTACAAATTGCGCAGCACGGATGTGTGATAACTAATTACATATCAGCTTTCTCTTTGAGAAAGTAATCTTATTTGTTCGAGAGGCAGACAGATGAGGTTTTTGCAATCGTTTTTTCCACAGTTTTGGATTGATGACTTATTCATAAATTAGCGATGGGTAAATTATTTTATGTATTAATACATGTGCAAGTGTAACCCAAACTTGCGTCGGACTTTACACAGATTTTGTTGCCGAACAAACACTTTGTACTGCACAAAGCATTTTGCGCACCGTTGCATGGTTCACCAAATATTTTAGGTATCACTGTAACAAAAAAAATTGTTTTTCAACATTAATTTTTATTAAAATTGATAATATTTCATAAATAGAACAAAATAGTATAAATACAAATCGAAAAATATCTAGTCTTTATAATAATTCAAACGAAATGAGTAAAGGAGTAGTTCATGTTATTCTACAAGGGAAACGAGATGCCGTTCAAATTTAAAAAAATGTAAATGTCTTTTTTGAAGGTTAAAATAGAGTGGAAACTGCGCTTTTTATGCTTCCTCAGCGCTTACTAATATTTGTGTCAAGGAATCGCGGCATATAAGTCTTTTTTTATAAATTTTAATTGATCTTAAAAAATTATCTAAAAAGTCTATTTTAATATAATAATAAAAACTAATTATAGTAATAGTATATCGACGTCCCTTACGAAGACTAGCACATTTCAGACTTCTAATAAACACCTAGTTCTTTTCAGACTCCTTTTATAAAGAACTAGGACTTTTTAGATTTTCTGATTAATACTAACACTTTCTTAGATTCTCTAAGAAAATACAGTTTTTATTTAAAATTCAGAAAATTGCTAATTTTCATAAAAGGTTCCTGACAATAACTAGTATTTTTCGAGAAACCTGAGATATGCTAGCCTTCGTAAGGGACGTCGATATCAGGATGTTTATGTGTTCGAATTAAATTAAATATTATTGTTCGATAAGATCTATTCACACACTTTTCGCAGACTAATTTATATACTTTTTATTTTTATAATGTTATATTTTCGAAAAAAAACATTATATTAAAGTTTTATATATTATTTGATATAACATAAATTGGTAATTAAGTTAGTACTGATAACAATGTTATATTTGCAGATACTTTGCCACCTAATTAGCATAATTTCTCATATCACTGCGTGCTATGAAATATATATAAATTAGGTTGAGAAAAGTACATGAGTGCATCACATTGCGCATTATTATTTATTTCAGATGAACATACGAACATCCGGATAGATTATTTTGTTATTAAAATAATAATTAATACCTTTTTAAAATAAATTAAAAAATATTAATATATTTTATTACTCATTTGTATATTTTTTAAAAATATTATATAAAAATATTATTTCCTATTGGATATACAATATATCGGTAATGAAGTTAGTATTAATAATAATGATACACTTGCAGATAAACACTTCGCCGCCCAATTAGAAACCACTATTTTTCATGTCACTGCACATTAAAAATATCCAACATAAGAATCACAAACAATTACGTTTAATGCAAAAGTAAAATAATAACAAAGTCAGACTCACATTGAGCGGCGCTCATGGACACGACGATCAACAGCAAAAAGATCAGGACCTTCATCTTCACACTCGCACTTTGTAACTTTGTCTTGGAGAGATGCTTCGGGCTCGAGAGCTAGCGTCGTACTGATAATTCATACCAGTTTAGACTCTTGTTATATCCGTCGGTTGAACAGCTCGGGGCGATAGAACGCAGTAGTATCGTGACTCAGATATACTTAGTGTATATAGCCAACCACATAAGTATCTGGTGCGTGAAGCGCGTACGAGATAATGTTGTTGATGATATGTAAATTTCTAGGAACATCGCGATGACCTGTTTACCGCCAGTAAATCGCTTTCTTACTCAGCGGCATAAATCTGTTTATTGTAATTGGGATCGTTTGAAGATTTCAAGTGCACGTCGAGTACTTGATCCTTTTTTTTGTTTGCAAAGATTACTATAGTTTGTGTAATTGATAGGTGTATTAGTCATTTTTTTATTTTTAAGCTAGAAATAGAAAGGCGTGCTACTCAAGGCCAAGGTTATCTTCATCGTTGTTGGATCTACCTTTTTTTGAAAGATACAATTTCGTCGATTCTTTTCTCGAAATGCTCGAAAAGTGCCAATATTGTCGACGATATCGTAATGGAATTTTCTGTTACGGATGAATATGAGTAACAATACTCCTTCGCGTTATTAAGCTGTTTGTAAGTTAACGTTTCCGGTACGTCGAGAAAGAAATATAATTCAATTTGCAAGATCGACAAATTGAGGTGCTTTAAAAGCAGCTCTAATTTTACGAGTTAGAAATTGGGGTAGGGACGAATTGAAGTCGTCACAGTAATGATTCAAGTGAGGTCATCGACAAGATTGTATCTCACTGAGATATTAAAGTGTTTCCATTGCATTGTACGGAGTGATCCACGAAACCATCGAGTTCAAGGTCATCATCAAAAAAATAAAATCTACATGCGCATCCAATCATATGAAAGATTTCTATAAACAATTTAATATAATATGAAAATTAATAATGTAATTAAAAGTTTAGAATGTTTTTATAGCACATCCGAGAAATAAAGTTATTTTATAATGTACAACCAGTTTAACAAAATCATGAAATTCAATTTACGTATTCTAAGAGAAGCCAATAAGTTAAATCTTAGCATCAGTTTCTACATAGCTTCAAGTGAAACATAAAAACAAGATGCTAACGATCCATTTAATAGTGAGGAAGTATAATTAGATGATAATAATAATCTATGAGTCAGGATGTATGGACGTTTGCACTTAATGACAAGACATCGTTAATTGACTATTTATCTATTTCCATTTTTTATTTTATACTCGATACGAAGTAAACATGCACTTTTCGCGGAAAGGCGCATTAATAATATTATATAAAATCATTATTTATTTAGTTATCTTCATAAATGGATATACAGTCTAATTATAAATTATATAAACCGGCAATTCTATAACTAAATATTTTTCAAGATATGTGCTATTTTACTGCGATTATGTTATTTTAATAAAAATTGGTACGTCTACTTCTGGCCATAAGTCTACAAATCTCAATCCCAGAAAACTTGTCTGAAAGATAATGAATTTAGAGTGAAAGAGCTTTTATTTAAGTTTTGTTTCGTATATAAATATTAAACTGATATAAAGTTGTTAACAGTTGAAAATGATGAATGATTTCCAGTCATCATCTTCAATTGTTAATAACTTTTTATCAGATTAATATTTTTATACGAACAAAGCTTACATTGAAGCTTAGTCGGCCTACTTTCAGTACCTTTTGGACTATTGTATTAGCATAACAATTTGTAGAGCTACAATGTAAAGCAGAGGTACCATTTTTTAAAAAATTACTTTGGGCATAATGGCTTATATTTTGAAAAGATAGGCCCATGCGAATAAACTGTGGATAGTGGGCTTCATTTTTAAGTATCAGATACCTCAAACTCAAAATATTATCGAAATCTGTTTCTCGGAGATGGGAAACTGAAACTTTCTTACTTTTTCAGTGGAAACAGCCACTGTCTCTGTGAGTGAGTATTACTGATAAAAAATTAGTTTTTGTTAACGACGCAATATTTGTGCTCCCATATAGTGCACATCAACGACGGGAGTCTGCAGTGTGTTTGTAAACAAAGCTCATGCAATTTGTACAGAGGTGCTTGTATCAATCGGCAGGGACTAGGAATCGAACCCGGGTCATCGGCGAGGGAATCCAGCACTACCAACGAGCCCTTGTAGGCCCCTACGAAATTGGTTATTTAATTTTCTTTCTTCCTTATTTTATTTAAAAAAGATTAAATTAAAATTCTAATGTTTTTTTTAATGTGTTTTATGGATTTATACACATTATTATGGATTTTTACACATTATAATGTTCCCTGTGTCGTCTTTCATACTCGACAACATGATACCTTTTTCCTATCCAGCCGGTCTCCAGCTAAACGATCCCGTTCTCTCTAATTTGCTCTCAAAAAATCCCAAAAGTAAAACCGTCCAAACTCATTTCTATAATCCCCGACACTACCAAGTCCAAAGCCCCCGGTTTATTCTCTCCTCCGCCAAATTCCAAATCCCTTGCGAAAAAAGGCAGCCTCGTGACTCCTCTTCCTATCAAAGACGCCTCCCGACGTCTCCACATCCCACCCCCACCCCTCGCAAAACACACAATGCTCGCGCGCGCGCCTATATATCCTGCACGTATACACAACCTATAAGGCAGCGGAGCGCGCATAAATACGCGCATTAACCGTCTCTAAAACCACTCGTTATTTCGCCCCGCTCGCGCATCCGCGCGCCGCGCCACGCTGCACGGAGGCATTATCCAATTTTCCAAGCAGATATTTCGCGATATAATAATTGGGCATTCAGGGGAGGCGCTCGGGCGCAGACTCTCTCGTCTCCTCCTCCTCCTCCTCCTTCTTCTTTTTTTTATATCGTCGTTATTATCGTCGTTCGCGAGGAGCGCGAGCATAAAACATTCTCTCGGTCTCTCTCTCTCTCTCTCTCTCTCTCTCTCTGTTTTTTTGCAGGGTAGGAGGAGGAGGAGATATGCGCGCGGGGAGTGTTTCTTTTTTTTCGCGCGCGGGCTCTAAAGCGTCACTAATTATTGTTGGATAGCGAGAGCCAGCAGCGGTAATGAGTTCGCGAGGAGGACGAGTCTCGAGACTTTAAGGAGGCTTTAGCATCTTGCGTTACTCGGGTTTTACCTTGTTTCTCTCCTCGCCCGCGAAGCGACGCACTTAAGGCCGAGGACGGGAGGCGCTGCACTGCTGCTGCTGCTGCCGTCGCTCTCTTTTTTTATTAATTATAATTCTCGGGGATTATTCAGGCGCGAGCCGCGGAGTGTCGTGCGACCGCGAGGCGAACGAAGAGATGTGCACCTCTTTTACTGCTGCTGGTCTTGGTTGTAGGTTGGTCTTTTTTTAGCGAGGTGGTTTATCCGCGATGGATGACAGGGATTTTTCTTTCAATGGTGCACGAGTGTTTTGCTGTGGTCTGAAAGTTATTGGACTATTTGAAGAGGAGTCTGGGTTACTATGCGTTTAAGAAATTAAATGTCGTATGTATTTTCTTTTTTAATGAATTAACGATAATCTAATGCCTTTTTTTAAACAATTTTGGTAAATGAGAAAGTAAATTTATTTTTTCTAATTATCCCTGATAGAATATTGACGAGTTGGACAGGTCAATTCAGTAACTTATATTGCTTAGTTCAAGTTATTATTATTATTATATTATTATTGTAAAGGCCAAGTAGTTATAATAAGCAGCAACAGAGCTTACAGGACAACAGCCATTACATATAGTCTTTATATCGCCTGCAGACGTGTGTGCATCATCACCATAGCTATCATAACTAATGGTTGGGATTACATATCCGTAGCTGTGCAGTCCATAGCCTTGTTCATACGTCACGCCATCTTTTTCTTTTGTTCGCGAGTTGCATCCCATCCTCCTCATAACATCCTATTTTTCGTAGGTCAATTTTAATATTGTCCTCCCACCTTCGTCTCGGTCTACCCGGGGTTCTTACACCTGTCGACTTCCCTACAAGAACTCCAAATGCTGCTATTTCATTTCCAATTCTAGCTACGTGACTAGTCCATCATAGTCTTCGAGATTTAATTACTCTCGTAGTTCAAATAGCTAAAATTTAATTAGAAACTCGAGAACAGTTTAGTACGAACTTGTTATTTAATAGCAAAAGCAGACGACCAAAACGAACACGCTGACATACGGAGGGAGTGAGAAAAAATATAATTTATGTTTTTTAGCTGATGTAAATGATTACAGCTTAATACACATAAGAAAATGCAGAAGTCAATGAAATAGAGTAATAAAGCCAATGCAGTTGTAGAAATAGTGGCAACGAGATCTATCAGCACATGAAAATCTAGAGCGAGAATCGTGAAAGTGAGATCGCGCGTATACGAAGCTAGCTGCTGCCAAAGACAATTGCATCAAATACACAATAATACATACGCGCACGCGAGGAGTATGACGATTGCGCGACAATTAGAAATATTTTGACAATAACACGTTCCGGAAAAAGGAAGTTAGAATTCTTAATGCGATAACGCACGCTAGCCTGCAACCAGTTAGGCGACTTGAGAGGCTAAGTGATGACCACGTAAACATACTCTCGGCTCATGCACGTTCTTAGCTCGGTAGGCTTCGTTTCATATCCTGACAAATTAAGACTTTATTTGGATACAAACATTAGTGGTATTATACCTTGACAGATCTGTGAGCATAAACAAAGCAGTTTATGCATTTTCCGGCTAAAATTTAGTTCGAAACCTGGCAACGTTTCTAACAACGTAATATGAAGACTTCAATAAAATCTTTAATTACAACTAATGCTCTTTGATCAATGGGTTTACTGAAGCCCAGAAAATATTGATCAAAGATCCTTATTAAAAAAAGTATTCTTGTTAAAAAAATAATTATTTTATAGTATTATTAGAAATTTAGAAAAGAATCAGATTTAAAGGAGAGTCGTATAGTATGGCATAGCTTACAGTATGACAAATTATTCGTTCCTGGCTTCCACCGACATATGGGGCCACTCTACCGCGGAGATTTGATGCATTTTGGTCTATAAAGCATACTCCCGTCGTCATCAGAAGTATTGACAATATTCAATTACCTACAACTCTGAAACTTACTCAATTATCTTAAACCACAGTGCAATTATCTTAAGCCACAGTGCCCGCCACCTTTGCGAAATAGCCTAATATAAAGTTGATTGCTCGAAAACTTCTATTATAAACAACAATTTATTCAATTTTACGAATGACAAAAGTTATTTTATCAGGCTTACCTTTTTTTCTAAGTAAGTTTATGTCTCTCTAATAATTTTTTTATTAAGTTTAGACCTTCGTAAGTCTATTGAAACACCGCTGTACTTCTAATTATCATTATCCGTACAGTGTAGCTTAAAACGCTGTAATACACTTGTCGTGTAGTATGACAAACACGATTGTCGTACAGTATGTCATATGTAAATTAAATGGTAAAATATTACAAAAATTTACTTCTAACATGTTTCAGAAGAAAAATGTCTACTATGACTTGTCATGTGTGTTGAATATAATCTCCAACCATTTATTAAGTATTATTCTTATTTTTCGCTATTTATAACTACAATACTATATTTTAGTAAATATGCAGTATTGTGATTTAGAAAGCAATTTATAAATGTCTATAAAGCTATATTTTTAATAAATATACAATATTATTATTTTTAAAAATGTTGTGAGTACCCTTATAAATCATTTAGACCTCAAAATTGAATACAAATACTATTTTGTCATACCCTAAACAGCTATGAGTTGTCATACTGTACGACGCTCTCCTATAGTTAAAAATAAATTTTAATAACAAATTCTCGAAATTTAGAAAAGAATCAGAATTATAGTTTAAAATAAATTTTAAAAACAAATTTTCGAAATTTAGAGAAGATTTAAAATTAAAGTTAAAAATAATTTATTTATTATTTTTCCTTTTTCTTTAGAAACTACAATCCTTTTCTGAGTAACATACAACTTTCTCAAACAGGCAAAAGCGCCATAAACCATTTCCGCGCTCACGCAAATTAAATAAGTGCAGCTAACTAGAAAAGTAGGTCCAAAAAGAGTTTAATAAAGCGAAGAATTGCTCAACAGTAGTAGGCTGATATTGATGGACCTTTAAAAACGTTGTATTATGTTGCTGGTAGATGATAACCGAGATATCTAGTTATTGTACTGAAAACCCGTTTAAAACCATAAACACATTTATCTCAAAATCACATTTTTGTTCGTTTTGCTGCTGTGATTGCGAATAAACCAAGGTTCAAATCTTTATGAAAATAATTGAGCATATCTAGAACATGTGCAATTATGCCCTGAACCTACGCAAAAATTCGTAAAAACTACTATTTTAACAAAAAAAAGAATATAAATATCTTATATATTAAATGAAAAATAACGCATTTAAAAAAAGTTGTCGTATTTCAGCATCCACTTTTCAATTTTTAATTCTTTTTCTTCCTTATTAGTTTTGAGGCCAAAAAGATATTAGAATTTTGAGTAGAGATCAAATTATAACAAATTATTGAAAAAATATAAGTAGTCTAATTATTCCTTGACTATTTATTACTATTAAAATAAAAAATGAATAGTTGTTCATTATTAATTTTATTTTCTCGTAATGTTTTACATTTACGAAGCTATCTAAGAAAGTAATATAATCTAAATAGCTAATAAATACCGTTACATCCATAGTACTTTAATACATCATGACACTAACTTCTGCAAGAATTTATCCATTATTAATATTTCTCGACACGCTCATTAAAACACATCAAACCATTCGAACCAAAAAAATGACAATCTCCTCCACAATCTCGCTCGTCCTACCGTTCCGTTTTCTTTTCTCTTCTTCCGCGCCTTATCTTCAACGAGCCGCCTGTCTATCTCTCACTCTCGACAATCCGTCAACAATGAGATTAGACTCCTCAGGATTCTCAAAGAAAAAACGGTTTATTAGACTCTCCCGGCTCATCTGTATATATAAATACTACGAGAGAACGTGAGAGAGAGAGAGAGAGAGAGAGAGCGCCCCGAGGAAAATGGCGCGGCAGCAGTCAATAAGCGCGCATAAAGATGTATATATATATATATATATATATATATATATATATATATATATATATATATATATATATATACACACGCCGTTCGCGCATCTCGCTTTGATTGACAGCTGAAGCGACGCGCTCTCCTTTCTTCCGCCGCGCGTGTGTCTCGCTCCGCGTTTTCTCTGTCGCTCCCCTTATACGCGAGAACGTATAGTCGCATCTATTCTTATATATGAGATGTGCGAGCTCGGGCTTAGATGAGCAATGAAACCCCCGTGCGTGGATTCCCGGAATTTATAGAGGATATAGAAAAAGATGGGGATGAGGAAAGAAGATATCGAGTGCGAGAGCGTCAAATGAGAGAAAAATCAAGGAGATGACAAGACTTGGTGGAAAAATTTTATAAAAAGTTCTAAATATGATTCTATAAATTATAATATACGATCTACGTCACCATTTTACTGGGTGTTATTGACATTATTTCAATAAAAATGACTCCAATTTTTATGAACTATTACAGATAAGCATATTATGCTGGTCACAAACAATTTTCGTGTATAAAAGGAAAACTTGATAATCTTTTATAAATACGAAATTTAAGAGATTTGTAAAATTAGGTGCTGATTTGAATCATATATTAGCATTAGAATTTTCCAATTTCTTTTTCGATAAATGGAAGACGTAAAAACTAGACGCTTAAAGCTTGTTTTTAATTAATTTTTTTAGTCTATCGTCATGTTGGCGTCGTAGAGTACGCATATCACAGTGGCATACTTGTAATTTTCCTATCGCACAATTTAATAATGTTATCTTGAAAATGTAATAATTACTTATATTCTGTAGTTATAGTTATAAATATTACAATGTATTTCACTATATATTTATTCTATCCTGTCATTTAATTTGATTTATGCAAAAGCATGAACTTTAATTGGTAATTATAAGAGATAAGCGTCTTCAAGATTCATCGAATATCTGAATCTTATTGAGTAAAATTTGACAGTAATCTATAATTTTTTATTGATTAAGACGTTACAGGAGTTACAGGAAACAAAGATTTAAAATACCACAATCTGGCCACCACGTAAGACTTCATACATTCGATTACTTATAGTTCGCAATATAGGCTTTGAATGTGTTAAAGTATGCGAATCTTTAATTAGGTAAGTGTTATAATTTCTGTATTGCAAAATATAACAACGTAATGTAGAAAAATAAAAATGCTTCTTAAATATTTGTATTTCTTAGTCGTTGCGTAAGAGGTTTTAATGGATCTTTGAAACTTTTACAAAATATCAAAAACTTTATTATATTTCAATTTTTTCTTTGGTTCTCAGTTTATTCATCAGTAAGTATCAGAAAATTCAATTTTTAAAAGATTTCCATAAGTTGAATAATTTCAAATTCTTTATACAACTTACTTATTTGATGTATGAACATACCCCAAAATTAGGATGTTGCATAAAAATAAAAAGTTGATTTTTCATATTAAATAGGTAGAATAGCAAAAATGAATTAGGTCGTATTTTTTCTTTTATCATAAAAATGAAACATTTGAAAGTTACAGACGTTTAAAGTTTCCAAATTTTCGATATATATAGATATACTCTAATAAAAATATAACAACGTGACGTCACGCAAATTTCGAATGGCTATAATTACTTTAATTTTCGTTAAATTCCAAAAATAAAAAATGCGATCTAATTATTTTAGCATAAACTATTTGAACATGGAAAAAAATCATGTAACAACCGAATTTCAGAGTATAAAAATTAAAGGTTCAAATTTTATTTTCAAAGGCAGAGATTCTCCTTAAGAACTTTAGAGATATTGCATATCTTGAGTTAAAATTAGCAGAGTACCTTCTGCGATCACCTTCCACTGACCTTCAATATTTTAGCTCCGTAGGATTAAAAATAAAAATATTCTTCATTTTGCCGTACTGAGAAAAGTGTATAGTATCGGTTACTAAAAATGTACTGGAGTTCCGAATTAAGAATCCTGACAAATAAATATTTCTAGTAACTGTAACGAAGAAAATTTGAGTTAACGTGCACTAAAGAAAACTATTCACTATATCCTTAAATATGTATAATATATAGAAAAAGTTTAGAAAAATTAAAATTATTCGAAGTTTAATTTATTAAAAAATATATTTCGGTTTTCTAGAGCGTTCAATAATTGTTGCTCATCGGTTTTTTCTTCAGAAGGACGAATATATTCATCCTAGCATTCTTGTTCATAACTTTTCGTCTACCTAACTTTAGAAGGTCTGTGTCATCTCTGAAAATTAAAGCTTAAAGAAATGCGAAAGTGAACTAAAAATCCCTACCTTTCTGGCATAAATAAATAAATATTTCAAATAACGCCATACTATGCCCTCCGTATTCTTAACAGGAACCTTGAGAATTTAACTATAGTTGTATATTTTCAAACGCATTTTTCTCCGAGAGTTAATAATGAAAGCTTCTGCAAATTTAACTGAAGGTTTCTGGCAATAATACGGACGGCATAGCATGGCCGTTTTTAGAAATATTTATTTATTGCAGAGAACAAAATATAAATGTGATGCCGGTAAGGTAGGGATTTTTAGCTCACTTTTACATCCCTTAAGTTCCATACTATATAATTACAGTGATTAAAAGTCTAGATTCTTATGAAAAATAATTCCACAGAACACAAAATTCCTGCATTTCGAAGCGACGTCGTGGGTAGAAACTTGTATGCCAGGGAGTTAAACATCAATGAAATAATCTTTTGTTGTTCATATTTGAAAACGTAAATTTCACACAAAAAGCAAGACCCGCAAGAGAGACACCGCGTCGTAGAAAGAGAGCGGAAAGCATGTACAACCCGCGCGCGACGTATGTAGGAGCACGCATATACCTGCCAGTGCGATTGCTCGCAACTCTGGGCCCTCGAGCTTTGGCTTTACAACGAGAAAGAGAGAGAGAGAAAGAGAGAGACGGAGAGAGAGAGATAGAGAGAGACAGAGTTAAAGCAGCCGCGGCAAGCGCATTGTTAGCCGGGAAATACGAGATTATCCGCGCATTGTCGCGCTCTCCGCTTTGCGCCAAGAAGACGAAGGGGTAGAGACAGAAAGAGAAAGATAGACTCGCACATGCACATGCACACGTAGAAAGATTAGCCCCAGTTTATGCGAGAGCGCCTCGTTGGTCCCAAGTGTTATGTAACATCAATTGATATCAAGCGCGTGCGTCTGTCGCGCCGGGGATGAAGGCGTCGAAATGAGAGGAAGCAGGGATGAGGATGAAAAGCGAGATCGGCTACTCTTTTTTTTTAAGGTGATGTCTCTTTCTTTCATTCCTTTTTTTGGGTACTTTCTCACAGTGGGTCGCTCGATCCTAGGATTTTGATCGCGCGGGTCTGTCTCTCGATCTGTCTCGTTTTTTTGGGGGGTTGATCTTTCTTTTGGTGAATAGGAAAGAGAGAAAGGTTTCTGGGTGATGTCTTTTTTGTCGATGTCGGGTGAGAGTGTGTAAGGGACGTTTCGGGGAGTTTTTGATTGAGTCGGGCGACGGCTTTGTGCGACGATTAACTCGGAAAATTCGTATGTGAGGGCTCGTGTGAACTTTTTATTGGCTTCAGGATTTTATTTTCGAGTTATTTTTCGATATGTGCAAAATTGATTTTGCTATTGAATACATTTTAATTTTATATAGTTATTTATTCAATTAAGAATATGTTGATCAATCTAGAGAAAAGTATATAAATACTTAAGGAATGATCTTACAAAGTTTAGTGTTAATTTTTATTTTCAGACATTCAACACATAGTTAAGAATTTCATTATAATTTTCACATATTTAAATGTTTGAATTTGCAAATTAAATTTTGTTGTTTATATTGTTGAACGTTAATGTTAATTATGTACTAATATTTATTGAAATTTAAATTTTGTGAGCAGCTGCGTTAATATTTCTATATATTTAATTGAGGATGTTGATAAGATAAAGGCTTCCTGTGGTAAAAGATTTATCTGGTACTAATGTGGCTCATAAAAACTGACAGAATTATCTTGAATGTTGAGATTACGCCACAAAAGACATTATTTGAAAAATGTATTACAATAAGTATAGCTACTGAATCATTATTTTGAATTTAACAGCATAATTTTATAATTTGTATATATTTCTAAGTAAAATTTTTAATTTTATTAAATATGAAACTAAAAATTAGGCTACTACTGATCTGATTGATATGTGATTGGCTTACGATTTCTGACAAAAGTGTAGAAGAATGGCTGTAGCAAATTTGTGAGTCAGACAAGTGCCTGACTAGTACCAGACTAATCTTTTAACATGAGAAGGTTGATTTTTTAACATGTTATAACTTCTTCAGAGTCGTTTATATTAGTTTATAATTTATTTAGTAATAATACCCAAAATACATTAAGGGATCAGGTCTGGGTTAAACCCAAAAAATTACTTTTTTTTACGAATCCAGAAAACTTTTTATGTTTATATGCAATCATTCTGAAAATATATGTGCTATCAAAATACAATATTATCTTAAATTTTGCTGTTGTAAAACATCAAAATCTTGACCCAGCACGTCACAATAAATCACTGTTTTCAATACTATATTTATTAAAGGAACTTTGATCCTCACACGTTTCGGGGTGACACAATGAACAAAAAAAATTTTTCTGGCGGTAATTTGACCTTTGATATGTATCACAAAAAGTGCGGAGCACTTTCTCGTTAAAATTTTTTCTGTTATCTTCTTTCAAAGATCTAATAGATTATTTGAAAAAAATTTTTTAATAATTTTTAAATAATGGATTGGATCTCCAAAAATACTAATACATTTTTTTTAACGAATAAGTGCTCTGCTCTTTCTGTAATACATGTCAAAAGAAGTCGAATAACCGTAAAAAAAATATTTTTTGTTCATCGTGGCACCCCGATATGTGTGGGGTTCAAAATTCCTTTAATAAATATGGTATTGAAAATAGTGATTTATTGTGACGTGTAGGATCAAGCTTTTGAGGTTTAACAACGGTAACATTTAAGATATTATTGCGTTTTGACCCTGGTAGAAAATTGACCATCATTTATGGCCTGTTCGCTATCTATTGACCAACTTCCGTGGTCAATTTGTAGCCAACATTTACACCATAAGTTGACCATAATATGAGTAAAGATAAATGTACTATAACCTCAAATACATGTATAAAAGTTTAAATTCGCACAATGTTTTTTGGTTTAAACGAATTTACAATTTAAAATTTAGCTTACTGATGCGAGGAGATATATGAGCGAAGTTGCAGTATTCATACATTCTACAAATTTTAACTCTGATTCTATACGTAAAATATATGCCCATGATGCTCAGTATAGTATAGTATAAGTCCATGCGCACGCGAACGGCGTCGGGCGCTTATAGGTTGTTTGTTCGCTAAAAGCATATAAGAACATAAGACGCAAGAATAACATTGATTAGTATATATATATAGGTACACCAGAAATATACAGATACAAGAGAAAAAAGTTTGTATTCATCTTATTTATCGTATATACAAGAAACATAAACATTAGAATAACATTGTTTGGTATATATATATATATATATATATATATCCCAACACACATGCAGACATGCATACATTCACGGTGTGTTGACAGCTTGGAGTCTAGGAAGAGAGCAGACCCTTATCTGTTTGAAACATATAAAGAAAAACTTAGTTTTGCGTTGTTAGCAGTTTAGCAGATTTTGCTTAAAAAGTTGAGCAGGATTGCTGAGTAAAATGTGCCCAATAGAATCAAGTAAATGTTACTTAACCACTAAACAAATTTTTACTTAAGTCGTTGAACTAGAGCAGTTCGACAAATTCAACGCAAATAAATAAGCAGTAGTTGTTCCAATTTATGTATTTATTTGTTAATTAATATATATTTATTAATGCAGACGATTAAATTAAACTAAAATTTACCGTACATATCTTAAAAGAAATATAAGAAAAAATATTTGTAGATTAGGTTTGAATATTTTCAGCATGTAGGCTCGGTGTGCAACATACTAGTATAATTTTTTAATTATTTGTTCTCTTTTAAATATCTAATTCGTATTGAATTATTTTAGGATCATTAAATTTTATTTATAAATAATTCTATAAATTACACCACCTTTTGGCCATAAACCGTCGGCCATAAGTTGGGTTATTGACTATAATATAGGCCATAAATTGACCACACACCATAAAATTAGGCATTATATGGCGAATAGTTAGTCAACGATTCTACCAGGGGATAGCATACAAATTTTCAGAATGATTGCTTTTAAACATAAAAAATTTTCTGGACTCGTAAAAAAGAAAGTCTGTTTTTGGGTTTAACCCAGGCCTGCCCCCTTAAGGGGAGCCCGTATTAGGTAGCATACGAAGTGAGTTCTAATTTTACAAATTTTTAAAATCAGTCCTCAATTCTTTGTACTATATAGAATTGGGGACTGCTTTTAGAAATGTGTAACATAAAAAATGCAAAGAATATAATGTTAAACATTAAATTTCGGTTAGTACACAAGTACGGCCTCTTCTTAGTGTTATTGATAGCTACTAGAAAACAATATGCTAAGCAATCATATACAGGCTTTTTGTAATCGCTATTTATAATACTAGAACCTTATTGTAACAATGTCCCCAATTATTATCACGCTTTAATAGAATGGCTGGTTAGCTTATTAATTATTAGCCAGATTAATAAGCTATTATAAGTCAAATTATAGCTAATATCTGGCTAGAATCTGCTCAAGACTATGCTTTAAGCAAGAACGTATTTTGATTGCAAATCTAACCAATTTATATTTTGTTTTGAAAAGTTATTAGTTTTTAAAAATATACATTATTATACTTTATTCAATGTTCAATATACTATGCCGCCAAAATAAATATTTTTATCAATAAATAACAGCTTACGAGATTATAGAAATATGTATATGCAATACTAAAAGTATTTGATAACTAATAATTTCCTTTCCGAAAATTAGTCAATCATAACTTAGTCAACAAAAATTTTGTGATTGATGTCGAAAATAAATTTTGTATTAAAACTTCATTGTAAAACTACAAATATTTGTTTACCAATTCTCCAAATTTCGTCATAACTTACATTATTCTGTTTTTATTGTTATTTTTAAAATAACAATAATTATATGACTACATGCATTCTATTATTTATAACATAAATTTCTTTAATAAAGACACTTAAATTTTACTCGGGGCTTTGGTACTTTTTGTGTAAATAATACTTTTGAAATGCACGCGTCGTTATGTAAACAAATAACCTAACCTCCATTACTACTAGACATTTAAGGTACATTTTTAACTTTAATTTAGTAAAATACTTAATGTAGTATGATTAGAATTGCGTATTACTTTGATTATTATAAAACTGCTATTATTTACATTATTAATTAATACATAAATTACTTAGTTTATCAATTTTATATTAACTAGAATATTAAGCAGAATCTAGCTAGAAATTAGCTAAAAAGCATGTAGTTTTTAACTGATTTCTAGCTAATTTCTTAACCAGAATTAAAGCAGATTTAGAAAATCTAGCTAATATCTGGCTAGAAACCAGCTTAGATTTCTACCAGGGTAGGGTCTACAAAGTTTGGGTCACGGATTTGGATGAAATTTTGGGGATCGTCTTCTTGTACCAAAAATAAATCTCAATACTCGTTTATATGGTACATAAGGCATATTTCAATAACTTTGATAGTTTTTTTTTTCTTGAGGGTATGTAGGGAATGCCACCTAAGGCACACCCGACTATGTCCTCACGGCTGGATAGTGTGGGGCTGGTTGGGGATACATCCGCCGTGTGTATAATATACGACGAAAAATAAAATAATCAATAACGCGAAAAAACTACACAGCCGTTGCATCGCAAACCGACCCACTAAAACCTACCACTCTTTCCTCTTCTGGCGGAACCCACCCTGGTACCGTTTATCACATTACATCAGGGTGGTGCCATTCTAGTATCGTCTCGACAATCGCTGCTGCCTTGACCTGAACCAAATTTAAAAATTTATAATTTTAAATCCCCCGGGGGGACGTCAGCTCTAACCCGTCTCATTTATACGCGTTTTCAAACCAGAGTATTCATCTTCGTACGGAAAGGAGAAGTATCCCTGTCCCTCCCCGCGACATTCATAAAATGAGGAAAAATGAGTTATGTTGGGATGTCGGAGCGTCTCCGAGCGCTTCATTCATACCGTCGTCAAATAACTTTGGTAGTAATATATATATATATATATATATATATATATATATATATATATATATATATATATATATATATATATATATATATATATATATATATATATATGATTTATAGCATTACCCACATAAACAATGCTAATGTTTTTTGTTGTTCTATTTCAGGTTTAAAGATTCATTGGAGACAACTACGGGTACTGGTGCTTCATTTTTAGGTCCCAAAGGCAATCTCCAATGTTTCATTAAAATCCGAGATCCAAACTCTTTGGTCTTCTCACTGATCCTTTAGGTTAAAAAAGCTTGGTACCATTTATTCTCAAATCGATTAAAAATGACACTCAATCAACCTAGAGAGATCGTCATCCCAACCAATATTTAATATAATAAGTTACCAATTTTATTATTCGCTTTCGTCCAAAACCCGAAGATTCACCAGGAGGATATTTTGCCATTACACAGCCAAGCACTTCGCGCACTCGTGCCTTCGTTCATGCATATCGCGACTTTCCAGCATTCGTACACACCACACTATCGAGGGAAGAAGTGCCACGCGTCGAGCACCGCTCGCGACAATACCATCACCCGTCCGTCTCGGCGCGCGGAGGGAGCCTCTCTCGCTCTCTTCTTTCTCCTCCTCGCTCGCACTGCACAGCCGCAGTCACAATTGTGTGCCCCAATTAAGTAACAGGCAAAAGGGCGACATTCTAATTGTGTATGACAAAGATCGCGTAGGCGATGTAAACACTGAGTGCGGGTGGGAGAGACGATGACGATTGTGCGGTGCGAGGTTTTTTTCATCCTACTTGACCACGCTTTTTCTTTGCTTTGTCCGGAGGTGCGAGCGCGTGAACTCTCGGTAATTATGTGGCGAGGAGGATCTCTGGAGTGTTTGAGGTGTCGTTTAATGAGATGCCTGTTAATTTGGAGCTCTGAGAGCGTTGATTGCTCATTCTTGGATCTTGCGATGCGTGGCTTTGTGACGTTGCGTCTGAGGGTTGTGTTAAAATGTTTGTCGACTTTTATACAGATTTCATTCTTGAAGAACCTTTAGTAACTAATAATTAATATTCAAAGTTGTAGCTGGAGAATACACTCCAGTTTACTTGTGTATATTAATAATTTTAAAAATTCAATTCTTTTCACAAGGTTGGTTTTATAGTGCGTGTGAAGAGTTCCGGAATAGCAAATTATTTCATATAAATTTCTCTTTTAAGAAAATGCTTTATGCGAAATTTATAGGATTTTCATTAGGTAGTTCACTGGTGCCCTCCAGTTTTACTTTTGATTTCTTTCTATAAGGTCATCTCAATGTAAAATATGATTCTTTAGAGGGTGCACTTCTTTTTGACTTGGATAATTAAAAGAGAGGAGGAAATTTTACAATATGATCCAGGGCCAAACACCCGCACTAACGTGAAATATCTACCTTCTTCAATGTTGGCTGTTGGTCAGTTTCTTTAGAAGGGCAAGTAAGACTTGACCTTGATTTGATCTTTCGGGACAATTTGACCCTGAGTCATAATCACGTGCACTGACATCAGGTTTTCTCTTCCAATATCTGTTGGTTTGTGCCGATATGTGTTGGTTCATTTATAACCTTGATTTGACCCAGGTAGTAGTTTGTAGTCTAACGTAAAATATCATCCTCAATTACTGGAGTCAAAGAAAGGCTTTTTATTTGAAGAATCAGATTTGATCTTAATAATACTTTGAGGATGGAATGAAGGGCCAAAATGAATAAACTTGCCAGTTGTGCACTTTCTATGAAATTGCACGCCGCTCTCGGAACACACTGTTTTCACAAGCACTGTATTCTATTATATATCAAACTATATTAATTGTTTAGTTTAGCCTTAAAAATAAGCAACATTTTTTTTAATTCTGCAATGAATCTGAATGCACATGGAACAATAATTTTTTATAAGATAAATTAGAGCTTGTATTAATAATTTTAATGCTTCTGTAAACCATTTTTCAAAAGTTGGTTAGAATAATTAATAGTTTCATAGTTACAGTAATCAAGTATGAGATTTTTTGAGTGAAATGTATTAACAAAATATTAAAAATTTTGAATTATAGCCCTTGCCCTATGAACTATTAATATTGTTATTGCAAAATGGTACTTTTAATAACTTTAAAAAAAGTAATGAGAAAATTTAACATATTATATTTCTGTAATTTCCACATTACATAATTATTAAGTAAGTAATATTACATTCATCATACAAAATTATAACCACTCGATCTCTCACAATATATTCCTTGCATTATATCGCACAGTCTCGGAGCTCCCAGCATCAGCCATTCAAAGCTAATTATCGCCTGGCAGTCGGATCTTTCACGCGTTCCATGCATCTAAATCCTCAAACGAAAAAACGCACAAGCTCACAGCGATACAGACTGAAACAGACATACAGAGGAAGAGCGCTTGCTCGCGCACATGAAAAACATCAAATCCAAAAGCGCGCTGCTCTCAAAGACCGCGCGACACGTCGAATGGCTAAAAAGGGCCTCCACAAGCTTGTTATAAAAAAAAGAAGGAAGAAGAGAGAGAGAAAAAAAACGGCCTTATGAAATTCGCTCTCCGCGTTCGTCGCCTCATTCAGCGCACCGACGCGCTTCCCTCTTTTTGCGCGGAGACACGTTAATTAACATCGCCGATTCTCGCTCGGGGGATGTAGCTGCCCTTTTTTCAGCTAGTCCCTTTTGGGTGCAGAGGGAGTGAGAGAGAGAGAGAGAGAGAGAGAGAGAGAGGCGCGAAATTCGCGCGGCGCGCGATGGAAGCTACTCGACGACGCGAGCGACTGCACACTCGCCGGGAAGGGTTATAAATGCAATGGGCGATGCGCCCGGATGGCTGAGATGAAAGTGTAATTCTGAGTTCTGAGAGGTGAAGGAAAAGGCTGGTGTGAGGTGCGAGTATGCGTGCAGACAGTGCTGACTGGTTGACGAAGTGCTGCTGAAGGAGTGGCGGAGTAGTTGTTAGCCTGGACTGATTATAGTAATTTTGTGATAATTAGTCAAAAAGTTAGTAGGAAGTACTGGAGAATTAGGCTAAGAGAGCATTGTGGGTGAAAATAAATATAAAAAATTTGCCTATTTATTTTATATAATTTCTAGTTACAAATATGTAAAAAGCATCTAAAGGTTTTCTTGAATTACTTATAAGAATCAAATGGAAGAAATATAACATACAATTGAACTGTCGAGTTTCATTCATTGATTCTATAATTCAACTGAATTAAATTGAAGTAATATACTTTAGTTACTAAAAATTCTATAATAAATAAGTTTTACTATTATATATTTCTGTTATTTAATCTATTGTTGAATTCTTTTAATGAAATAAAAGTTAGTGATGCGATTAGTAATAAAAAAAGAATCTATTACTTTTTATGTGTTTTGATCATAAGGACTAAATATACTCTTAGACTCCATTATATATTATGCTGCAATAGTAGCTCAAAGGACAATCTCCATAGATCGTATTCACTGTACACTCCAAATAAAATTGAACTGATTTAATTCGATTCAGCATTATCATCCAGATTTATCAAAAGAGGCAAACCTTTTACACCGCCAGCAGCGTCAGTGCGCAAGAGGGCAATGCAACGGCACAGTAGATCCATCGAATCATACGTATATAGCAGAAGATATAATATAAGGGCTTCGCGATGCCGGTAATGCGCATTCAGTGTCGCAGCGCCGGAGGGCAACTCCGGCATACAGAGAGAGAGAGATAGGGAGGTAGAGCAGCGAGTAATTAGCGCCCCGGCACACCGACAAATTAACGAATTACCAGAATATCATGGCGACGAGGCACGACGAAGCGACTGATGCCGGAAGGAGACGTGTCTATATCTCGCATTCTTGCATTCATTCATTTTTGCTCTTCCTTTCTAATCGAGCTCTCGTTTGTCATTCATTTTTAGTTTCATAGGTTTTTTGCGAGATGGTGAAGTTCAAATATAATTTAAATGATGTTGCTCTTTCTAAAATTTTATACACTCGGTGAAATAGTCTCTTAGACCAACAGGAATAGTTCTGAATAATTTGCTAAGAAAAAAGTGGTTATGAACCGAAACTATTCCTATTGGCGCAAAACTTTTTTTAATTAACATTTTTATATTTTTTCACGAAAATAGCTTTAAAGTGATAGTTAAATATTTAAATTGAAAGAAAATTACGTTAACATTATGAAAACGTACCAATTTACAAATTTTTAAAAATATATTTTTATTAAAAAATGGACTTCTATTATACAATCAACTCCAAAATGTAATCAGTTCTAATTATAGTTTACAAATTTTCAGCTCGTAATATGCTTCCCTTGAAGAGTTATGGTGGACTCAAATTTTGGTTTCATACATACACATACACGCACACAAACATATATACATATATACATACACGTACACATATACACACCCATTCAAACATACATACATACATGCACATACGCATATACATGCACACACATACACACACATAAATAGATACATACATGTATGTATTTTATATGTATCTATATTATGAATGTATGTATGTATGTATTATATATGGATGTATATTTTGAATGTATGAATGTATGTATGTATTATATATGTATATACATACATACATTTATTTATACATTCTATTTTATATATTCATATGTGTACTCATAGGTGGGTATTGTACATATTCTACAGAAATATCTAGATTTAAATGACTCGTTAAAATCGAGTATGCCATTAAGGCTTAAATTGTCACCTACTACTAATACGAGTTAAAATTTTATTTTTCTTAAAGTATCAGCAACCTTGATGGTAATGCCTTTACGCGGAAGAAAATTTAATCCACAACAATTTTTTGAAAACTCCTTCATTCGTTGTCTCCTTTTAATCTTGAGTACGTACTAGAGCGGTGAATAATATACTGTTAAGACGTGAAGCTATATTTGGTGTTAGGCAAACTAGAGATACATATACAGCACCAAATTTATTGGTACCAGCCTGTCCGCTCATAGCGTTTCCAGTTTCCAAGTCATCGTAGAATAAAATTAAAGGCAGAACAAGTTCACTTGTGCTTTCCTTTTCATACTTTTTTCACAAGTCACATTGCATTAAGTTTGTAATAATCTGCTTTACTTTGTGTAAATCGTCTATGTAATTTATAATTTTATTATACATGCCTGGAATTTGTAGAAATAGCTTTAATGTTTTACGCAAAGGAACGAAAATTCCGTGCATAACACACGGCACAAGTTTAACTTTATTCGCAATGATTTTGTCTCTAAACGTTATTCCTATTTTATACTCTTCGTGGTCAATAAATCCTTTTGCTTTTAAAAGGGTAAACCGCTTATCTTCGCTCGATACATCTTCAAACACAGAACCATATTTTTTAAAACATTCTTCTATTTGTTTTATAGTTAGCACTGAAATATTTTCTTTACTTAATATTTCAAAAATGTCTTTTTGCAAATTAACAAGCAATATGCTACGTATAAAAGTATTCATAAAATCAATCGCAATTTGAACAACTTTTCTACGTAATATCGCACGAGGATCCATTGTAAAATAATTTAATATTAAAAGGAACAAACGTTTTTACTCGTAATTGTAATTTAATTAAGCAAATATATATATAGTAATAATACTGATCTGATTTTTATAATAGATTGTTTTAAAAACTATGAAAAATCGCATAAATAATACTGATCTGATTTTTATAATAGATTGTTTTAAAAACTATGAAAAATCGCATAAATATTAGTAAAAGCTAATCTAACTAAAATCTTAAGAACTTCTGTTCAACAATTATTTTTAAATACCAGTCTCGTTATTAGGATAATGTACTTAGTACATATATTACAATTTTTTTACATCGGCGACTAATTTAAGAACTTGCATATATATTAACAATATCTAAGTCATAAATTAGCTTCACGATGAATTCCCAAACGTAATCGCATACATATGGCCAAGCATGTAATGCCATTAATCATTTTAAACAAGTCTCGGTAGCTTTCAATGGGTCTGTGAACGAGTACTTTTCAGATTTTAGAATAACGTATACTTGGAAAATTTCTTCTACTTTTCCACAATGATATATGGAAAAATATTATTCCCTATTATATCTAACCAATTCTCAAGTTCTTTTTTTTACCATCTAGTCTTGCAGGATCCTATTAAATTATAAAATCATAAATAAAATATATACACAGTATCATTACACTTTCTTCTATCAGTTGACATAAACAAATTTTTATCTTACTTGTACGTGCAGAATAAAAGTACTAGAAATCTTGGATTTTGCTATAGAAACACTATCTTCTTTTGTAGGTTTGTATTTTTTTGGTATAGTAACCATCACAGGAAGCAGTAAAAGTGCTAATGTAGTATTGTGTTTCCCTGAAATTGATAGAAATTTTAACAAAATGAAAGTATATTTATTATTTTTATATTGTATTATTGTATTTATATACATACAATATTAAATATAAGCATGCCCGAAACAAAAACCCTTTTCCGTGTAGATATAGAAGTGGAGGAAAAGGAGTGGGAAGAAATAATTAAACAAATTGTTTAATTGAACAAAATCGTGATTTATTCTCGAACTCGAGCAGTTAATCCTGTAGTCGTCTCTAGGCGTTTACAGGTATGTTTCTCAAGTGAGAGTCACGAGAGGGATAGGAACAGGCTGAGTGCCTTCCCGGCCGGCCCTATATGCGCCTTGCTGCGCTACTCCTACTGCGGGAGAGATGACGCCGCCGAGCGGCGGCGGGCGAACTACGCTGCCAGGGATTCGGCGCAACGGCGCGAAAATTAAAATACAGCTATTCTAAGCTGCGCGAAAGAGCCTAGTATTGGGCGCATAATACCTACCGCACGGTCGGGCACTATGGACAGGGCTACAAATTTCGCCATATTGAGTGAGTCCCTGCTGCGCAGCTTTTCTCTCAGCCGCCTCCAGGACCATGCCTTTACTGGTTGACGAGACTAAGAAGAGATCGTCGGCATATGCGATTGAATTTAACCGCGATTCTCCTAGCTCGTATCCGACGTACTGGGGCAATGATTTTAATACCCTATTAACAACAAGGCAGAAGACCGCTGTGGAAAGTGGATCGCCTTACCTCATCCCTGTATTAACCTTGATAGGCTCTGAGCGAGAGCCCTGCACCTCCAAAACTGTTGAGCTATTACTGTACACGTTGCCGATATGCCTGATGAAACCAGACGGCATGCCTGCTTCCTCCAATACGGAGACGATAGGCTCGTGACTTACACTGTCGTATATCCGGGCAAAATGGAGGGAAGAAATGCGAATCTCCCTCAAGTTGCGCTTTGCGTCATCCAACAATGTAGCCAACGCCGTGATGTTCTCCGCGCAGCCATCGTCCATGCACCGCTGTAGAAGATCAACAAGATTCGCCTCAAGCACGTGCTCCGCGAGTATCTTATGATAGTACCGGACGACCACCGAGACTATGCTGATCGGCCGAAACTCGGCTGGTGTTTTACTCGTCTCCTTCTTGGATATGAAAATTGTCCTGTTAGTCAGCAGTTCTAGGGGGAATCCACCTCTTGCGAAGATTACGTCGAAAAACAGGGCCTTTACGCTCGCCGGAACAGATCTCCATTGCCTTGCTGTTATCCCGTCTAACCCTGTTGCCGATTTGGATGGTAACTTGACAGCTTGCGCCTCTTGGCACGTCCTTTTTAAAAATCTGCTGTACTCTAGCAAACTCGCGGCGATGTTCCTGCTTTCGTTGTTTCCGTGTCCTCGGTAGAGGAGGTGGCGGGAAAACAGTCCTAAGCCACTCACTGCAGGCGGACGACACATCTCATACATGTCACTACACCGCAGAGAACTTAACGCATTGGATCTTGGGGAAGACTGCGATTGCGCAGGTGGAGTTGCACATTCCAGAATTTCCCGCTCAGCGATAACTCTGATCACTGTGGAAGAAGCAGGAGTGTCGCTAACGCCCTCATGTATACGACTTGGCGATGCTGAGACAGCCTGCACCGCTTCTGGGACAGCTTTCAAATCATCAAGTGCTGTCTTGACCAGCTCCTTGTATGCTGATAGCGTCCTACTTCCTCCCATGAACTTCATGAGGGGGACGTTGATTTTGTGCACTTCTCCAATCACTATCGTTACCGCTTTTTCCCTTGTCATTGTTCTCTGTTCTTCATCAGACCAGCGCGTCTTTGCTCTATCCACATTGACCTCTTCATTGACCCTTTCCAGATGGGCGCTACGTCGGGGTACTCCTAACCCTTTCTTGGTGGGAAAGGAGCGATCGCAATCCGGCCACGGAAAGCCCAGATCCGCCTGTGCAGATGTTGATGGTGCTTGCACGGGCGGTGTGCGTTCATGATTATTGGAATTCGTTGAAGCAAGAGGAGCCTGTGAAGTTGGTTGCTCCTCCTGACGGTCGCTTGGTGCATTAGGTTGCGCTAATTGTTGCCGAGGATCTGTGGATGATGTGGTTGGCTGCGCAGTGTCGACGCTCTAAGGCAAAAGCCGACGGCTTTCTCTTATCTTAGTCAGATCCATGAAATTGATTGCGCTTGGCGCCCGCGTAGGCAACTAGCCACGCAGGCCTTCGGGTTCGCTACCCGGTGCCTCTCCCAATCGTCACTGACGTTTGTGACATCGCATCTGCCGCACCCTCGGGCTGGCAGTAGGTCTCACGACAGTATGTGGGCTCTGGAAACCTCGGGACCGCCAATCCCGCAGTGAGTGTTACTCTGATACAACCCACCTCTTGAGGCAAACATACATGCATACATACTGCAAGGTATCACCTTGCGTGGGTATAGTAGGACACATATATACATACATACATACATACATACATACATACATACATACGTAAATTCATACATTCATACATATTTTCCTGACTCGAAAGCATCGAAATTCTACATAATCTCTAATCCGAAAATTCTCCGAAAGGCACTCCGTCAAAACAATTATCGCGATTGGGATCTGATACGGTGGCGTAACTCAAGACCTGGCGTCGTCATATTCATCACGTGACCACGACTAAACCAATCATTTACGAGAATATCCGGGCTCCGATTACTTTACCTTCAATTCACCAGAGAGCGAGGCACCTGTGTCAGATCCCATATCTCTTACTCATACAAATTAGTTACATCTGTTACCAGCCTTTCAAATCACGATTTAAAATGCTTCACTTCGTCTGTCCATCGCGTTTTCAGAGAAGAATTAGAAAAATAAGAAGGGTTTACAATTTCAATTTGCTACCTTTTTTACAAATAGATTACAAAAATAAACTGCATATAATTTGCTAGAAATGATTTGTTAGTACATATATTAATTGGGTCCTTGCATCAATTTTTTTGAAGGCTTCGTTTGATACATAATATACTACTTCCTCTGTGAACATTTCGAATTTTCACAATTTATCCATTATTAGTGAAGTTATAGTCCTTCAAACATACTGATGACGTTACATTCATATAGCGATATCGTTTGAAGTTGTATGAATGTGACGTCACTCAAAGCAACTTATTTAGGCTATAACTTCTTTTAATTTAATTTTTTTTTTGAACTTCGAAGTGCATCAAGCGTCGGCTTATGTTCTTTATCCAAAACATGGATACCGACGAGAAAGAATGTTCATGCTAGTACCCAATTGGCTGGCAATATGTATGGCAATAATTTATGTAATCTATATACAAATCCTTAATCATAAATAATCCTTTTCCTCAGTCCACCTATCAGTAAACTACAAACCACAATGTATATCAAATAAAACAATCTTAACTAACACAGGGAACTGTGATAAATAACGCTGAATAATGACTTTCTACCTACACACCTCGACCTTTTTCCAACATTCGTCTCTAGACCCCACCTCCGCTTGCATCCTCTCAAAACCACCATTTATACCATAGCGAGTCTCCTTCCTCCGCACCTCTCAGCTACCCACGAAAGAAGAAAGAAGAAGCACAGCCATAAAAGTCTGTCTCATAATTAGTATGCGCGTCCGCACGTTACGCGCGCAAACACTCTCTCTTTCTTTCTCTCTCTCTCTCCTCTCCCTCATTTCCGTACCCTGCGAGTGTCGCGCTTCGCACTTGCGCCAAGGCGCATGGGCTCCGGCTCTGCGCGCCATATTCCTGAAAGGCGCGCGTGTGCGTGACTCGTGAAACGGTGCGACGACGACGGCGACGCGTCGCCGCCGAGGCGGAAGTGTCGCCCTTCGCACTCGCTCAAGGGAGAGGGAGAGAGCAGCGCCAGCTCCTTTTTTCTTCTTCTGCTTCTCTTTTTATTTTTGCACCCCCGAGCTTCTCTCTCTGTCTCTCTCGCTTCTGCGCGGCACAGCTTTTTTTAAAGAGCGCGCGCGCCGATGCGTCTCCAGCTCCGGGATGATGCGTTTGCCAGAGGTGTGTGTGCAAAAGGGGAGTTTGAGGATGCAGCTTTTAGCTTTATTACGCCGTGCGCGCGCGCGCTCGCTGAATTTCGTCGGCGCGGCGTTTTATATGCGTCGTGAATGCGAATTAGTATGCGAGGGAGAGAAGGTGTCGCGAGTTGTTGCTGCTGCTGCTGCTGCTGCTGCTGCTGCTGGCGCTGCTGGCAAGTGTTTGCTTTGGTCAGTGAGGCTTGCTTTGCTTTGGTGAATTTTGTCGAGACGCTGGGTAGAGGCACTGGATGATTCTGAAAGGAATTTCGTAAAGTGGAGTTGGTTTTTGAATTACACTGATTGTGCCTAGATAAATGTGTTTTTAAACATGGTTGAAGTTGATAAGATAAAATAGAAAATTTACATGTCGAGGATGTCAAGTATGGCGAGGCAAGAGTAGTCGATGGACTAGTAGTAATATTGCTATATACTAACTTTACTAACTTAATTCATAGAGTGCCATGGCATCAAAGGTCCGCCAAGCCCCTTTTTATCAGTATATCGTTTAATATTATAAAATTTTCATGGTTGTGTTATATTGCTGATATAAAGAGTCACAGACATATATACAAAAGTTACGTTAAACTGAAAAGATGTTTTTCGGAAAACCTTTTACGATGAGATTTTAACGCTTTGAGTTCCATCTCGCAAATGACGTTTTAACAATTAAAATGCAGTTCTTTTTAATTGAGCTATCAAGTATATAATCGTTAGGAAACAGTGAAAACCCATTGTCCTCCAAGGGATAACTATAACTATTGTATGGCATTTTAGGAAAATATAGATATAGATAAAGCAATTAAAAATTTTAGTTAAACACTGAGAAAATAATTTGCTGATCATACCATAACTTGAGTAGTATGAATTCTAGACAATCAAACGTCATTGGGACAATTTAATAACCATTAGCAAAGTCAGGTAGCATCTGGAATTCGGTAGAAATGAGATTTGCCGTCGCATGTTGTGATTGGTGAACGTGACGTCATAGCTATACTCCTTGCTTCCATCTTCGACCTGACAGCTAATCAGATACAGGATGCAGAAGACCTGTATAGTTGATATCCTACTGTACCCTGTATCTGATTGGCTGTTAGGCCAAGATGGAAGCAAGGAGTAGAGCTTTAACGTCACGACCACCAATCCCAGTAGATTATGAGATTAGCTTTACTATAATTACAATAGCAACAGCATAACTCTATATATGAAATTTAAATAATAGCCTAAGCACTATATCATGTAATGTATGATTCTACGAAGATCTGAATATCAAAAGGACTTAGGACAGAGATAATGAGAATAAGAAAGTAAGTAGTAAAATGATACTAGAACCTCGTTTAATGTCAAAAGTTTAATGTCTACTCTCGTTTAATGTCTACTCTCTCGCAATTCGATGGAAATATTTCAGCTGTACCTACAAATTTGTGTGTATGAATGAGTGTGTTCTTCATTTTTGTATAAATAATGATTTATAATCTACCCACGCACTGAGAAAAAGTCTAGGCGTTTTCGTTAAAAAAATCTTTTCCGTTCCGAAAAACTATTCGCTGAATAATTATTCGCTAAATATTAAATTTGGCAACGTTGTAAGAAAAACAAAACAAATTCTGTTTCGGTCTCCAAGGCAATAACGGCCGGGCGGCCAAACGTACTCGTAGTAGATGCGCACAACATTGCGCAGCGGCAACAGGCTAATTCGCATGCAATGTTGTGCGCATCTACTGCAAGTACGTTTGACCGCCCGACCGTATTATGACAGCGGATGTTTTTTATTTATTAAGCTTTGGAAACCTCAAAGCGGCTTATTACAGCTGTACACAATAGAAAATATACAAGATATATACACAGATTAGATCAAATGTACATGAATAATAACTAAACGCTTTACTCTCTATAGTGCGTTTGTCTTTGAGTGTCGTACAATTCACATTGCCAAATAATATAGTTTTAGTCTTTATTGAAGCCATTACTATTATTACGTTTGCATTTTGGGGTTTTTATAATACCAATGCGGGCTAAAGAAACTGAAAGGTTAAAATGATTGGCTCTCATTCAATTGACAGAACATCGGACATTCTCACCCGAAAGAAGTGATGGTATTAACGAATTATTTTCTCAGTGAACGATATTATTACAAATAAAATTTACATTTATTATCATTATTATCGATCGATATAGTTTCGTATGTCATTTTCTGAAACGCACGAATTATTTTTAATCCATTTACAGCGCACAAGCTGTCACCATTCAACTCCAACATTGTACCTGAAGATTTTAATTAACTCCATCTCCAGCATCCTCTACAATACGCATTTGTCCTGATATAAAGTTACACAAGCCTCTGTCTTCTTCCGCATTCACTCTCACTCTATTTTTTATTTTGCAAATACCTTATACATACGATTTCGTAGACACGAGTCGCATCAATCGGCTTTCATCGGCTTTCATCGCCATCATCATCGCTAAATACCGCATTTTCGCGCAAACTCCGTCTCGCGCGCGCGTGCACCTACATAATGTATACACGCATGTCGTATATATGTATATATACACGCACGTTCGCGGGGACTGTGCACAAAACGGGCGAGGGCGCGGCTGAATGCCGCGAAATTAGCTCTGGAGCTAATGACGACGACAACGCCGGGCGCTCGTACCTCTCTCTCTCTCTCTCTCTCTCTCTCTCTCTCTCTCTCTCTCTCTCTCTCTCTATGCGTATACATGCGCGCTGCATAATTATTTTGGTAATTATGCGTAATCGGTGCGCTCGCGCCGGGACGCGAGAATGTTGCTCGCTTTCAGTCTGAGGATTTGTGTTATATATATATATATATATATATATATATATATATATATATATATATATATATATATATATATATATATATATATATATATATATATATATATATATATATATATATATATATATATATATATATATATATATATATATATATATATATATATATATATATATATATATATATATATATATATATATATATATATATATATATATATATATATATATATATATATATATATATATATATATATATATATATATATATATATATATATATATATATATACGCGACTTTCGTTTGATCCGTCCATATAAATACCTCTCTCCCCTATCCAACCCCTGCACACACACACACACACACACACACATATATATATATATATATATATATATATGTGCAGAGGTTAGATAGGGGAGAGAGTTATTTATATGGACGGATCAAACGAAAGTTGCGTGAATGTATGGCATTGAAAATTGTGAATCGAAAGTTGAGACTCGAGGTTTTTTTCAGAGCTTTTTTGGTCGATGTGAAGGTTTGACGACGCGTTTGACTTTCTTCTTTCTGAGCTTTATGGTTTTCGTGGTATTGTGCTCTCTTTTTAGGCGAGTAAATTGTCAGTTTTTAATGTGAAATTAGCCCCATCCAGCAATTTCTTTTACAAACAATTGCAGTACAAATGTTACTCTGTTTACAGGCGAATTTATTTTTACTGGTTATTTTTTTCTAAATGTTTACGATAATGTTGAGTTAAATCAGTATTTATACTAGATACACCTATTAGAATTATCTACAACATAGAAATTTTATTTTATTATGTATTATGCATTATGTTTGTATCTAATTATTTTACACGCAAGAAAGTATTATTACAGTCGTGAGAACTACAAGATTGCTGATCGGTATTTGTTATAATTTTCTATACAATTGCTGTAACTATAAGAAAATTTCAATATTTTATAGTGCTTATAGTAAATATGATTGATAAGTTAATCGAATCATTTAAAAAAAAAGCTTTGGCAGATATTAATGACGAGATGCAAGATATGGTAGGTTTTTCAGAATAAAGCTCAGTCAATAAAACCTTATCTATAATTAAAAATAAAAAATTTCAAGAAACTATATTACATCTTTTTGCAATTAAAATTTAGAATCACATCATAATAACGTATACACAGAATCTTTTGGATTTGTATCATGTTTTTGTTACTTGTATTTTTTTTCGTGTCTAATTCTGAACCTCAAGTAATAATTATATCAATAGAAAATAGCATAAGACATTATACCATTTAAACAACTTAATCCTCATAATACCCTATCAAAGTAATACAAATTTCCATTACAAAGTTACCAAACGTGCTATTCCATGTATCGATCTCCACTTTCCACACACACACACACACACACAAACACCCTCACCTCAAAACCACATCCCAGCTTCAATAATAACATTTATTTAGCGAATTCCACAACTCTTTCTCCCCACACCCATTCCTTTTTTCAAGCTTCACACACACACACACGCATTTCGTTTCCTCTCCGCGCTCGCGCATCCTTTCGGCCGCGGAGAAAAAAGCCTTTGACTGCTGCTGCTTTTATCGCTTGCACGCGCGCGCGCGAGCGCTGGCGACGATCTCTCTCGTAAAAGCATCGTGTTTACATCGCATCGCGCGGCTGCTTTCAATTTCGCGAGAGCAAACGCGCATTTAGCAATTTCACGCTTCGATTGATTTTACCGTCTTCTTTTATTTTCTTTGGCGCGAGAGAGCGCGCGCGGGTAGAGATCGCGACGCGGCTGACGCGAGCGCGAGCGTTACTACTGAGGAATTCATTTTGACGCGAGCGCGCGTGAGGTAGGATTTTCTTTTCTGGAGGTGGATGTGGAAATGACGAGCGAGGTGGAGGTTTGTGTGTGCATAGGTGGGGCATTGAATGTAGAACGGGTTGTAATTATTTTTGCGGTAGGTGGTGAAAGACGCTTTGATTCAGGTGGTGTTTTAAAGAATCGTCTGTAAATCTGAATCAATGCAAAATATGGGTTTTGCTAGTTTTATTACTATATTTATAGCTTTAATACTTTCAATTAGCAAGGTTCTTATTCGATTCATGGGGGTACAAGGGTGTCTAAATATGAAAATTAGAAAAAAGTTTAAAAAGTGATATTTTTTCTAACAACAGCTTAAATATTCAATTTGTTGCTTAATTGTATTATGTACGTAATAAAGAAATTAAAAAATCATTAAAAAAATTATCCAACCTAACCTATTGTTACCTATTGTCTTCATCGTTGACTCCCAAAATTTATTACTGCGACCAAAACAAATAAAGTTTTTAAGATTGAGCCAAAAATAAATATATTTTAATTTGTAAAATCATTACTTTTACTTGAAAAAAATGAAAATAAAAATTTGAAAAAATATCCTACATAACATGGGTCTTTGTCAATTTTGGGAGTCACCGATGAAGACAATAGATAGCAATGGGTTAGGTTGGATAACACTCAATAACATTTTTTCAAATTTTTATATTTAGACACCCCTTAAAGGAAATATATGATGTGGTTTATTATTTCTAGAATAATCTCACTGTATGTATAGAATATAAAACGATTTATCAAAGAAAAATTCAGATGAGTACTTGATGTTTAGGGGGGCTAAACCCACTTAGAGCTAATTTTCGAAAATTTACTTTTGCGCCCGCTGATTTGATAGTGGACGCAGTCTTTTCCTTTTCCAAGTCTTTTTCTCCCGTCGGTCAGAAAATGGCCACATTAGTCCCACGATATGGGACTAAAAAAATGCGTTTTCGTGCAAGTGTGACAAAAAATATATTTTAGAATCAATGACACATCGCTGACCAAAAACACAGACATATGATATACGATATGTACCATAATATGTTTATTGAAAAATATTAATTTTTCAGTTGGACACAAAACAATAAATGAAAATTGTTAAACAGGAAAATAACCATGATCGGCAATACTGCGTAGCTCTTCCTTATTTATATAATAATTTTAATTAAATTCTCGTTGAGAAAGCATAGTGCCAAAGCAGTTGGCAGCATTTTTCATTTCTGAAAACACGTGCATTTAAGGTGGTCCTATAGTAAAATGTTATGAAAAACTCGATTTTTTTTCTATTTCACTTTCTGATACTTTGTACAGTTTAAGAACAGAAAACGATTTTTTATTCGCAATTTTGGCCATGGAAATCATTTTAATGAACTTAATAGTTATTTATATGTATTTTATATGTGTGGATATCTTGCAATATTTGTAAATAAAGATAGGATCATCTTCGCTGCGTCAAGTAAGCAGGTTCTTCACGATATTCTTCACGTGCAGTCCGAGATAGGATGTTCTTCCACTCAGGCGTCGATATGATCGCTTCAGTATAAATGCATTAAAAAAGCATAACCTCGAGCATAACATTAACTTTTTCTTCGATACAAAATTTTGTTTATAAGCACCCCGCCTCTCCACACACACACACACACACACACACACACATACACACACACATACACGCACACACATGTACGCACGCAGGTAATGGTATGATGTCAGGCAGCTATTAACAAGCGACAGACCAGGCTGCACACACAGCCACACACAGACAGTCACACACACAGTTATGCATGCACGCACGCACGTACACACTCATACACACATACACATACGCACATAAAAGTAAATATGGATATTTATTTGTCTATATATTTTATAAAAAAAAAAATATTAAATTAATTTGTAATATTTCAAACTGAAACGATTAAACTCACTCGTACGCACGCACGCACACACGCATGCACGTACGCACGCACGCACACACCCACACATACACACAAACAAACATAAAAGTAAATATGGATATTTATTTATCTATATATTTTATAAAAGAAAGCAAACAAATATTAAATTAATTTGTAATATTTCAAACTGAAATGATTAAACGCAACAAAAATGCCAAAGAATTGGAAGCGGTTTTTTTTAATGATGTAATCTAAGTGTCAACTATATTCTTCATTCCATTTGAAGCAGAAAATACACTTTCTTGATGTTTTAAAATCATTGATAAAGCTTAAAAAATGTTTTGAGGAATCTGCGATATCCTTTTTATGGTTTACACTATTTTGTAACCCTCTACGGCCTACCGCTCCATTAAAGGAATGCTTTTTTTTAATTTATGTGATAAACTTAAGATTCTGCAAAATAAACATGCCCGTCATGTCGAAGTAGACTATTTCCCATCTTGTTATAGGGGCTTAAATCATTGTTGGCCGAATAAGAGTAATATATGAAAATTGAAGAAAAGCGTACCCCCCGTTAAGTTAAGATAGTCAAAATGACCCTCCTCCTGAATCGGAAAACTAGCTATGCACACATGTTTATATAAGACATAAAGAATTTTTGGTAATTTTTCCAACCCTTCTTCCTGCTCTCCTAAAATCGCGAGAAACTACTATTATCGCATTATTATTCAGCGTTCAGTTAGCGAGTGCATAATACTTTATTAGAGAAAGCTACTCGTTTCGCGATTCGCGGCACTCGAAAACCTGGTGCTCAAGACACGTCAAAACAGAGTATGGGCGCGTATCGTATTTTTAGGATAGGAAAGATACCGTAAAAGAGGGGGACGGCCTCGACGCTACGCGGTGACATAGCGGGTAACTCGTTTCTGCACGCCATCTAGCACTGCGCTGTGCGGTGAAAATTTTTCTCCGTGTAAACATTTAATATTTGAAATAAACAAGGTACATGGAGAGAAAAACTCCGCCGTATTAGTGTTGTATAGTGGTAACGTCAAATCAGCGATAGGATTAAACCGCCAACGCTACTGTAGACCAAAGCAGGTTTAGCTTGACTCGCCCCCTAAAGGCGAGTAGCCGAAATGATAAATATTTGAGTTTAGCTTTTCGAATATTCGGATTTTATACCTATTGACTTATATTTTGCAAAGATTAATGGTCAATACGTTTGAAAAATGTATTTCCAAAGTGAATTATTGATTTTCAGCGTAAGAGTCTATGAGAAAATTGCAAAACTTAGTATATTAACAGAAACCCGTTACTGAATCGCTATGCTATAGCTACTTTGTTCTTCAGCCGATACTGCTTGATGATCATCTCATTCTACTGCTTGAACCACTAAGGCTGTAAGTGCCAGGGTCTCCGACAGATATAGCCGAGTTATTCTCTCCGTCTTACATGATTTACTGAGCGAGATAATTCGTAACTAGTTTCGATATATTATTCTTATCAATTATATTTTAATTGTGTTTAAATGGTAGAGGTTAACCTCGACTTTTTCTAATTATATAGATTTTCTCCGATGGGCACGGACTAGACGAATAATCAGAGAGATTTCCAAATTAGCAAGTTCTGCTATATAAATGGTCTGATCATCATCACCAGGAACAATATTTCGATTCGCAAGAATAAAGTAAAAGTACACCTACACGCAAAGTTACAATTCTACATTAATAAACAGGCACAACGTTCCACAAACCAAACAACCACTCTCCAGATTTTCTCGAAAGAATCACCTCGGCACGAAGCGGCAACTCCCTCGCGGCAAAGAAAAAAAGCCCTGCGCACAAAATTTTCGAAACAGAAAATAAAAACAATAGCCGCAGCGCGTCCTAACTCGGGTGAGAGACTCTCGGCGCTTTCCGCAGCTAACTATAATACCTCCAGGAGAGGCACAGCTCCGCGGCCAGCGTCAGTTCACGGGTCGCGCGGCACGACACGTGCACTCGCAGCGGAAAGCTTACATATATACCCTCCGCTGCGAGGATGCTGCACAGCGCCGTGGAAAATCTTCGGTCCGACGGCGAGACAAAAGACGAGCGAGCGAGGAGACAACAGCGACGCGAGCGCTGGAGGACTGGGGGGGGGGGCTTCTTCACGCAAGAGCGACGATGGCGGCTCATTGTTCTTAAGCATTTGCGCGCTCGTTTCTCCTTCTGGGCGTTCTCCTCCGCGCGGAGCTTTTTCTCTTAATAAGCTCGCGCGCGAAGTAGCGCTGCGAGAACTCGAGCCGAAGATAAACGCCACAGCGGTGGATGTTGATATGAGGTGCGGAGAGGGACAAGTGCTGTGAGCTCGGGTGTTGGTTGGTCTGACAGGTGGAAATGTGGGAGTGGTGGCTGGAGGGGAGAGATGGGGGGCTGGAAGCTAGATGGCAGAGAATTCGACATTTGAATTCGTGGTACAAAAATCAGGAAGAGTTTTTAGTTTATTTGATGTTATTTTTTTAATTTCTATATTGAGATTATATTGCCATGCTAATTACATTGTTAATATAATTATGTGATAATACAATGTTAATACAGATGTGTGATACAATTCTGTTGTGTTACATTGTTAAAACAGTTTTGATTTTTATATTGATAGTTTAGTATTTTTAACCCATGACCTTAAGTTTTTTAAAACAAATTATAGGGTTTAGTCGTTGAATTAAAAGCATTTCCTAAATACATAGTTTAAATCTCATACCTCGTTACCGCATTGACGTTGTAACGTATATTATTTTTTAGCCCTATATACATGAGTGTAACAAAACAAGATTATAGGATCCTGACCACATCTATTGGCGGCGTATACCAAACCCTTCACGAGTTGTTATGGGACCCATGCGTGCACGCACATCCAGACACATATATATATATATATATATATATATATATATATATATATATATATATATATATATATATATATATATATATATATATACGTATATACACACATGCATAGGTACATGTACGAGCGAACAGATTCTAGGTGTACCGTATTAGGACACACGTTAATTATATGTATTTTACATTAAAAACGAGAAGTGCAAAATAAAAAATATTTTTCGAAACAATGCTTTCTTATAGAGAAGGCAAATAAAAAGTGACATTTATTTATATCTTCTCTTTTTCATTCATTTGCTACATTTCCCATTTTTATAAATTAGTTTCCTTTTTAACACATTTTTTACATTTTCATATCTTTTTTTACATTTAATTTTACAACTTTTATTTAATTAATATACGAATGAGATCCAGAATAAATTATACTCTACTATTGATGAAAAGAATAAAGATAATAATTGTCCAAATTAGGACATTTTCATTCACTACTTTACACTTACTTGCGCAATTTTATAGTCGTCAAACACTTTTACATATTATTACGCACTTATTCCCATTATTTTACAGAAAAACAATTCCGCCAACGTCCCATCTTAAATACACGCATTTCCACACCTCCCCACCTGCCACATAAAAAAACACAACAATCCCGAGACGACACGTCGAGGTCGCGCGTTAATCGTTGGCTGCACCCTTTCAACTCCCACCTCGCGCTCCCTGCACCCTTTTGTCCATTAGCCTCATCTCCCGCAGCCACTTCCAGGTTTTCCATCCACGCGCTCGTCCAGTGCTGCCTGCAGCGTAGGTAAAAATCCACCGGCCTTCTCGCGCCCCGCGGAAAGGACGCGGTAGAAGGCGCGCGGATAACGAGGCCGACCGGCCATGAATGCGTCCCAGGCAGTCGGTTTTCTCTGCTGGCCTTGCTTCACCGGCGTTTTTGCTCAAGCGTTTTTTGCTCTGCATCTCGCGCCCGCGCGTGCATAGATTTCTTTTCTTTCGTTGGTATAGCGGGCTTTCGTGCTCGGCGAGGTGTCGCTGTTGTGCTTGCAGCCACGGATGCACTTTAATAAGCAGGAGCGGGAAGGTGGTAAGTACAGGTGCAATTAGTGGGCTAGTTCGGGATGAGAGGTGGTGTGCGCGGTTGGTTTCTCGTTGCCGGGATGTGAGTGCTGTCTTAAAGTTTTAGGCTTTCGAAGATGTACGGGATTTCGGGTACTTTGACAATTATTAGAATTTTATTTATCGTTGTTTAAGATAATGATAAGATGTATAAGTTATTTTGTGTGTTAAGAATATTTGTGAAACTAAAATCTGTGATTAATTAAATTAAGAATTCATTATCATGTAGATGAGTGAAAAACGCATTCTTCAGAAATATTTTGTGTAAGAGAATAACATAACCCGTAAACTATAATGAGTTGAGTAAATAAATTTATTATTTATTGTGTACAAATAATTAATATACAGAAAATAAAATGTATATATATTTCAACATTGTAAATATTGTTTTTGCATTTTTAATGCATTGTGATGATATACGCGATTTAGATAATACTACTTAACCGATTAAAAAATTCTGTATACACGTTAGATTTGTAAGTAGAATCACAATAGCGTAGCCTAAGTAAAGTCAAAAGTTTTTGACAGTGCAATTTATTTCCTGATCTTTTTTGACGAAAAAATACGTTTCTCGGTAAAACTTTATCAACTATCTACCATAATTGAAATGTAAATATTTCACTTTGAATCTAGGTCATGTCAAAGTTATCCATATAGATTTTATAAGAGAAACTTCGTTTTTTTACGTTTACATTTAATGCACATCACATCGACCCGAACATAGCAATTTATTAAACACTACTTGAAAAATAACTCAAAGCGAGAAATTTCGTTACTATTTAGAAATGTGCAAATATGCTTACAAAGTATAAGTGAAAAATGTATTTTTTCCGTACGTTTGAATAAAAATACACCCTTCAATGATAATGAAATTTTAAATCGTTATAACAAAATTGCAAAATCCATGACATTCCAAAGACAAACCAAGTTTCTACTTCAAAATTTTCGAAAAGTAAATTCTGTCCCAAGCAAAAGAAACGAGAATAGATCTGTGCAAACTTGGCAGAGTTGCCAGTCGACAGATTAGTTCGTGCGTTTCGCCGAGGTTGCGCTTCGTCGATAACGATTTCCTGGATCGTCGCTGAGAAGTCGGAAAGACGTTCCGCGAGCCAGATATTTCGTGGCAAACTACTGCAGTTGGCAGCACTGAAGTTGTAAAATAGGAAAAAAATGTTTCTTACACCGGGAACGACAAGAAAAGACGAGCTCGTCATTGCTGGTATAAAAGAAAACCAGTTATAGCCGTTGTAATGGACATTATAATGAACTTGGAAAGTTAGTCATTTTATAATAGTGTAACGAACTCCATCTCACTTAAAACCTGATATAAAAATTAAAATTAACATAAAATAGTCCAAAATAAAAATGTAATCCCAGATCTCTGTTCCACTCGACGTCGTCCGTAAAGTTCTCGCGGCAGTAAAGCTCGCTTCTCATCAAGAATCTACACTCCTATAAGAAAGAAAAAACTGAAAAAAAAGACTCCTTAAAATAATCCGCTATAATCGCGAGAAATTACTCCTCCAGCTCGGCTCGCCAGAAACCTCTCCTTCGGCGGTAATAAACCTCGCTCTCGAGCTACGGAGTACTAATTTAATAAAGCCCCTCTCGGCTTCCTCCTAAAAAACGAATTAATTTCCTTAATTCAAATTTCATTCCATCTCCCCACCTCCTCTCCCCCCCCTCAAAAAAGAACCCTCGAAGAAAACTCTCTCGCGGAAGAAGCAGAAAGAAGAAAGGAGGGACTCTAAAAAAAGCGGGGTCGTACTCCTCCCAGGAGTAAGAGCGAGAGCGAGAAATAGCGAGAGCAAGGAAATCGCCGCTTTCGAAATTTCCTCGACTGCGTCGTAGAGAGAAATGCATTCAAGAGAGAGAGAGAGAGAGAGAGAGAGAGAGAGAGAGAGAGAGAGAGAGAGAGAGAGAGAGAGAGAGAGCGAGTGAGAGAACGAGTACCGGTAAGTAACGAGCTTGCAAGCTCGCGTATATATACATCGCGCAGGCAGTAAAGGCCAAACGCTAGAGAGAGAGAGAGAGACAGGGTCTCGGGTAGAACTTCTGTTTTCTTGGTGGCCAAAAGGAGTTCCAGTTCCAGTTCCAGCTCCAGCTCCAGCTCCAGCTCTAGCTCCGCGCGAGCACTCGACTAATGGATGCCGGCGCGGAGGCTTACTACGACGACGACGACGACTACGACGACGACGACGACGACGACGGCGGCGACGACGCCAAACTTTAACTCGTTAATTACGGGCACGAGGGCAACTTCTTGCGCCCGCTCTCGAATATTTCAAACTATTGTGTTCCGTAAACCCCCTCCCCGGGGGCTTGGCTCTCGCTCCTCTCTCTCTCTCTCTCTCTTGCTGTGCTCGCGGGAGCTTTGCCTTCCGAGCTTTTGGCCTCTTAGTTCCTGCGAGCTTCTGGCCTCGCTCGCTCCTTTATTTTCTCTTTCTTCGAGAGAGTTTCCCAGTCCTGCGCTGCCGCTGCCGCTGACTTTCTTTTCTTCGGCCGTTAACCGGGGACTGTGTCGTCGCGTGTGCGAGCATACTCGACGCGATTTTTCGCGTTTATTCGGCGGTTCGTGTTGTTTGCGTTTTTGCGATTTTTTTTAAGGTTCTTTGGTTGTACGTATTGTTCCGTGCGCAAGGGTGGTTTTTTTTTGAGTTTCGGGGCGATTGTTGCGCCGATTGTGGAGCGATGAGGGGAAGAACGTTTAATTAAGGGAAGTGCTTGGAGCGGTACGCAGTTTCTAATTTTCTTGAGCAGTAGAAATAAAATTTTGGAATTATGATTTTTTTTATAACTAAGATTAAAGAGGAAAAATATATTTTACAAATATTAAAAAATGTAACATCAAAGTAATGGGGAGTAAAATTATCTATAATTATACAGATTAACGAAAAAACTTGTTGACGAATTAAAACTTTTTATTTTTCAAGTACCTACTTTGTATATTCGAGGCGGAGCTATAAATACCGATTTTTGTTTAGAAAATAGCTCTATATATTTATACAGTGCGTCTCATAACTATAGAAACACCAAAAATTTTTACATTTAAATCTGTGTATTATACCTTTTCTTAAAAAACCTGTAACTTTCGAAGCAAAAAACCAAGGATAATTTTAAAAATAGCAAATAAAAAGCAATTTTATTCTCTTTAAGGCGTTACCAAAATATTGTGTCTACATTAACTTATGAAAAGTTCACGGACGGTTTAAACAAAACTTGAATACTAGATAAAAAAATTTACATTGATTTAAATGGGTCTAAAAATTTAAAGTGTTTCTATAGTTATGAAACAACGATAACTTCTTTAATGTTGATGCGAAAGAAATATTCTAGTAATGTTTTAAAGAGAATATATTTTCCATTCATTGGCTTTTTGCAAAATTATCCTCGGATTTTTGCTTCGAAAGTTACAGGCCGGTTCTTTAAAAAAAGGTATAATATACACATTTAACGTGAAAATTTGTGGTGTTTCTATAGTTATGAGACGCACTGTATAATGATTAAGTCTCTATTTAAATACAATTTTTATTTTAAGTATAAAAATTTTATAAAAACAACCTTAAAATTTCAAGCTTAAACTAAAGATTGCATAAGAAAAGTCAGTAAGCCGCTAACTTAAAAGAATACAAGTATTTTCATAGTATAGAAATTTAACTCAAAAGAACAATATTGAATTGCAGCAGGTCCCTCGTCATCACACCCATCTCTTACCCTCTAAAACTTTAAATTCCACCACCACCGCAAAACTCCACCACCACACTGGTTGCAGCCAAAGCAAGAAAAACAGCAACGAGCGCAGAATCCCCCTCGCGAAAATCAGAGAAACGAAGCTTTTCGTAGTAGCCTCCGAGACTCTAGGCTAGCTCTCCGTTAATCGCCAGCTCACCCACATGTGGGCCAAGTGGGCGCTGCCGCATGCATATGCTAATGCGTGAATAAACGCCTCCTATTAGGAGAGAGAGAGAGAGAGAGAGAGAGAGAGAGAGAGAGAGAGAGAGAGAGAGAGAGAGAGAGAGAGAGAACGCGAGCCGCCCGCCCGATGAGCTCTGGGATTTGAATGCATAAATACTCTCGCGAGTTCCGCGCGTAAATATACGACTGTCTGTGCGCACAAAGGCTGCTGCTTGGTGGAGATGATGTGTTAATCCGCGCTGGGAGCTGGGTGGTGCTGGAGATATATATGTATGTATATACACTGGAGGATGGTCGACGCCTTGGTTATGCAGTGTTAATACTTTGGGATTTTATGTGTAGAGGGGGAGAATCACTGTTTTCAGTCAAGGTTGGAGCAGGGCTGGTGCAAGAGCTTTCCGGCGAAAATACCAAATTAATCAGAATTTAAGAAGCTAAACTGTTTAAAGTGTTTATTTTAGTCTTACAATTAAATAAAACGCGAAGGATAGTAGCTCCAACTAAAAAAAAGTATTGACCATATTCGATTTTCGTGCTCCAGTTTTGCTGAGTCCAAAAATGTATACACTGCTGTGCTTCCATCGTTACTTCTAGTCGATCGAGCGCTTATTACTCCGCTACATTTTTCTCCTCCCGCTCGCTATCTCTTCCTCCTGGTCATCCTACTTTTCGTTTTTCCTTCATTTCGTTGCGTGCCTTCCCTTGCATTCCCTCCAAGGTATATTAGCTCTAATTTTCTTAGATTTATCCAAATTTTTCAATTTATTCAAAGCTTTTCAATGATTTCAAATTTTTCCAATTTTTGAAAATTGATTTTTATGCACACTTTTGCGAACAAAATTATTTAAAAGACTTTTACTTCACGTACTGTTTCACGAACTACTTCATACACTGCTTCGCGCACGACTTTTACTTCACGCACTACTTCAAGCACGGTTAATGCTTTACGCACGACTTTACGCAACAGACACTGTGTTAAAAAAAGTATCACTTTACGTACAGAAAACGATGAAAAAAGGGCCTACTTTACGTACAGTAGTAGAAAAATTATATTTATTAGTAATAACATTTTACATCAGAAATATATATATATATATATATATATATATATATATATATATATATATATATATATATATATATATATATATATATATATATATATATATATATATATATATATATATATATATATATATATATATATATATATATATATATATATATATATATATATATATATATATATATATATATATATATATATATATATATATATATATATATATATACGTATTATCTAAATATTCTCTTTGATTCCAAAAAAAAGTTCACAAAAGAGTTTACATGAACAGTCCTCACAGACACAAGCCAAAAGCTATATATTTCGGCCTCAGTCTGTACAGTCGATACATCCCCGGGAGCATTTTTTTTACCTTCTTGATCCCCGCGCCACTCGTCCGTGAAAAGTTTCGCGGGCGAAACGAAATTTCAGCCAAGCTGTCGGCTCGTCGCTCGCCTTGATCGGCGAGAGTTATCCAAGTTTATCAAACCTTTTCCGAAGATTCTCTCGACCGAGAACTGGTAGTCTCTCTCCGGGGAGCTGCTCTTTTCCGATTCAGAAGAAACTTCTGATTTCGCGGCCGCTCGAGGCGCGACTTTGCGGTAGGCCTCGTTAAATTTAACTGCGGGTGTTCGTGTAGATCGTGGATTTGGATTTGAAGAGCGATGGGAGAATGGGGAGTTGGTGTTCCGTTATTGGGAATAATTTAAAGGAAATTGATTATTCGTGAAAAGCAATTTTACGAGAAATAAAATTGTAAATTTGATACACTGAGTTAATGACAGATTACAATTTATTTAACACCAACGAAAATTGCAATTTCTTCAAATCAGTCGCCGTTGCTCCAATAAAGTCCTCGGTTACCCAATGGCGAAAATATTTGAAGTACTCGTATCTCAGATCAAACTTTAGATCTTGCCAAAGAATTGCAATAGTCTAGACTTGATGTTTTGTGACTATAGGATCGAAAAATAAAATAAAATAATATAATATAAAAATATAATACTTAATATACTTTTCTTTTTTTAATTAATAATTAAACGAAAGAAATAATGATTCAGGGCTAAATTTCATTTTCTATTAAAATCTCACAGACTATTTTTAAGTTCCATTTCTAAGTTGAGTAGCAGTAAGTATGTTTAGGAAAGTTATAGTTATTCCAAAATAAGTTACTTCAAAACCTAGTATACAAAACTTTTGATGCAATGTTACCGTCATATGACCCAAAACTGCAGTCGTATGTAAGGCTCATAAATATTAAGAATTTTTTTATTAACGCTTCATCACATGCTTTCTTATACAAAATATCTAAATGTATTTCATGAGTTTCACTGGATTTTTATTGGTATTCAGAACATTCTTGTAACATTCCAACATCTCTGTCTTCCATTCCCTAGTTGTATATAGAGACTGGGATCTCACATATATCAGATCTATGCTATTCAAACAAAGTAATCAATTTTCTTACTAAAAATAATTCGTTCTATAAAATCTAACCATTTACGTCTGTCCGATATCTCGAAAATTAAAAAAGAAACGTTTCCATGGCTTCCATCAGTACTTCTCCAAGTTTTTCAACCACCCCACTTATAATGTCTACCTAAGCCAGCTCCAAACAACCCAACAAAACAAACCGTCCTAAACACTGTCCAGCACCGGCCAGATCCTCGCACGGTCTCGTCGCGACCAGCGGTATTATCTCGACATACATACATATATTCGAGCTCGCGACCACCGCCTCCGCGTGGCAGTGCACGCTTCGACCTCGATCCTCGTTCCCCCGTTCGCGCACTGCGCAGTAGCACAGGAGTCCTCGTTTCTGTCACCGCTTCTGCTGCTAGCGCTGACCTGTCAGCCGCATGCCCTGTCCCGGGACATCTGATAACGCGTCGCGAGCTGGCTGGTTATATATGTATATAATGTAGAGCGGAACACGCGCTAGCTGCTCGATCTGTGTGGTAATAATCTTGTGAGCGAGAGCGGACGGAGTGAAAATTTGATGATTGGAGTGTATGTTTTACTCTGGTCGTTTGATCTTATTCTTTAATCACATGAATGTTTTTAGTTACTATTTGGATGACTAGCGCCATTAACTTTTTCGTACTTTTCAAAGGACATTAACCTTCGGAACCGATTTCAAATTCAATTTTTCATCTTTGAATTATATAATGTTTGTCTAATCCAATGTATAATTAAGCTATAAACACTTTTTGTGTAACAAATTTTTGTATAACAAAGCAATGTTACAGCTATAAAGTGTAAAAAATGTTTCAGATTTGTTAAGTCTATTGTTGAAGCAATATTATATTGTGAATTGTAAATTTATTTGTTTGGTGGCATAATTTTTTTATAGCTCCATAAAAATATATTATTACGTTTAGTACAGCCTGGTATCTGAATACATGATTTAAAGCTGAAAAAATATATGCTGCTCGAAAATAAAGAAAGTAGATCAGTTTCTTTAACCCATATAACTTGCATCTAATAAGGGCTATAGTATATCAAACCTTGTGCCAAAATTCTAGCTTAACCCTTTAACGCTCAGGCTCTTTTAGGGTATTTATTTGTATCACAAAAAACGGGCCTCATCGAAAAAAGTTCTTGTATAGTATCCAAAAGTCTATGAATTCCGATGAAAATATGTGAGGTAAATATGTGTGTTACGAACTACAACAGAATATTTCATATTAATTTATGTTTGTTGAGCCTGGATATTGTTCATTTAAGAAAGGCACTTACTTTGCTACCGCAAAAATCTTCATTTTAGATTGAATTTTAATTTTTCAGGGCTTATATTTCTTCTTTAACAAATATCTTTACATCAACCGTCGTAAAATCTGATTTTTATTTTACTATACTCCTATAAAATATGTTTCAACAAATAAATAAATGGTTTTTAGGCAAATTTTGTACTACATTTTATAAACAATTAATTGATCTGCATTATACATAAAGTATTTTATCATTTTTCAACGGTTGATGTGAAGATATATGTTAAAAAAGAAATATAAACCTTGAAAAATTAAAATTAAATCTAAAATAATGGATTTATAGTCAATAAATGTTCAGAATGATTGCTTTGAAATAAAATTAATTTTTGGACTCATCAAAAAAAATTTTTCTGGGTATATAGGTGTCTTGTAAACATGTTCTTTTAACATACACAAAAACTAATATTTAATTCTGCGAATAAAGAGGTTGTATGGTTTGTGATCAAACCATGCAATGGAGAGAAACTCCCCTCCTTTTACAGTAAAACTTCACTCATATTAAAGTAAAATTATCTCATTTTTGCACTAAAATGTCACTCTAACAGGTTTAGTGTGTGGGTAAGAACCTACGAGATGATCTGCATTTACGCTTCTTGCAAGGCGCTTTATGCAACGGCAGGTCTCACTAGTAATGAGTCACTAGTTGTGCGAGCGCAGACGTTGAACCTGTGTTGCAAACTTAAATAATTATGTCTCCCCCCTTTCTGACCCTAGCGTACTATGTAGTCACAATTATTAAATTAATAACAAAGGCTCATCGTCCGCGAAAGCGCCTTAGGAAGATAGAGAAGATGAGGTGTTATTTTGTAATTAACACTTTCGCTACGGCTAATGCATATAAAGACGATGATTGTCTGACAAAATTAGTTAAGAACGTTTTGATTATATAATGATATAAAACGTAACGAAATTTGCATAAATTCATGACGCATGCGTCATACCGCAGCGAAAGGGTTAATTGAGCGTAAAGGTGATGTAATTGGAATTTTGATATGATTATTTCTTACAGGATCTGACAGAGGGGTAGGGAGTTGAAACTATTTATTACGCAAGATTTTTGCGACCATTAAACAAAGATCTTTGTTCCTGTCTGTTTATACCCTTTTCGGATTTTTACAGGATACCCCTGCCACCTCTGGGTATTTGAACCTGACAAACCCATCCTTATTCCTTCGTCTCCGCATTCGCCCAAGTTACCGATAATAGTAGGTTCCTACCCATGCTTGCAACCTGTAACGAAGGAAGATCCGTAGGAAAAACCTCCGCCAGGACGCTGTGCAGTAAGGAAATCAACTTGCTAGTCAAGTATCATTCCTTACTTATTGGAAAATACAAAAATTTTGGATGCCCTTGGTTGTGCGAGCGGTCACCCATCCAAGTACAGCCACGCCGCAATGCTGCTTAACTTTCGTAAGCGATCCTCCATGCAACTACTAACCCCATCAATGGGGCCGGTTATATTTTGTTATATAAACATTACATTTGAGATATTTTTCGTCAAGTCTCCTAGCGGAAAAATGAACTACGAAATTAGCTATTTTTGCGATTAATTTAAGTACCGCAAAGGGTGCCTGAAAAAATGTTATCAGGGCTACTATAGATTTTTTCATGAGCTTTGCTATTGTGGGAAGTATTTTTAAAACAGACGTCATTCATGCAGTATTTATCTGTAACAGTTATTGATTAACCCTTTAGGTGACATAAAGAGGAGTCGAACTACGGCAGCGCTGTAAGCAGGCGCTGCGGTGGGACAGAAAAGGATGGAGCTAGTGCGATTTTTAAGCCACTGATAGGATTAAAAAAATAATGTATTTATACTATAATATTGTGTATTATATTTTTTGGACCTGTTTTTGTATTTTATATTTTATATTATAAAAAGATCAATTGTCTCGATCCTAAGTCTCCACTGATTCCATGCAGTTTCAATGTAGCAATTTTGATGTGCTAATACTGGAATTTTATAAATTTTCACAGTGAATATGTAGTCAATGACCCCTGAATACCTTGTTCTAATAATACTGATTTAATTTGCATAACCTAAAAAATTGTTAAACTCGCAAAGGTTTATTTTTCGTGGAAAGCTTCTTTTTGTAACTATCATTTTACAAATAATGTACTTTTATAATAAACAATATGACATAATAAACTGTAATACTACATTAATTTTTAGCTAAAAGATATCACCGCATTCATGCTTACATCTTTGGAAACGTACAATTTAAAACAAAGTTGTAGAAATTGCATAACTCAAATACATTGGAATATACCTAAGAAATAATCAGAACAAAACAATATGTAAAGAATTATTTCAGTTGGTAGAAAAATTAATTTTTTTCATATTTGGATAATCATCATTGAAATTGGATTCTATAAAAAGTTATAGGTACTACTTGGTTATTAGTTAGCTGCGAGTTAAATGTAAATTATACGTATGGCTGACCATTAGATTCTGTTACTACTGAATCGTTGAATTCTGCAGTATTTTATATACAACTTTAAGTGAGGGTACGAGCCTATGTTAAAACTCAAAGAACAATATAAATTTAAAAGTTTAATCTATATTTATTTTGTTACATAACGTATCTCCTACACGGTCTACATTTCTTTCACGTATCAATTAGCAAGAGGAGATATAAATATGATGATAACTCCATCATCAATAACATTATTCAATGATGTACTTTATTTAATAATAAATGAAAATTGTTTTAGGTATGTTGGATTGATGAGAATCGAACCAATTGTGCAACTCTATATGTCTTGGAGAATTGTTACATATTTAATCTTGATTTCAGTGATTATAGCTTTTGACAAATATATCACGTATTTACTACAAGTAAATATCTTAGATTATTCAAATATATTTCAAATAGCTTTTGGAGTCAATATAAAATCACAACCAAAAGAATCATGGAAAATAATAATAGTATTATGTATAGTTTTACTGTCAATTAAATATTCCACTGAGCTTAACGCCTCCCTTATAAATGTTATAACAGTATATGATGAATAATCATTTAATTCTATTGAAGAAATTGATAAATCGGAGTTAAAAATAGTGACGAATAAAATAGTTTATACTGCTATTTTTAATAATAATGAAGATCAACTTTTCCAAAATATAAGAAGAAAAACAAGTGTATTCGAGGACCTTAATTGTTTTAATGTTATACAAGAATATGAGAGAACGATTTGCGTGATTCCAATGTATAAGGCCATAAGAGAATTCGAAACATATACTAAGTCCAATATGATGAAAATGATTAAAATTGCCAAACCAGAATTCGCATGTACCAGATTAGTGTATATATTCGAAAATTCGTCGCCATATATTACACAATTTGAAAAAATATTTCAAAGAATGTATGAGTCTGAAATATTTTCCTTTTTGGACAAAAAAATTAAGCGCATGGAATTTTCAGATATGCAAAAGCGTAAACAACTTATTGATCAATCATTCCTTATGAGCCTAATCACTATTTTAGGTTGTGGGTTCATGACTTCTTCCATTAGTTTTTGCATTGAAATAATTGTGCATTAAAACCTAACAAATCGATTAAAGGTATATGCACGTAAAATTTCGAGCAATTTGGTTAAAAAAATTCATTTGTAGAAAAATTTATTTTTGTGTTCTTAAATCCTAAAATATGTTATAAAATATTAGAAATATTTGCTTAGAACTAAAATTATTCAAGTATAAAAGTTACAAGACATGCAACTGTATTGCTGTTTTTTCAGGAATCCCGGACCAAACGGGAGTGGGGGAACTCAGTACCATTACTAAATTCATATTTTAAATTTCAATTTAAAAGAATTTAAATTAGAATTTAAATAAAACAATATTTTGTTATATACGGATATACCCAGACCCACACACCCGGACCGTCATAGACCCAGTTTTTGATCAGCGAACAAGAGCGGTAGCGTTCTTTTCATTATATAAATAAAACATAACAACAAAATACAAACTTTTACATTTCATTTGCTAAATCAATTACTAAAGTACAGTTGAATACCAAAAAATATATGATGATATTTTAAATATAAATATTAATTAACGATTTATGAAAAATGAGCCCTGAAACATTACATTTAACCGATGATTACTCGAGATATATATATATAATAGAGCGACACATACATACACACACCTCCAAACGAACATTTTCTAAAAATAGTATCTTTTGATTCCAAATTGGCCAATACATGTTTTTAAGAAAACTTTTTTTACTATTAACTCAGGCTGACCTATTTTTATTAATTAAAATATTTAAATTGATTTATTGACCAAAAAGAAAGATAAATAAATATATATCTTTATTTTATTTATTTAAGTATTACGTCAAAATGTGGTTTAATACTTTCAGTAACACATTATAACATTAATTGAAAAGAGTATAATAAGAAAATGCTCTGTTCAGTGGCTTTCTTTGTAGTTTACCGTATATGACACTTAACAGGATACTTTATAGAATGTTTTTTTACCTTTAAAATATTAAAACAATCAATAAATCTGCGTGGCTTTAAGTTACCCCGACATGAAAAAAAAAGTCAAATTGTTTTCAATTTGAACGTCTCGAATGTCGTGTTTAATAAAAAAAATAATTTGAACTATCTCTCAACATTATTACAAACCCAAAAAAGTGAACCTTGGAGTAGCGAAAAGATTGTACAAGTGTTGGGAAGGTAAAATTTCAAAGTTTAAAAAATATTTGAAAAATTAAATTTACTAATATAATACAACTGAAAATTAACAATAGTTACAAATTAAAATTTTCATTGTCCTTCCTATAAGGTTTCAAGAGCCAAATCGTTAAATTGATTCACCAAACATCTTATTCATTACATAATTTCTGAGATATAATGAATAAACTCTGTTTTTTGGCCCAAATTTATTTATCCCATCATTATTGATTGAGCCCAAAGTTAACTCGGTGGGCAAAGTGACCCCGGTTTACGGAAGCGTATATTATAATAAACTGTTAGGTCTGCGCCTATATAAAGCGCCGAATTCTGCCTTTTGTGCATAGAGTTTAGAGGAGCCTCAAAAGTGTTAACTTTGTTTAATCATTACTTTGAAAAGTAACTGCTATTTCCTACGATGGAAAATTAAACGAAGAAGATTTATTACCGTCTGTTAACTTTGTGGCCAGTGGCAAGGTTTTCAGCGATATTTAATAATGTATGCACCGACGGAGCTCATTCACAATTATAACAATAATTGCGATTATGTCCGTATCATATTGCGCAAAATATGTTTGCTGATTGCTTTGATTGTAAACAAAATCCTGAGTGTGAGTGTGTCAGTTTTATGTGTGCGATATGAGTGGTGTAAACGAACCCTAAAAAATTCTATCATTAAATAAATTTAGACACATAATATATACCTAGGGCTTTGTTCAGTTGTTTCGCAAAATAAAATAAAATGACCAAAATGTTGACTTTATTCAATAAAGATAATAAACATTTGATTGTAAGCCAAACGATGATGATTGATCAATCAATTGATTTGATTGTCTCAATCTCTTTTTTACAGTAACTGTTATTTTTTACTTTTTAGAGCATTATTTTTTAAGTCGGTTCAATTTTTGTTATTAACTCTTTTAAGTATACTCATATATATAATTCAAAGAAAATTACAAAAGAAATTTAAAAATATATTTTGCTAATTCTTAATACACTTAATGATCAAAATTTGTTTGCAATTTAAATGTAAAGTTTTTGTAGGTATACAGTGTGATTTAATGTATAACCTTTGTTATTTATCATTTATTTGATCTAAATTAAATTTATTGATAAAAATAAAATATGAATAAAGAAATATTACTTTGTAAAATTAAAGGGTATAAGTCTAGTAAAAAGATTATGTTATAAAAAATAATATATTCCAGTTAATTATTATATGTAGGTATTTAAAATTATAAAATCGTATTTGTTTATTGAATCAAACAATTTTAGATGATTATGAATCCAGTGAATCTACGTACTAACATCTGATCACATATAATTTAAATATTTAAATAATTTTAATAAATTACGGACAGAGAAAAAATTACTATGATAAGGATTATTACCTATCGTTGTGAAATATTTAGTAAAAAGATATATTTGGACAAACCATCAATGATAAAAGAACATACCTTTTTTGAGCCATTAATTAGAAAGAGATATAGATAAACTAAAATTAATTTATTAGAACAAAGAATTTCATATTGGAACAATTAATTTAGTTTGAGGAAGCTACGTGCCAATGAATTGGCAGCAGTTTTTGGTTTCAGGTATTGTGTACCAATACTTACAGTCATGTTTCTTGCTTACATCTTTTTATACTGGTGCTAAAATCGTAAAATTTAAAAGTGATAATACAAAACAAAACCAGGTACTTCAACATGTTTTTACATCAGATATGTGAATTGTATATTTTTAAAATAGCTAAAAATTCCGTGTTTTGTCAAATTTGAGTTAAGCGGTATTACAGTGTAAAAGTCCAATTTTCGTTAGCCTGATTTCTTGAGTTTTTTAACTAAGAAATAAACTTCTAAGATATATAGCATTTTACTTACATATTAAGGTATGTTTAAAGTACTACTCCAATTTTTGTTACCAGTTTTATTGAGAATATACAAAGTTATAGGAAATTCTGCGTCTCCTCGATAACAAAAATTTTCCGCAAGGGTTATACGTTTGCATTCATTTTAATATCATATGTATTGAAAATTACATAATATTATATTTAGGTATTCCAGTAAGTTAAAAAAACATTTATACAAATTAAGAACCACTGCGAGCTGTATTTGCAGATTGCTTTCTTAAATAACTCTAAAATATAAAGTTAAATTAAACTAAAAATCTAACTAAAATCATGTATATTACAATTATTTACATTTTTATTTATAAAAGAGAGTACAAAAGTTATTTGTACAAATGTTTATTTATTATTTTAGTTAACTACAATATTAGATATACGTTTCTCGGAAAATTGACGATAAAAGCTTTGTTCAGAAAAAGATACTCTTAGACATCTTAAGCCAACTAAAATCATTCTATTATTACCTAAGTTGGAACAAAATTTGCTATATCTAGATCTATACTTTTTCTAGATCTGACAACTAAAATTTGCTAGGATTAATGAAAAATAAGGTACTCTATACTTTTCTCTTGACCCCTTACATTGCATTTCAAATTTTAACAGAGTCTTCTCTCCTTGCACAAAATATTATTCCCCAACATTTGAAATCAAATTCTTCCCCCCACGTACATCAATACATCATCGAAAGACCGTGCAAAAGCAAACAAAAGCCAAAGTCCAAATTTAGAACTCATCGGTGTAGTTCTTGCATTTCTTCCAAAACAAAAAGGAGCATCTCCAAGAATCGAGACAAAAAGGAGAAGCGCAGAAGGTGCGGAGAGAAAGCGAGAGTGAAGTAGCCCAATGAGAGTCATCGAAGCCGAGGGCCCGAAAACGTCTCTCCGGCCTTTTTGCATGGCGTATAGCTCGGTGGCGGAGAGAGATGGAGAGAGCTTATCGAGTGCGCGCATTGTTCACCCTCCCCTTCCCCCGAGTTTCGAGCGTGTCGGTGGCGGGCCTTTGACGATGCAACGCGACTGCGCGAAGCTTGTCGGAAGGGAGTCGCGTAATGCGGGAAAGTTTTTCAACTTTCGACGGATAGTCGTTGAGCTTATGTTAGATTATGTTTTTGTGGATGATGTTCACGTTTACGGGAATGTTAGAAGTAATTTGGGATTTTCGTAGTTATTATTGGTCGATATTTTCGGTAGTTACTTTGTAGGCTTTTACTTAAATTTCGATTAAGGTGATGCTAAAGCCACCTTTCATCAACAAATACGGGGATCCATTTTTCTCATTTTATTTTCCATTTTGAGTAAATATCTCTATGGAACATTGTTGTTCAAATGAAAAAAAAACAACCTTCCAGAGAGATATTTTCTCAAAATTGAAAACTGAATGAAGATAGTGTGAAAAAAAGAATACTAAAATAGTGTTCTCTTATATTTTTTTAATTAAAGAGATAGAGAGTACACTGGAATTTTGATAAAAATGACCGTTTCGTATTTTTGAATACATTGAGCTTTTTTAGTAAATTGTTGATGCTCTATCCTATTTCTGGGTTAATATTGATCGTTTTATTAGCATTAGCTTTAATGATAACTGATTTCCCGTAAAATCATGTATTTTTTCTTAGAAATACTTATAATATAAAAAAATTGATTCTAAACCCAAGGGAAAGTGGTGAAATGTGCTTTTAAATATGAAAATGCCGTACTAATCGTTGAAAATTTCAGTAAAAGATACCTAAAACTAAAAACCTAAATCTATGAGGGTATTTTTCACTATGTTCCTCTGGATTGAGAATCATAGTTAGAAATTTTAAGTTATAAAACCGTGGACGTTGTCCTTTCAGAAAGTTCTATTCAAATCGAATAAAAACAGATAAATAAGAAATAACACAAGAATAAAATGGTAACATCCATTTCAAATAAGCTGTAATATTCAATTTCGTAATAATTAAATGTGCGAACTTAATAATTCTTTAGTTATAAAATTAGTAGTTAAAAGAATAAAATTATATTTTTAAATTTCTTCTAATATCACATAATCAACTTAAAACTTATCATTATCAACAAATGTATCATTGCACGGAGAAAACCACGCGCCAGAAGCAATTAAAACAATTTCACCACACAAAAGCCCGTAATAACAACCGCTCCATCCATCCAAAAACCGACGCACAAACAACAAAAAACCCATCGATATATCCCAATACACACAAAATCTGCCATAATACACACCACCACCCTCCGCCAACCAACTAACGCGTAAAATAATTGCCGCGAATTGCAGCCATACTCTCCACGTCTCGCCAATCACAAAATTCAAGCTTATCGTTGCTGCTGGCTGGCGCGCGACCCCGAATCTTTCGAGTGTCGCGATTATAATGATCGGCGGTCCCGTCGCGTCGGCCTTTTATTGTCATCATCCCTCGCGCAGCGCGAGAGCGAGAGACAGACGGCTAAAAGCCAATCGTTATCGGCGCGATGTAGGTATATACCTACTCTGCTGTACGGTGGATGAAACTGGTGAGCCATGACTCGGGCTCTCGCGAGTGAGGACAACAATGCCCCGAGCGCACCGCGATCTCTACGACTCGGCTTAATAAGTATTTTTTTGCTGCTCTGTCTCTCTTTCTCTCTCTCTCGGATTTTTATTCGCGAATACGTTTGGTCGCTTCTTTTTGTGTTCCGTGAAACGTGTGGTGCGTCGCGCGACTTTAACGAGGCAATTATGGGAAGTGGGAAGGGAAAGTGAGTTTGGTTCGGCATTGTTCTAAGTCATTTTCTTGTTGCGTGTTGGGGTGGAGATGAGACAAAACTAGAGATTCAATACGTGTTCGAGAGCGCTAATTAACGGAATTGATTGCGGCGTCGATAATACGAGTTGTCGGTTAAAATTCGTCGCGTGTAATGGGAGTTTGTTGCATTCGATGAGGCTTTTGTAGATGGTAGAAATTGTACAGTTTTGGTATATGGATTTCGCGGAATTATTTTGAAAATTCTATGGGTAACGTTATTGTGCGAAAATTCATGACTATATTTTGTTAGTGAAGTCCGTGTTTGCTTGTTAATTTATCAATGCGAAGCATATTTCGATTTATTTATTTTAAAACAGAAATGCTCAAATACGCGTTTTGTTTTATTTTTTCCATAATAGAATTTTTCATTTTAAGATACAATTTATTTTACTGCGAGATATAAATTGTGTAAAAAGTAAGGGTATAAAATAAATCTCTACAAATCAATTTGCATGAAACTATCAGATTGCATATTCATACAATGGATGTGTTTTAAACGTGAGAATACATCATTTTAATTAAAGATATTAAAAAATAATATTTTTTTTTTTTGATTTACAAAATTAAGTATAAACGTAAAATCCATAGAATAGAAATATTGAAGACTTTTATTGAAGACGTTATACTTTGGTGGTATCTCAATTATAGGTTACTTTGGTGGCAAACATGTAATTTTAAACGTTTATGTAACGTAATAAAGAAGGGGAGGTGAAAGGATACTTTTCGAAACCATCTTCTTAATCCAGATAATAACATAATTTCTTTAAACTTTAACTAATAACGGTTATACAAATACGAAGGGCATTTTAAACCGTATTTTAAAAAATCGATTTTTTTCGAAAAAAAGGGATCTATATTATCAACTTCTCTATTTTAAATAATTATTCGAGAGTAAATGAACTGTTTTTAAAAAATGTTCTACTATGCCTTTAGAGTTCATATAAGCATTGTCTGGGTAAAATTTTAAATGATTCTGTTATTATTTGCAACAAAAAAAGAGAATTAAATATTTTTCGTGGTAAGCAATATGCATGCGACTCTTTCACATCCCCTTAATAAGTAAATAAGCTCTTCAATAGATTAGTAATACAATTTTCTACTTAAAAGGTCTTGCAATGATGAATCTTTATAATTACGGATTATACAATAAATTTTCTCCTATTAGCATAAGCATAAATTAGTACTGAAATGGCTAGAATTTTATACAGTATCGATAGAAGAAACTCCAATATCTTTAAAAATATAGAATACGGCATTATTTGCTTTCTAACTCTTAAAAATAACAGTTCCACGCCATGTCACCCATATACAAGAGTCAAGTGAAGTACTAAACCATTTTCCAACATTAGCTTTTTCTTCATATTCGAATTTTAGTCCAAAAATCATATACAATACCAATAACCCCCGACCTTCGATCATCACCATCGCTTCGCCACTCTTCCAAGTAGAGCGGCGCATTAGAATTTATTTAACGACCTACCGAAGAAAAGCAGTTCCCGGTGGCAGCACTCGCCCCGCGCGATTAAGAAGGGGTGTAAACAGCTTCTTTAAAATCTAGATACTCGCGCGCGCTTGCGTCTGCGCCCTGTAAATTTCTCATTCGCCCGCGACTTCTGGGCCGTTTAATTTTGTTTATGCGCGCACTTTAAAGCGCATAAACACGGTATCTCAGTTCCCTAGTGTAATTTTATCCCGAGAGCACGCAGCTCCCCCAGTCCTCGATCTCCGTTTCAGCACATAAGTACCCCCCTTTATAGTTTCTCTGTTGTGCATTTTTATCGCTTTATTTTTTTTGGGATAGGCTTTTATCTGCGATGTCCTGATTTTTCTGATATTGTTTGTTATTTTGTGTGTGTATGAAGACACAGAAATCAATTTTCGGGATTAAAGTCATAGATGGTGTTTGAACTTAAATCTAACTCCAATTTAATTTTGGATTTTAATATTAACAAAGGTTCAGTGCGGCGTGATCCATATGGACCGTTCAGAACCGTAGTGAAAAATCCCATGTATGAAAATATACTGATACTAGTCTCGCAATAGTCTGACAGAAAGCTGGTGGAAGTCTCGGACATTGACTAAGAATTGCTACTACCCAACAGGAAAAGAAAGTGTGATGGAAATCTAACAGAAATCTGGGGGCTTTAAAGAAATCTGATTGATCAAAATGGCATATTGGTATTATTCGCTACTGACAGAGTCTGATCTAAAACTGTATTTATCTTTTTTCACAAATATTAAAATTTTAAGCATGATTGCTATATAGTAGTTATTGTTACTAGTGTCTGATCAATTAATAGGTAAACAAATTTGTAAAGAAAAATCGATAATAATTCGAAGAATCCAAAGTGATAAGAAATCAGGTGATGACTGAAAATCCGAACATTCGCCTTAATTTTCAATTTTTCCAACACTTTTAACATCCTCCTTTTCTCTCCAATCACAATTACCTCGAATCACCAATAAAGCCTCTAACACCCAAATATCGATACACACGCCATCCTCCCTCTCTCACTCTCCCTCTTTCTCTTTGCCACTCCTTGCGCGCCCTCTATACTTTCTCCGGGCGCGCGTTACGATTATGGCGCAATCATATCGGATTGTTATTATGGCTGATGGTCCGGGGGGTGCCGCCGCGCGCTACGGGCTTATCTTTGAAATATGCTGATAGAGCCTACGAGCAGCTGCTTCGGTGTGCACTCCGCGCGCGAGCTTTATCGGCCGAGCGCCCTGGGGTGAGGGACGCGCAATTGCCTCGCCGCGCGAGCTCTTCGCTGATTCTTCTCGGCTGCAGGCTTCATCGTTCGTGCGATTTTTTTGTGGCAGTGTTTTTCTTGGTGGGTGCGGTGTTTTGGGGAGGCCTTGGCGTGGATCGGAAGGGAGACTGAGATTTTTTATTATATGGAGGGTTCTGTAAAGAAATACAAATTCGTGACTCTGTTTTATATGTTTTTTATAATGTAGATTTTAGTGGTCAGGATGAGTTTGCTCGATTGCAAATACATTTATTTATTTAACGGAATGGTAGAGAGAGTTTGAAATACTTATATTGCGAATGAAAAACATTTTCTTAAATACATTGAATTGTGAGAATTTTTCAGAGATGAAGCGACATGAATTTATCACTTTGTATGTCATGAAATTATCAACATGAATCGACTGTTAATAGTTTCAAGCAGTTAGAAAATTCAAAAATCTTTTACAATGACGTGTTTAAGAAAATATTTTCAAAAATAACATCAAAAGTCCAGTAAATGATAAATCAATTGAAAAAATCATCGCCTGCTCGAAGTCATTTCTCAGATAAGTTGCATTTTATTACGACCTAATTTTTCTAATAATTTTAAGTCGAAAGTGTAATATCAAAAATTTTGAATAACCTAAAATAGTAACGTAATATTATTCTTTTTCAGATCAGTTGAACAGTTTTTGGAGGCCCGCCTTTATATTAGGAGATATCAAAAAACGACCTACTACGATTGTTGTTACTCGTTCTTCGTTGTCCGAAAAATATTACAGGAATCAACGTTTTCGAGTGCCTTGATGCCGCCTATGTCACAGGTCGTACGCTTCGTCATAGCCACATTGAAGTATTTTATAAAACAAAACATTTTTAAATTTACTTTTATTTTTTCTTATACAGATTTTATACAAACTATATACGACCAATTTTTTATAATCACTTTATACAAAATATTTTATAAAGTTTTTATACAAACTTTTTTCACCTGGGTGAGTTGAATTTTTAAGCTCTGTGGATGCCGTCAAACAATTGTGATCTCCTAAGAAGTCTTATAAGTATATTAAATCTTTTCAAAGCTTACATCTAGCATAGCCGACTATCATAATTTAATTTTGCTGATCTCAATGAATAGCAGACGTTACTTTGACAAAAAATTATATTTCAAATTTTTTTTACTGAAGTATGTTTTGTCCTCATTGTAATACCTAAACTCCGGAGTACATATTTCTCAATTTTAAATGTAACTTGAAAACTTGAGCGAAATATATAACATGGTATATATTATATAATATATTAGTCTATTGAGTTTTAAAATAGTTTACTATGTTATTCCCATAACCAAAATTATTCCTATAAAAGAAATAACAAAAATATTTGTATGAAAGAAATGAAAAATTGACATGAAGTTCACATACAATTTACACATTTTCAGAGAATCACCCGTATACAAAGAAAAATTTGTAGATGTTAGTTAATAACTAATATGGAATAAAATAATAATTACATCGCTATACTCATAAAGGCGAATAAAAATAATAAAATAAAAAAAAACTCTTAGCAATGGAGGTCTAAACATAAATCTACAATATTATTATTTTATAATATTCTGATGTAACGTCAAATTTTAATAAACGTCAATCAAACCTTGTCCATGCTAATCAGCTTTTTTTAATTTCCAAAACCTGTCTTCAGATTCATAATCAGACACAAAGTATGCACTGCAAAAGGCTAAAACAACAAAAATTCATATTTTTCTAAGACAAATAAACAATAATGTACAAAATGATCACGAAACAAGAGCATAAGTGATCATTTTTATCACTCGTTACTCCGCAACAACCAAAACAACACCAGCTGCCACAACCTACAGACACACAAGACTTTCTATCCCAAACTTCTCGCATATTGTTTTATACGCAAGCATCCCTCCTACACCCATTTAATCTATACACGCGCAATCACAGCTTTTTACATGTACGCCGTACTCTCATTCGCCTCTTCTTTTGACTCCCCTCCCTCCCCCTCCTCCATGCTTATCATTTTCGCGTTCTCCCCTCGTAGAGCCAGAGCCTTGCGTAACCCCTCGACGCCTCGCGCCTGATTTTACGTCGTCGCCCGTGACCGTTGATTGAAACGTTCTGATTGCGTCCCCTAGGGGGCAGCCGATGCGGGCGTCAGAGAGAGAGAGAGAGAGAGAGAGAGAGAGAGAGAGAAAGAGGGGGGTTCGAACCCGCGTACGTACACATACCTACTTATTTGGTAGTCTAATGCTTAGTGCGTGCGACGACGATGATGATGATGTTCGCGTAGTCACTTGGTGAAAGCGCCGGCTGGGTTGATCCCTCGATGACGATGGCGACGAGGTGCGCGGACGAGCGATGGCCAGGAGTATGTGATTATACGTGTATGCAGGGGGTTGGGAGGTGTAATTATGGTATTATTCATGGGTTATTGGCTGCGAAGATTCGGGTAGGGTTTGGGTTGGATGTATAGAAGGTGATGACTCACCAGGAGAGGGCATACCCTCCAAAAAACGAAATTCGGTCAGACTTTGGGAGGTGCTTTCTCGTACTAAAAAATGAAGCCTATAGTACCCGTAATTCATTCTAATGGGCCCTAGTTCTCGAGATATGAGGTAATTTACTTGAAATATTCGTTATTTTAATGAAAAAAGATACCTCTTCTTCTAACAATAACTCTACATGTTTTTATTATGGATAAATAACTCAAAATATAATAAAATGTAGACAAAAGGACCTTTAATTTAAGCTTCGCTATGTATAAAGATATTAATCTGATCAAAAGTTATTTACAATTGAAAATGGTGACCAAAATTGCATGAATATTCAAAGAAATTTAACTCTTTTAAATTCGTTGACTTTCCATGTATTTTCAGTGGCCATTTTCAATTGTTAACAACTTTTGATCAGATTAATATTCCGATACGGAACAAAACTTAAATTAAAGCTCTTTTTGCCAACTTTTCATTATCTTTTTGGTCATTTTTCCATAATAAGAACTTGTAGAGTTATGATTAGAAGAAGAGGTATCTTTTTTTTATTAAAATAACGAACATTTTGAGTAAATTACCTGATATCTCGAGATCAAGGGCCCATTATAGAATGAATTACGAGTACTAGGCTTAAATTTTGGGTACCAGAAAACACCTCCTAAAGTCTGAACAAATTTCATTGCTCAGAGGGTGTACCCTCTCCTCGTCAGTGGGAGGAAATGAGATGATCATAGATTTTTACCGGTTTTTTTAGCTTTGATTTGTTTGATTTGATATACGAATTTCTACCTGAAAGGAGGGTGTCCACGGTTGCGTAGTAAGTCAGGGGACTCGGGAGAACGTACAAAATTGACTCTATTGTTTAGAGTTTCTCAAAATATGAACATTAAAAAAATTAATTCGGGGAGGTGAATGGAAACTTTGAAAAGAGAGGACCAAGTTCGATAAAATAAGTCAAAAAATCAAGATTCTATCAGGCATTGAGTAGTAAAAATAAAGAAAATTAATTATTATTATAATAAAGACGGAAATTTTTCTTTAAATGCTTAAGATTTTATAAATCCTTCATATTCATTTAAGTTTTATAGGTCCCCCATCAATGTTTTACCTCGAACCGGCACAGGCCAACCATGGGCATTCTCCTTTTGTGATTATTTATTATTTTTATTGAAAGCAATTTCTTGAGTTATACTATGCGAATGTCGTTATTTAAAACCTTTAGAGGGCCGGGATTTGAGGTGGCATATCGCCCATAGAAAACCGGTAAAAACCGGATCTTATATCACTGATTGATCATAGCGAAAGTGTCGACCAGGGGGTGCGCCAATATATTATCGTTGCGGTCCGCTACGGCAAAACATATATTACAGCCTGTGTTAAAAATTTCAAATTTAAAGAAAAATTATTTTAAATAGAATATAACCTTTTTTCAATTCATAAATACATGTTTTCGATGTACTTTTCGATGCTGAATCCAAATCTGACATCAAAACCTCTGTAAATCTAAAAACAACCACTATAACAGGGTGAAAACCACCCCCTATGTCTCGTAAATTGATTTTTCTTTATTTAGAAGTGCAGATACATGTTTCCTATGTATTTTTCGATGCTGAATCCAAATCTGACATCAAAATTAATGTAAATCTAAAAACAACCCCTATAACAAGGTGAAAACTACCCCCTTTGCCTCGTAAATTGATTTTTCTTTATTTAGAAGTGCAGATACACGTTTTCTATGTATTTTTCGATGCTGAATCCAAATCTGACATAAAAATTACTGTAAATCTAAAAACAACCCCTGTAACAGGATGAAAACCACCCCTTTGCATTTCGTGAACGGCTTGGGACCGCCTGTGGCAGAGTTATGTTTCTTTTTTTTTTCCTTATTTTTCTAAGTTTATGATTTTTTTTTAAGTTTTTTATTTATTATTCAAAAAAATTATATAAATTACGGTAACGATTTTTTGGTGTGATAGATTTCAAAGCACGGTACAATATATAGAGTTTCTTTACATACTCTACACTCGTATATAGATCGGATTCTCTTTTTCTGCATAGTGCATAATTTACATAGACGTGATAACTTATTATTACTGTTTTCGGATTGCATTTTACTGGGACGACCACTTAGTCGAATATCTGGCGTTAGAGATGTTGATTCTATTTGAGAATCTAAGAATCCGTAGTTAGCAGCTTGAATAACTTATGGGCATTTGCCAACATCAAGTCTACTAGATGAAAAAATAATTTTCTATACCATTTCATGCATTTTCTAATCGTCTCTGTCATAGATAATTGTCTATCAATATCATCGATTCCGCCCATATGTTTGTTATAATCATAAATACAACTTGGTTTTATAATATCTTCGTTAGTTTTGTAGTGTATTTTACCAGTTGCACAATACTCAAGTTCATGAATACTTGTTAGTATGTAAACTTCCTTCTTATCCATCCATTTGATGACCATCCAAACATCATTATGAGCGACTTCTACTTCACCACGATTGAGCTTTGAACCAAGAGTAGGCATTCCTTTTCGATTTTTTTTACTATTCCACAAAGACCAGTGTCTTTATCATGAAGATATTCGGCAAGTTGTGGCGACGTATACCAATTATCAGTAAATAACTCATGACCTACGTTATAGTAAGGTTTCATCAAATGAGCAACAATATCTCCAGAAACGCCTAAATCAAATTTTTCGTAATCGGTATCTGAACCAGTATACATGATAAAATCTAGTGAGGGGGATAAATTACATTAAAATAGTAATATCAGAAACCTTCTATAAAATATATTTGTTTGTAATTATAGCCTTAAGCAAACGAAACAACGTACCGCTTTTATAAGGTAGAATTAGGCGATATAGGGTAGTAAAAAGGGGTGGGGAGGGGTAAAATGATTATAAATTGTATTAAAAATAATAAATAACATTAAAAAAATGAATATTTTAATGTAAAAACAAAAATTAAAGAACATTTTCTGATGCACCGAAATATTGGTTTTCCGGCCGTCTAAAGGTTAAAGTCATTGTTAGGAATTTTTTAAACGAATGTAATAAACTTCAACATATTTAGGACATATATTTAGGTATATTTAAGGAAGTTCTCAACATATGTTTAAGTTATTTTATCGAAAAAATATGAAGCTGTTCACATTGTTAATGGTAGTTCTATAGACAGATAAAGATAAATCTTCGTAAGCTGTTAAAAACTGGAATTACAAGAATGATGGTTCAGTACATTGCAAGAATGAGAAAGATAAGAATTTTATCGTTTTTCACAATGTTTAAATTATTTAGGCATTCACAAATTATGTCACGCTTGGAGGAGGAAAATATATCACTTTATTTGACTCCACAGTACAGGAAAATAAATCTATAAACTTCTGTGACATGTTTACATAGACGGTTAAAACGATACTCATTTGTAAAATGATAACTTTGAAAAGTGTTTCATATATACAATATAACTCCATACAAGAAACTATTATTGAAATTTAGACATATTCTGGTCAATACTTAATTTTATAAGATTTCATACTATTTAGAAATATAAATATTCATTCTACATTATTGTATAAAAAAATAAACTATTCAACATTGCTGTTAGTAATGTTTATTTGTGCTATTTTTAATAAGGCGAATAAAACTAAAATGATTAAAATAAAATAATTTTGTCAAAAGGCAACTTTGCAAACTGTTGCAAAGTTATTCATACTGATTCAGCGTCTATCGCCATTCTTCAGAAGAACATATAAAAATAAATACGACACCCCACAACAGTCACTTACGCAAACGCAATAACTCTAGACAAAGCTAAACCAAAACCGGCTTACAACTCCACCTACTTCTATTACTCACCACAAAAAAAACAAATTAAACCATTCCAAAAAAGCGAATACGGAGTGAAAACTTTAATCAATCGCGAAGCCATCCTCCCCGTCGCACAGGCGATAATAAAAAAAGAGAGCTCCCGAGGACAAGGCCAAATAGCGGCAAGCGGTGCGCGTAATCATTCACTCGTCATGAAAACCATTCTCACTCTCTCTCTCTCTCTCTTTCTCTCTCTCTCTCTCTCTCTCTCTGTCTCTCTCTCGCTCTCTCTCTCTCTCTCTCTCTGTCTGTCTCTCTCTCTCTCTGTCTCTTTCTCTCTCGTATCCCTGGACCCTCGTATATACATGCACGCACGCAGTAGCGCGGACGCAAATGAATGGCAAATGAATGGGGGCGCGCGCGCGCGGTTGCGACTGCGCCGGCGAAAAGTTAATCACGGTTTGCCATGTCGGCGCGGTCACGGGGGTGCGCGTGTATATATATATAGGCAAGAGGGGTGTAGCCGTAGCTCGGGGATTTCTTGATTACATGGGCGTACAGCGCGAGCTTTAAGGGGGTTCACGTCGATGTGCGAGTGCATATGGAGCGATGATCGGGGAAAGAGCGGATGGATGGTTGATCGGTAGATATGGATCGATGCGGAGGATTTGATGTGCGAGGAGGATAATATATATAAAAGGATTTTGTAGGTGTATGAGCTAATTCTCAAAATCGGCGTTCCTCAAATGTAATTTTTTTATATTATTCTGGCCTATCGTGTTCGATTATATGTAACTTCACACAATTGTTCTTTACAGGACATCGATATGTACCCGTATCCACAAAAGTAATTTTTTTTAAACAAAACCAACTTCAAACTAAAAGTAAGAATAAAAGTAAGTTTGCTCTACACAATATGATATAATTATTTTCATTGCATATATTTAAATTTAAGTTCAAATCTGGCTTTCGGAATCAGCGCCAAAATAGTACGTGTGAATGTTTTTAAAAATGTTTTAATATCAATTCCTGAGCTTCAGTGTTACAAAGAATCTGTTGTGAATTTTATTAAATCTATGAAAGTTTTTTCCAGTTTTTCTGCAGTCGCGTGTTGCACTATTATGAAATTTGGTTAGCCCAGATTCGATCTTGTCAACTCTGGTTTAATCAGATTTGATCCGATGAACTAGAAATTCTTCATTTTTGTTTGAATAATCCAGATCGATTGCTCAATAATGAAAATTGGTTCATGGAAATGTGTGTAAAGTAGCTGACCAAATATTTTATTTACGGTTCTAAGCGATTTTTACTCAAAAGTTGCACCAGTGTCGTATTACGGGCACTAGATCCATTTTTTGTAGTAAACGCTAGTTTACTTGAAATTAATAAAATGTAGAAAGAATAGTAGTAGAATGTAATAGAATACTGTAGTGATTTTAAGAAAATTGAGGAACATTTTTCTGGCACTGAATTGAGATTTTTATTTAAAATTGACTTTCTTTACTGAACATGTTATTTTTGAGGTATTTCAAGTTATATTCATACTTACATTGGCATTATGAAAAGATTAAATAAGTGGTTAAAGACTAGATTATCCTCATTTTATTTACAATTCATTTAAATTAAAAAATGAATGTGAGTTTTGAGTGAAGTAAAATGTCGATTTAATATTTTGATTTAAATGAATCGGAAAAATAAATTGTCATTAGCACTGTTCATTCAATGAATCGAAAAATTTGGATTGCGATACATATTTGAATTAAGAAAATTGAACCGCGATTTATCTTTCAATCAGAGAATGATATTAATCGGTTCAATTTGTAATTGAACAATATTTTCGATTAATCTGTGAATTGTGCCTTTAAGTTTCCCAAATCGAATGAATTGGAAATACCAATCGCAACTCACTTTGTATTCAAATTCAAGAAATTTTAGAAGTAATTTGATTAGATGGTTGTAATGTTCATATCAAATTAATACCTAAATAAACGCTAAAATTTTGTATAAAAGTAAGTTTTATATGAAAAATAGGCAAACAGTAAAATAGTAAGTTGACGTTTATTTCATTTTTAATTGCTTAATTAAAGATCTTTCAATGACGTCACGCTGTTAAAACATTTAAAAATTCCGCTTGACCTGACATCACTTCGTTTTTCAAAACTTTGCCTGTATCTTGCTCAATTGTGAGAATATGGTAAAAATGTAAAAAGTCTTCAAATAAACTACATCACGATCTATAAGAATACGCTGCTAAAAACTGAAAATTGGCATTCTTCCCTACTTCCTTTAATACTTCCTAACTACCATCCTGAATCAATAACATCCGTAATCAAACATCATCAAGAAACTCATCCATCCAGACCACAATCAACAATCAACATCGCTCGCGTTTTCCCAGTCTCCCGGTGTGAACTCCACTTGAGCATTTCTGCTCTTGGATCGCCGCCCCCTCGCAGAAACCAGTACAACCAGCGCAGTTCCTTTTCACTTTGGCGCAATACGCGCACTCTCGCACACGCGAGATCTGTTGCTAGTGCTGCAGCTACACAGCGCCATATGGTCGTGTTTGTCGGCGCGCAGTCGGGAGTCTCGCCGATATATACCAAAGGAAAGAGAGACAGAGAGAGAAAAGGCGCAGTCGTATATATGTACGTCCGTTACGGAACAATTACGGTAATAAAAGTCCCGTCCAATCGCGCTAAATGCTGCGTCTGGTGCGTAGGCTGGATTCTTTTTTTTGAACAGAAGGTACGGATTTTGCTTGGATTTGGGGACAGTGGAGCAATAGCGATTAGAGGAGACGATGGGATGGGCGCGCGGATCATTACTACAGTGAGTATGCGGGGTTTTGGGTGGAAATTTGTAGGTCGGTGTTTGTGTATTATTGGTAGCCGTCGAACGTGAAATATCGGAGTTGAGGCTGCGGATGGAGCTTTCTTTGTTTGGCGGGGGAAAGGCGTAATTCGGTGTTTACCTTGCTTGGGTTTATTGGCATAATATTTTTGTATCGATGATTAATTTAAGTTAATTGCTGTTTTGACTTTGTTAGATAATTGATATATTTTATTGAATCATATGCCTTTGGTAAACATTAGATTAGATTGTTTATAAAACACTTTATGGGTAATTCCTGGCTAAGAAACTTTTCTTTTCTAGTGGGGAAAATGTACTATATTAAACTTTTCTTTGTAATGCTTTAAATACGTGCATGCACGGGAAATGTATATAATTCTATAATTAATTCGGTTAAGAAGTTGTATCCATTTAAGAGGGTGAAAGAAGCGAATTTTTGAGAATTGATTTTTTATTTAATATTTTCTTATATTATGCTTATACTATATTTAGAAAATCAATATTAAATTTGGTTCGCGCATCGATGTCTAATACATTATCACTGATTCACAGTTATTAAAATAACAGTCAAAGATTCAGTCATTTATTACAATCACAATATATTAGCGTAATTCTAACGTAAACTTCAAAAAGATTCTAATTTATATTTGAATCTTTAATAATTTATTAAATCCTGGCACAAATAAATTTATTCAATAACAAGATTATTAGCTTATGAAAAAATATATATCATTTTTACCCATAACAAAGCTAATTTTACCTGGTTATAATTTCTTCAATAAAATCCTATATCTCCGATAGTTTTAAAAGAATATTTTTAAGACAAGATAATATCATTTCAGAAAACGTGATTTCGGAAAAATAAATTTCTTTTAATTAACTATTTATAAAAATCAAGTCACTTGTATAATAGTGTAACTGATTCGTTAAAGATTGGCAACTGATAAAATTGTAGAACGGTTCACTTATTAAACAAATTTCTTATTCTAGCAGCTTAATGAAATGCCAACTTTTGAACAATAATCCAGTATCAATAAAACTACGCAAAAAAAATTCCTCCGCATTGCTCTGCAAATTTTCCACAGATACCCCTCTATCGCCCCATCGCGAGAACTGCATCAGCGATGACAATCGAGTCTCGCCGCTTGTGCAGTGCATCCCCAGTCGCGCAAAGTGCGAATCTCGCCGAGTAATTACGTATAAGATTAGCGTTCGCCCAGCGGCGCAGAGCCACTCTCCGCCCGTTACTTCCAGTTCAATGATCCTCAACGCTCGCTGCTCTTCTTCTTCTTTTTTTTTCTTTTTCTTTTTACTTTCTTCCTCTTTCTCTTTCTCCTTCTGGTGCGAGTGGTGCGTCCGCCTCATCTGCATCTCATCATCAGGGCTAATTTGTTGAGATACGGCCGTTTGCCGATATTCCAGCGCTTTCATAGCTCATTGCACGAATTCATTTTTGTACCCTCCGGATCTTTTTTATTCTCGGTGCTTCTTTTCTCCGAGTGTTTACAATCGAGTTCGTATTTTTAAGTTTTGTTTTGCTCGTTTGCGCATTTTGATGGGGAGGATGCGTAATTATTGCTCGTTATGTTTTCTACAGATATTATTTTTTTGCAGAGATAGTAGACTTATTTTGCTTTGGAGAATTGTAATGATGATAAGAATGAATTTGAGCTCCGTTAGGATGGATATTTTTACATTTAGGTTTATGAAAAATCCTTTTTCTTTGTTTCATTTCTTTTGCTTCGAGTAGTATTTGTGTTCATAACTTTTTTTCGGATTTATCAGTGAGAAGAATTGAATAGCACTCACAAATCAGTGTGTCTATAAGTGAAAAATGTAAAATGTAAAAGGGCAGAAATGATATTAAAATAAAAACGTATATATTAAAATATATTAAAATAAAGAAACAGAAATAAATTTTTAATTCATGGTATAAAATGTTTTAAAATTTAGTGAAAAGCTTTATTTTTAATGTTCAGCACACTATAATACTATTGGACTTCTAAAGAATATTTTATGATTCTTTAAACGAATGATATGACTTACTGCATTCTTTTTATAAATATAAACTTTATGGTTATATTTACACGAAAGTAAATGAATCATTGAACTATTATATTGATAATATTGATTAATTAAATTATGTATCAGTGCCGACAAATATGTTTAATAATTATTTGATTAATTTGTTTGTTACAGGTGAGTTATTTGGTATTATTCTATGTAGATTATACCTACTACATTATATCTACAACTGTAAGTAAATATGAAGAATTTGTAATTTATACGTACTATTTAAAACCAATGTACCTAATCTTACCTTCAACTTTGAACCAAACTTTCAAAACAAATTTCCCAATAAAAATCAAAGTCTACAATTCCACGGGATTCCCGTAACTCGATCGAACCCAACGTTCATTCGCTCATAATCACGAGAAAGCCCGAGCGATTCCGCTTTACACCCAGTGTAAAAAAGTGCAAAAAAGACAGTAGGCTACCTCGCGTGACCGAGGCAGAAAAGGAAAAAGCGAGAGAAGGCTCCGAGGGAAAATTCGAGTAGTACGCGTCGTGGAAATTTGCCGACGACGCCGACTGCGAAATGGATTTGCGCGCGAGCGACGCGATGTCCGATAAGGCTGCCGCCGAGGCTTTCAAGCCGAAGTGACGCGACAGGACGACGAGGAAGCGAAGAGAGAGAGAGAGAGAGAGAGAGAGAATCGTGGAGGGCCGGACTGCGAAATGCTCCCAACGAGACTTTTTAGAAAGGCGAGTGGCCGATCGTGTAACGTATTTGGATGAGCTAGAGAGGACGGACTTGGCAGGCAAGGCAAGGTGCTTTAGGGTTTGGAAATAGGTAACTGTTACTATTTTACGGACATGAATGGTTTTGCTGGTTTGGATTTATTGTGACATTTCTGTTCATGCGTATGTGAGACATTCTGCTATGTTCGAAATTTATAGAAAGAATTAGAATATAAAGATTAACTATATAATCAATGTATACATGGTTTACTTCACAAAACGGCAATAGCGAGCTATACGTCTCTTTTCCGTTATACTTTCACGTTAAATTTTTCTAGCTACCAAAAAAAGGATATTTAAAGTAGTTACAAAATGTATCAAACTCTATTTTACCATAGCACTCATAATGTTTTATCTACTTTATAAAAATCACTTAAAACCTAAATTACTATCTTTCAAACTTAATAAAGATAACATTATTCTTTATATGTTGGCTAATGATTTTTTCTTCAATAAAACCTTTTTTTTACTACGATGTAAAAGAAAATAATGTATCTAGTATAACCAGGAAATATAGCCCAGCTAGCTCAGTCGGTAGAGCATGATACTAGCTCACTGAGGAAATGTGTATACGTCAATGAATGAGTGTCTCTAATAAATCAACCAATGTCATTTAACAGTGACGAGTACTCCAGCTAGAGTCATTAAGCTACACTTCTCATTTATTACTGCATTGGACCGTTATGATCGTTTATGTGTCCATAAAATACGTAATTTTGTACGTGTTTGTATTAACTTATTTTGGATTAACGAAAACTTAAAGAAAAAGTAGATCATGAGACTCTTAATCTCAGGGTCGTGGATTAGAACTCTACGTTGGGCGCCATTTATAACGGGGGATGACCACCATGCACCAACGTATAATGCAGAAACCAGAAAAATAAGAAAAGTGTGAACAAAAAATTAATTCGAATGATGGGCATGAAGAAAAGAAAAAATAATAAATACATTTTCCCTAATTATTAGATGTTCGCGACAAGAGGTGAAAGAATCATCCTTCTGAATGCTTTATGGGCAAAATTTCAATTTAAAATTTGTCCTTCACGAGTATGAACGTGAACATCTTACAACGCGTGACAGTAATATATGATGCAAAATTGCTGCATTATTCAAGAAAAATTACGAACAAAATTATCTAATTTAGTATCTTAACCATTCACTATCTAGATATCAAAAATAAATAATTTTGTTCAACATATTAATTCCATAGTTTATATAATACAGTATTTTGTTAAACTTATATCTAGATACATGAGTTGTTAGGTGCATAACAGATAATAAATAAAAGATAAAATATTGATATAGAAAGGGTAAAGTAAAGATAAACAAGTATCTACATCTTTTTAAGCCAATACAAGCATTATCTATATTATATATACATTTATCTTATTTTTCATTTTTAAATGATTCCCTGAACTATAAAGCAAAAACATAGCTAACCGATTTTCTTTCAACTCTGCCTTATCTAAGTCAAATAATCTATGCGAATTTGAAGAAAGCTTTTCTTATAATACATAAAACGTGAAAATTTGTTAATTCTCCTAAAGGAAGAAGAATAAATTATCACGAAAATAACTCCAGCACAGGATAATATAAATTCACAAATACGCAATCATAGATGTACCCGCCTATATTCCCATCTGAAGAAAAAATAAAATTCTCTCCATCTTTAGCGCGCACACGTCTTCCCTTCAAAAGATTCCCCAGCCACTCCGAAGACTTTCCTCTTCCAAGCAAAGAGTTCGCGCAGTCAAATAAAGATGACATAATGCAAAATTTGGCCAGGGAATAAGGAAGTCGCGCGACAAAAAAGAAAGACACCAGTACAAGCCGAAGACGCAGGAAGTCGGGCGAGGAAGATAGCGCTGGGCGCGCCAGCATCCAGAATCGCGGACAATATGTCCGCGTAACGGCCCCGGGCTACTTTCCGCAGTCTCTCTCCTCTTGAAAGCTAATGTCCGCGATAACACCTTGGGACGCGCGGCTCGCGTCGCCGAGCATTGTATGTCGCGTCGGAGGCTGGAGAGGAGGTAGTTTGGCTCCGAGGCGAGTTTTCATAGATCAAACGAATGGAATGTTGGATGGAGGACTAATTTGACGGGCTTTGCTCCTGGGTTAGTTCTTTGGGTTAGTTCTGTTCGGTGAGGCTGTTGTAACGTCTCAAAGACTATTTTTGCTTATTATGTAGATTTGCATTGTGTTCTTTGTGGTTTATGGTTGATATTATTAACATTTGTCAATTTTTATAAGAAAGATAAAATTTCGAAAGTAATGGTAGGTAATTGAATGCTTTTCAATTATTCACCATAAAAATAAATAAATTTAACCTCGGTAACTAAACATAAAAGTTATAAAAACTACAAAAGTAAATAATTCTAGGTATAATTAATACTAAATCCAGCTTTGGTTTTCGAGACTAATTATTAAGAAAAAACTGATAGTAATTGGTTCATTTAATTTAGTTGTTTATTTTTACTAGACGTCAAATCTCGGTAAAATTATGATAAATAAAAGATATAAAAGTTGAAAATACTTTATTTAAAATGTTATTAAGATTATAAAATTATAATATTGAATATTTTACACATGCTAAAATCATTTTAATATGATATATCATATTGTAATTTGAGTAATTGAACTAAAGTAGTAGATTAATTTCGTGGTATTTATATATAACAATAACAAAACCAATTAAATTATTTGACGAAATATCATACATTTTAAAATGATCTTGAATGTTTGAAAATGTTCAAGATGGACTCATTCTACTACATATTTGAACATCTGGAGCCTATATATAAAATAAAACAGATAATAGAAAATAAGTTAGATTGTCCTAGTTATATATTCTAAAAAAACATGGCAAATTAAACACTTTATCAATACATTTAACAATCCTAAAAAAATACTCGCTAAATTCTCAAATATCCCGACCTATTAAGAATAAAACGAAATCAGAACTCACTTTCCAAGACAGATAAACAGAGCTCTAACCCCCATCTTTCCAAAGCAAACTCGCTCGCACAAATTGTACTATCCTACGAGAGAAAAACATTTTCCCGTCTGGCAGCGTGGACGAAAACAAAAATATAAAAGTGTTCTCGTGTATCGAGCAAAATTTTATCATCCCCCCGCGCGTTTCGTATATAAGAAGACAGCGACTGTACTGCGCTACGCTCGCGAGGAATGTCTCGACAAGCCAAACACGATATATTTGTCGTGTCAACAATTTAGCTCCAGGGTAGGGCTGCGCGGCAGCAGCGGCAGCTAGCAGCGCCACTCTCTTGACTTAATGCCAGAGCGAGTGAGCAAATGACCGAGAAGGAAGAGAGAATAAGCGAGGACGGAGAGTGTACACGCGCGCAGGGACGAGAGCAGAGGGTTGAGACAATTTGAATAAGTGATTTTGAATCAGGATTTGAATAATGCGATTGCAGAGTATTTTATGAAATTACTGGACTTTTTTCCCGCGAAGGGGATGTAGGGCTGCGAATGGTATACTACGATGGGTGCGTGTTTTGACATCTCTTGCATTGCGATGGAGTGAAGGTTGAATAATAATGTTTATGTATAAAAATGTAGTGAAAGTTGGTTAAATTAAATGTTTGTATCCAAGCTCGAGTATTAGAATATATTAATAATAATATGAATTTTTAAATATCAAATTAAGCTTATACAAGAACTAACATAGCTGAAAATCAGTTATAGACACATATATAGTTAAAAGAAGTATCTGTATTACATACAAAAATATGAAATATGTAAAGCATAAGAGCACTTACATTTATCTATATAATAAAGGTCATGGAACAATTTGAAACTGGAAGAATATGTACACTAAGAGAGATTTTTTGTGGTTTTGATTAGATAGTTCGATAGTAAACTTCTCTCTAACCTCTGTTTGTGCAAACAATGAATGTATTAATCTATTATTTGTTTGTTACTCTAACCTTATTTTTCATTATTAGTTTATTATATAATTTAATTCTTTTCTTAAAGTTACTTTACGATAATTGTTTTACTTTAACCTTAATCCTACACAAACATGACGGCAAGATTAAAAAAATGCTGCACCACATAGTACTTAAATGTCTATCCGGCAAAATGGCTGAGGTGTTACGGACAGAAATAGAGTTTAGTTTGAAACATGAGCAATAAATAATTAAATAATTTTAATTATAAAATATCAAATAATTTAGCGAATAGATGTTCAAAATAAAAGCTAAAATGGTAAAATGATTTGACAATGCCGTCTCCGTCGCGTAAAAAAAAAAATAAAGATGATCGCATGTACATATTATTAGCAGCATCACATTTAATTTATATCGAGAATTCGTCACATGAATATGTCGGTTTAAGTAAATTAATAAAATAAAATTAAAAATAAAAGACATAATTTTGAATATCTTTTCTTCTCTTGTGATTTTGTTTTAATCGAAAACTCAAGGTGTTGACTCTACTTCAGTTCATAGCTCTGCAAGTTTTTATGCTAGAAAATATGACCCAAGCGTAAATAATGAAGAGCTATAATTTCAGCTTTGTTTTGTACAAAAATATTAATCTGGTTCAAAGTTATGAAATGACAAAGAAAGCGAAGAAGATTACACAAATAACCACTGTTTAAGGGGGATCCTACCATTTTTACACCTTTTTTAACACAAAAACGCATCGCATTTTCGATTTTTATTCAAATATTCAGTTTGAATATGACACTTTGAAGTACGAGTACACATTAAGGGGATGCCGGATACCGATAATCCAGTTTTTCGTTTTATTCAATGAATAATTTAGATTTTCAAATTTCGCAAATGTACGCACAATCTATTTATCACTAAGAATGTGCGTACATTCGTAAAATTTTATTAAAGTAATAATTGAGTTCGTAAAATGAAAAATCGATAATGTCGGTATTTGAGTATAATGTTTTGGACTTCAACCTCCCCTTACGGTAAATGTGCTTTGTTTAACAAAAACAGCTTTTTCTGCAGTTTTTGTTTTTCGTTATTTAAAGCATTCCTGGTGCATTAGTTTCCGTCAAAACTTTTTGAAATTAATTTGACATATTCTTTTTAACATTATCAAGAAATGTGTGCATCGCCAAGGAGCTGTGTATTCATCTATTGTAGAGAAAATGAAAAATAATTATTTATGAAAGAAAGCTATAAATTACGTAAAAACACTGTATTTGTATTTAAATAAAATGATCTTATTTTTAATTATGCTTACTTGTATTCAATTTTTATGAGAATGCACAAATATTTTCAAAATGGTATAAAAATTAAGTAGGAATTTTTCTAGACTGTATAAAAAAATCTGTGTGCACCAGGAATGTTGGCAATCTACCTCATCTTATCTCAAAGAGAATTTAATTAAAATTATTATATAAATAAGGAAGAGCTGCACAGTACCGCTCATCATGGTTATTTTTCTGTTTAAACTATTTTCATTTAGTGATTTGTGCCCGGCTGAAAGATGATTATTTTTCAATAAACATATTATCCTATATATCGTATATCAGATCTTTAGTTAGCGATATGTCATGGAATCTAAAATCTATTTTTATCTATAAAGTCAAACGAAATCTACACCTATAAAAGATTGAATTGTTTTTTCTCTGTCGTTGTAAAATATACAATATAATATGCATAAGATACAATAACGCATCATTTTTTAAAGTCACTCATTTAATATTTTTACTGCAATTTAATATATACTAGTTTACAAATTGTACCATCAAAACAGTATAAAAATTACGATTTTTCTATGCTATATTATAGATTGATATAGATTCAGTATTGCAAAAATAAATTAAGTCATTATTAAATCATTTAAAAAAAATTAAAAAAAAATATTTTTAATATAACAAATTCTTTGGATTTTTTTATGCAATATAATCAGTAAAGTTGGCTAGAAGTGTAGAATAGTAAATCTCATATATAATAATAATTAATATCTACAAGATAAAGCACAACAATAAAGCTTAGAGATGTCGTGATATACGAGCAATGTCGAGCTGTGATATGATTGACTATACTAATGATCTCTGTAAATATGTATTATTATTGAATGTAGTTTATTGTTTTTGTCCTGCACAAAATAAACATCTCATCTAATCTAATCTAATACAGGGTGAAAAGGTATTGTTTAAATGGAATAATCTCTAATATCTCAGAAGATTATGAAGCAAATCGGCTCAAAAATATTCAGCCAATAACCTGACACCTAACAAATATTCTCTGAAATTTTCAAGGTATTACATAAAGTATTACTCAAGTTATTGTTGACCAAAAAAATGCATTTTTCTGAAATTTTATTTTCTTCTCAAAAAACCAACCGTCTTATTACCTAAAAATTTACAGGAATATACCTGTATATGAACCAAGTATTTAGTAAAAATTTCATTGACTTTTATCGTACAGTTTTTGAGTAATAAATATTGAAAAAAGAAATGTTGTCACACAATATAACAACTGAAAAACGACTTATATAAAATCGTTTTCCTAAAATGAAGGATTTTATGAGTACTTTATTGTATACAAAATTTGCTTCCTAGAAACAATTCCTGCATTGAAAAAAATTTTAAAAACCGAAATTTGAAAATTCTTATATTTTGTGTACCTAGGGCGCAAAGTGGGCCTTTTTATACCGTGTGTATAATAGCAATTTTCTGAAAAATTTGCGCCCGCTTATTACTTTTGCGCCCGCTTATGCTATTAGCGCCCGTCGGTCTGAAAAATGGTCCTTTAGGCCCACTTAATAGGTACAGAAAAATGCGAAAATCGTGCTTGTGTTACAAAAAATAATTATTTGACCATTTTTGCTAAGACTTTAAAGCTTATACCGGGTATTGATAGCAAACATCTGTGCAAAGTTTGGGAAAGAAACACACACTCACTCACCCAACGTTTCGTCAAAGTTCTTAAATTAACAAAATTTCAATAACTATAAATATGAGTAATAAATATCTCGTAATACATTCTATCGGAATACAAAAATCGTACCGACTATTTCCTTCGTCCCCCGCAAAACCTCTGTCTCACTTCTCGAAATCCCGCAAAAATTCTACGCTTAACCCCGAAGCAGAACATCATCCCTGCAACAAAGCGAGAGTGCGAGCATGGGAGGAGCGCGGGTCCTTCAGTTTTAAGTCAGACCGATCTGTCCGCCCATCATGCCTCTTCTTCGCGAGGGTCTTTTCCTCGTCATCGTCGTCCATGGCGAACACGCGGGGAACGACTAATGAAATATCTGCGTAGGTTTAAGTGAGTTACAAGTCCCCCCTCAGAACAAGACTAGACTAGACCGCGCGCTGCTGCAGCCTATATAACCCTCGCTCTGTGTACATGTATATCTCCGGCGCGACGAAAACATATTGTCCTCGAATTTGCAAAGTGTAACATGCGGCGCGCGAGTGCGCTGCTTTATTTTGATTCCTCGCGCGAGGGGGGTCTTCCCAAATCGAGTGTACGTAAAGGGGACAATGATCGGCTTTTTAAAGGGAGGTTGAAATTCGATTTTGTACTAGCTCGTGGTGGGATGAGATGATGCTGCTAGAGCTCGGCTGGTGGCTCTCGGGGGCGTTTCAATATTTATAAGTTGATTTGTACGGTTATTCTTTTCGTGCGCTTTGGTGTAGTTGCACAGTTGTTCGGCAGGCTGCGTTCACTTCAATATTGCGAATTTCTAATAAAAAAGATGTAGTGTTTCTTTTGTTCTTAATCTGTTTAATATCTATACTTATTATTTAATTGTTTATTAACCTTTTCAGGAAGAGGGACATTTAATAAGATTCATTACTCACGGTGGACTAATACTCGAAAAAATTTGATACTGATATAGAAATGTTTGTTGAAAAGTTTTTAGGTTCCCCGAAAACGAATCTGAACTTGAATGGAATATCGTGGACTAATTTTTGAAAAGAGATATGAAATTGAGATAAAAGTCATGATTAAATGGATTTTGTGGTCCTAAATACAAATCTAAATTTTGAATTAGCAAATTTTTAATTCAGATATGTATTTAGCGACCTCAACACCTCCAATAGTTATTTTCAACTGAATCTCATGATTTTTTTAAAAATTGTTTCGCCGTATTTGATTCTCTAATTTGAATTTTATTAATTTAGAGACCAGGTTCGAATTCAGCGAATCCAAAAACCTTAGTATACAACGTTTTATTAGAAATTGTTCCAAGAATTTTCAAAAAAAGGACTGGTTCCTTAGGAATCATTCTCCTGGAAATAGTTAACTCACTAATACATGCAGTTGTTCTATTTATTACAATTATAGTAACCTGAAATCAAATAAGATATTTTGAAATGGGTTTTGAATAGTTTTACGATCAACATCAGATGTCAGTACTTTTCTTAGATTGATGGGACATTATATGAAAAATGTTGAGAATAATTTCGTACATTCAAGTTAGTCGAGTATGGTAGAACATTCATAACTTATCTATATAGATAGGATTAAAATAAAACAACTCATAAAGGTTTTAAAAGAAATGCATTTAAATATATATATATATATATATATATATATATATATATATATATATATATATATATATATATATATATATATATATATATATATATATATATACTGAATAAAACGCATGAATGGTGTACACGATATTAACTCATTACTTCTCACTTAGTCTAATAAATTTAATATCTTTGTTTTTAGAATCCAAGTTTAAATATTTAATTTACCTTCATCGGAATTTAATAGAGCCTTTCAAAATTGCCCAAAATTTAGATAAAATTTTGAAATTATATTTGGTAAATTTTAAGCAGTCATATCGTATTTCAGTGAAAATATTAAAAATCTAACCTTGAACTTTGAAAGAGCAGGTATTAAACCTTCAAACTCAAAAGTCCGTTTGACTTATTGATTTCATTGATTTAGTGCCTTTGTCTAGTCAAAAGTAATGGGCCAATAATAAAGAAATCCATACTGGCTGGAAATATCACCTTTTCAAGGTCTTTTTTGATATATTCATAAGCTCATCTAGTTATTCTGTTACTTGTCATTATTATAGTACCTATAATGAAATTGCAGTTCCAAGTAATCCCTTCAACACACAGTCTTCCAGATAATCCACTGTTTTCTCACTCCGTTTCAAAATACCCACAACCCTATACCCCTAAAATCTCCTAAAAATCCTCTCCGAAAACAAGGGCTAAGCACGAAGCACCTCGCTATAATCTAATTCAGCGAAAGCCAACCGCAAACTCGAAACGCACAAGGGGGTGCTGCTACTGCTGCGAGAATCTTTCGTATACATATCGAGTCGAGAGTCGCACTCGTGCGAGCGAGTTAATCCAGCCGACCGTACGTGTATAATACGTATATACATCCCCTACCGTAGCTGTAGGTGCGCTGTAAATTCTCCCACGGTCCGCGCTCGGGGATTAACTCGGACTCTGCAGTCCGTAATACGTGGATGTAGACTGCATGCGCGTATGCGCGTACGTGTGTGTGTGTGTGTGTGTGTGTGTGTGTATGCTTTTTCTCTCTCTGCGTGGCGTTTATACGCGCCTCGGTACATTACCTCCGTCTATCATGTGTTAAGTAAGGAGGGAGGGATCGCGGGGGTGTGGATTCGGGCTGGATGGGGAGTTGAGCTCGCTGGGTGTAGTGGAGCGATAATGTAGGCTTAGGTGCGGAGATGTGGTCGCAGTGCGCTGTGGATTTGATGCTGCTCTAGGTTGTCCGACGGATGTACGTTTTTTTTTGCTTTCGTTTGATGGAAACCCGTCTTCGGCGATGATGAGAGTCATTATTTTGATGGAGAGATTAGCAGCTATCGATTCAACTCCAGACATGGATTTTATTTTGTAAGAGGAAACAAATATTAAGCGGATACGAACACAAATGTTTAAGACTTTAATTAAATACAAATTTTCCTTTGAAACTATAAGCAAAAAATTTGTACGCAATATAATACCTAATGAGTATTTTAAAATTTAATTAGGACATTCAAGTTACAACGTATTCTCGGTGTCAGTTATAAAGAACCGATTTGGAACTTTCAGAGAATCTTTGTTACATATATTACCTTGAACCAAAGGAGCAGATTTTAAAAATATTTAAATGTATTATTTTATAATAGCACCCACAGGAACACGATTAGATAAGAAAATTAAAATTTTATTCTATTATTTTAAAATAATAAATATATAAAACTATAATATATAAAAATAAATTTGATATATTAATTTAAATTATTTAAAAAAGAATATTAAATCAATAATATTAATAGATAATACATGTAATAAAAATTCTCTGATAATTTCGAATCGATTCATTGAAATTAGCTCTATAAATATATGGTAAGCGATTGTCAATATAAAAGCTTTGATTTTAGTAATTCAAAGACTTGTGGGCCTATTTTAAAAGAATTATAAATTAAGATATTTTAGTTAAAAAGAAGTTGCAGTTTTAGTTTGTCTTACCTCGTTAACTACATAAATTGCAAGAGGATGCATATACAATTGTCTTGTACTCCGAAGATGCAAAATGTCTATCATTTAAAGACCTGTCATATTAACTAAAACACGATCCGCGATGCGTTATTCGTGAAACGTAATGATTCTTCAAAATTTAAAATTTGGGGTACAATGCGTACAAAGAAGTTCTAATTAATCGTGAAATTGCTCACGATAAATATGCAATACGCGTAATAAATATAGAATAACGTGTATAGATTAATAGTGCTTAAAAAGTTATAATTAATTTATTCAATACGACTTTAGCACCTAATAAAAAATGTTATCATAAAACTATGAAAACGCAAATCACTTAATGATTCGCATTTTCAATAAATTATGTTCATCTTACTTCCAATAGACTTCTCATTTGCATCGCATCAGTGCTCCCAACCCTATAATTTCTCATTCCAACATAATTAATTACGCCTCTCTGCATATACTAAGATTAAAATGACTGCGCGCAGCAGCGTTAATCTTTCCCTCCCTTTTTTTCCAGCGAAAGTGTCAGGCCATTGCCTAATACACACACTGCACGGAGAACGGACACCCCCGCGAAGCGAGGCGCATTTTATATTAAATTTAAATAAAAATACCGACAGCCGGCGCCACGAGTGGGCTTAGAAATCAGGTGGTGCGCGGCGCTGTCCAGTTACAGAGAATAATGCCCCGTATTTATGCTTCTCTATCTCTCTCTCTCTCTCCGTTTTCTGGACATCGCGAGGGTGCGCCTGTGCGTCGCGTGTACAAAAAAAAATAATAGGACGAGGAACACTGTGTTGTTCTAAATATATACTCAATAGCATACCTACATTTATGCACAATCTTTTAGAAGAACTTCCGGTACCTGAGTCCACAGTTCTGGATGAAATTGGACAGAACTTCTTATTATAAATTTTATTTGTAATGAATTTTCTAAAAAGACATACTTTTAACGACAGAATGCAACAATACAAATTAACAATTTTGAATATTTAATCTATAAAATTAGTGATTTTCAATATTTTGGCTCTATGAATTTTTATTTTCCATATTTTCACCGTTACGATTTTCTTTTCTATACTTTGGTCTTTCTTTTGAATTTTTTTCTTTACAAATTTAACTTTTCAGAATTTTTTATTTTCCATAAAATATCATTCCAAATTTTACTTTTATGCAATTTTATCTTTGCGAATATTTAACTATTCGCCCCCCCCCCTTCTGCACCCACCATATTTTCTAAGTTTTCTGAACAGAAATTTCCAAAATTATAGAAAATGCGATGTATGTACTAATTTTGATGACTTTTTCTAATAACTTGCCTAATTAATTATTATTTTTATTGCTTATCCAAAGTCAAAGTTCATGTGAACTTTGCAAAGGTAATCTAAGTTGTTGCCTGAACGCATTAGACCTATGAGTCCATATTATGTACAGTCATTCCCCCTCCTACATTTGGCGTTTGTAGTAGATGATGTACGTATGCGTCACATCATAGCTCACCACACGTACACATCATAGCTCACCCAACAGTTTAAAAAAAGAATACGAACCATCGGAATTATAAACATATGAAGATTTTTATTTATGATAACTTTACTATTTTTTATTTCAACTAGATATTTCGTTTCTAATTAATATAATAAGATCATTCACCTATCACCACCTACTTTATCAAAAAATCATTTCCCAAAATCAATTTTTCCCCATTTACCACTATCACATCACACGCTCTAGCTCTCAGAAACCCTCAGCTCACGAATCCGCTCATAAAGTAACGTATAAACGCTCGTCGCAGACAAGGCGAATCTCATATAGCGCCGGGGCTGCTGCGTAGGTGACACGCTCTGAATTGCGAACTGACCAAAAAAAAGAAAAACAGCGCGGAGGCGAATCCATTCTCCACGGCGCTCGGTGGCAATGGGTGTGGCGCGCAGTCCACGGTAGCAGTAATGAGAACGGCGTCGGGATAAATCACTCGCCCGCGCCCTAGCGCGAGGATAATCGAGCGTAAGCCTCGGACGTGGCGTTGCTTCCGCGGGAGTCGTCCGGTTTATCGTCCTTTTATCAAAACCAATTTCTTTCTTTTTTAATTTCAATTTTGGCGAGATGCTCAATTACTGACCGTCTCGAGATATTCGCTGACTTTACCGTGTTTTTCTGTGAAACGTTAAAATAAAGACATTTTATAGGCTTAAACATAATACAATATAATTAAAAGTCGATCGCTCCTAATGGAGAGGATCTAGCTTACACATTAGCAAATACATTTTTTTTAAATGGTAACTTTAATTAATATACAGCTTTCATTTACCTTTCTTCATAATATTAAGTATGAAATTTCAAATTGATTTATAATAACGAAATCTTATACAAAACAGACTCAAAACAGGTACAATGTTTTTAATCGGAACACGGAACACATATGATAAGTCTTTTCTTAAAACAATAGATTACATTTAAAAGTACCATTTAATTTGTATACGAAATATTGCTTTAACTTTTTACAGAAAAATCTTTCATGAAAGTTTTTCTTATTCCTTTCTTATTCCTATTACCAGCTTATGAGTCATAGAAAATCAGTATGACAAAAAAAGCATCGTATTAAATTTCTAATATGAGATCATATACTGCAATATTGACATAGAATTGAATTTTCTTTTCATTTTAATAAATATTTATTATTCTACAGAATGTTCTGAAAGTCAATACACGTCTTACTCAAATATCCTTCTCTCTCCTTTCCTCATTTCTCCGTCGTCCTTTCATTATTCCTCCCCGTCCTTTAATAATTCCCTCTCTCTCTCCCACCCACTTTCTCTTTTTCCACTCTATTTCTCGTCCCTTTTCACTTAAAACTCACTCACTCTCTCGCTCTCTCTCCCTCCATCCCACTCACGTTCTGTGTTTCTCCCGACGTGGAGAGACGGAATTCATTTTGCTCGACGAGCGGAGCTCTTTCCGTCTCTCGAGAAATCTTTCTCGTTGCTCCCTTACCTCCTTTTTTATTTTATTTTTTTCCTCCTCCTGCAAGACGGCTCGCTGTTTCCTTATATATATACACGCATACAGCCTGTCTTCTTTTCTCTCTCTCTTTCTCTCTTTCTTCTCCAGGCATCAGGGAAGGCGCGTGCGCGCGTTAACGTAAACTCGCGCGCGCGCGCGCGCGAGCGCGGGCAAAATTGACACAGGGGGAGAGAAGCGGAAACGTCTTTGCTCGGTCTCGTGCCTCTCGGCGAGAAGGATGGAGAGGCAGGTAGGGGAAAAAAGCTTCTTCGTTAAGTTCTTTTAACGAAATTAAAATTCCGCGCCTGCGGAAGGAGTCAACATCGTCCTCTGTCTGTCTTGCTCTTGGGTTGGTTCTCTCGCGCAGTGTCCCCGTGTACATGTAGGTATTCAATTACAGTTTCTTTCGCTGGCTTCTTTTTGCGTAGGAGTTTAAACGAGATGGTTGACTTATCCTCTAGTTCATTAAAACATAAACTTGTCATTTTACCTTGCCGATGGTTGAACTGGGGTTTTTTTTTTCATGAAGCAACTTACCTACATATTCATATTTAAAATTTATTTTTAACATTATTATGATAATATAAGTTATTTAAAGTTTAATTCGTAGCCATGACCTCTAAGATTCAATAAAGCTCTTTGAATAAAGATCATTACATTTTTGGTTTATTTGTAAAAAGATAAGGTAAAATATAATTGACTATCTAAAATTTCAGATAACATTATCTTTTTTAAAGTGGTTCAAAACTTTAAAAAATGTATGCTAATGATTTTTGCTTAAATAAAACCTCTCTTGTACAATGTTTTAAAATGTATATAACTTGTCTAGATAATAAAGCATATCTAGACAATTAATTTAATTTAAATATCGAACAAAATTATTTAATTTTAAATCTAAATTATGCAATGTTTAGACAAATACTTATCTATGTACCGTTATGCAAAAGACTTAATTAAATAAATGCAATATCTAGATAAACGTTTATCGTAAAAAAATAAAAGATTACTATGTTTTTAATAAACTTATCTTTTATTTAAATAGATAAAAAAATTAGATAATTTTGATTATCTGATTTACTAGTTATTTCTCTATGGAATGAATTATGTAGATTAATATGTATCTATATATACTTTGAACCAAAGATATATATTGATCTAGATACATTTTATCTTTTAATTTTTTAAAATAGTTCCCTACCTTGAATTTCAGTTAAATGTGAATGTCCTTAGATTTGACATATATTTATTTAATGAAGATACTTTTTATCTAAATTGTTATTTATTTACGATAGGTATCTCTAAAATATCAAAATTGGAATATTTAGTACTTATACAAAAAATAATCCGATTTTTTTCTTTAAAACACAAAGCAGTTTCTTTGCTTATTGATAATAATACGAAATAAATTTTTTTATTAGGTTTAAAATTGAAAATCTAAATATAATATAAACTTGGGTACAATTTCAGCTCTCACATTTCGTGCATACTCGTTCAAGCAGCTACCATAATTCCAAGCCTCGTTACCCCTCCCCCCCCTCTCTCTATCTCTTTCGTACAACATCATCAATGCTCCGAGACCAGAGCCACCTTTTTTCCATCCCGTAAATCTGCTTTATTGGTCAATTAACGTTTCTCGGTCTGTCTGGCCCTCCGCAGCCTCTCCTTCGCCCTCTCCGATTCGCCGCGCTCGAGATAAGACCTTCTTTTTTTTTTTTAATCTCGCAGGGTTGGGTCATGGCGCGGCGTCGCGTCGGCCGGTAGTCGGCGCGCGGAATGAGATATTTCGGAATAATGAGCGCGGATGGGCGCGCCGCCGGATAAACCGCGTATTTATGGGGCTCCGGGAGTTTGCAGCCCGCGCTCGAGAGTCTCGGGCGCACGCGGGCATTGTGAGAGACGAGAGGTACTTGAGCTGAGCTCTGCCCACTGCGAGCCGAATAGAAGGAGTGAAAGGGAATCGGAACCTGAAATGTTACGGGTTAGCGGATTTCTGGATGCTTTCTTCAAATTGTCTTGCGAATTTAGAATGTGCTGTTGATAATACGTATAGAAATGCATTACGTACATCGATATGTAATTCTATTGTAAATGTATTTTCAAATATTGTAAAAGTATACATGTAGGAGAGAGCGGGCCGATGTTGTACAAAGTTAAAGTTGTACACGTATTCAACGTCTTTTAATGAAATTCTTGTAAAATTAATTAATTAAACTTTTAGTCAAACTTAAAAGATATTTTTCAAATATGATTTTTGCAGAAATTGATATGGTTGTTTGTATTAAAAGATTTACAACGTTTACAATTTTACCCTGGTACAACATAGCTTCGCTCTACCCTAAATGACGTAAATAAATGGAATCATAAGTTAGGGTTTAGTACATATTTTATTTTATTTTTTTTTATTGAAAAACTCTGGTAAAAGTTGCTTTAATAAATATTGTTACTATTTACTTAACATTATACGTATCTAGAAAAAAGTAAAGATAATACTAAAAGCATTATTTTAAAAATTCATATTTAATTTTTTATTATTCCGTCATATTTTTGCTCCAGCTAACTTTATTATATATAATACATATTTATGGCATACTTATTCGTATGAAGCAAAAAATTTTCAAAAAATTTTTCTACTTTTTTTCTAAGAAAAAATTGAAGTTCTCGTTTCGGTTGAATGTGCGGAACAGCGCAGTTCGTCCGCGTAGAGATGCGCGCGGATAGGCGAGCTCTAAAAGCTCTCAAGCTCCTCGAAGGTTCTTGAAACTTGTTTTTCTACGGAGAAAATAAAATCAATATCCGGGACCCTTGCGCATAAGCCGAAGGTTAAATTCAATGAATAAATAAGAAAGGGAATGCCCGTTTTCATTCGCCACTTGGATGTTCCTTTTTTTTCGATAGCTGCTGAAGAACGTACTTACCTACACGTTGTAAAGCGAATACATTTTTTTAAAGAAATTCGCGGGCGTTAATACTTGAACGATATTGGCACCCGTGTATCTGTTTTGAAGTTTAATTTTTTTTATCAGCGGTGTATTGCTATGTATGCTGCAGTTTGTTCCATGTTTACTGCTCCACAAGGCTCGTTTATATTTATTTATGATTCTTAATGTTTACTTTATGAAAATTTAATTTATTTAATAACCTAACGAAATAATGGCAATAATGTTTATTTAAAATGACAATCATCTCAGCTACTGTTGACAACAAATGAGCTATTATAGATTTATCGATCGATTTAAACTCAATTTAGAATTGAAGATCGATAAAATATAATATAGAGTTTGCCTTTTAACACAATTTGTCATTGAAAGGAAATAGAAAAAATATTTAAAAATACAGTATCTGTTTCTGTGTGAAACACATAATACATACGCAGACCTTGCATATCTAGAAAATCGTATAATTTTGTTCGTCAATGTACATAAAGCCAGCTCTATTTTCTACTTTAGTCGCTGGGCTCTATCGATCATATTTTATGCTTGCATTAGTTTTTCTTTGTTTGCACATAATTTTTGCATACAAAGTACAGTCGTTGATGTACGTGTAGAACTGAGCGAATGAAGTCAGTATACGCTTAGCTTTGCTATGGTATTCACAGTTACAGCTCTACGGACTAATATGATACGTGAAATTAAACTTTTATTGATATTTATGAATATTGCTGCCATTGTTTTCCAAAGTAAGTACTATCTAAGCAAACATATTATATTTTAGTCTGTTAAAAAAGCATTAAAATCCAATAACACATATCACCACAAACCTTACTGTGGATCAGTGACTTTATTGTGTAGTAGTTGGTTTTAAATAATTTTTATGAAAGTTTTGCGTTTTTTACCTTTTTATTTCAAAAGTATTTGTTATTAACTATCAAAATAAAGAAAGATCGCTGCCAATTCATTGGCATTTATGAATATTAGCTTCCTCAAACTTTGTAAATTGTACCAATATGAAATTATTTATTCTATTTAATACTGTGGTGAAAAAAATAACAAGTGTATTACTTTTTAATATGTCGAGATATATGTATATATTTAAATTTTGTAATTTGTGAATTCAAATTTTAACTCAATTAAATATTATTCCTTACATATTGAATTGAAAAAGAAAACATAAAAAATATATCAATTAACTATAAAATGCTCTACCTCTTATTTTGAAACTATTAAATAATTTATTTTCTACAAGTTATTGGAGTAAATGCATATTTTTGTGATAAAAACAGAGGTTTTTAACAATGTTCTTTACGCACACCTATTAGACAAAATCTATTTTAATTAATTCAAGAAAATTTGTAACTATGAGTGAATGAAAGCTACTATTTTTGACTATGTTTAAACTCAATTTATGGTCTGAAATAAATAAAATATTTTTTGAACCTATGCAAAACTATAGCATAGATTATGAAACAATATTTAAATTGTGTACAAATTTAAAAAGTTTTTGTATACCAAGTTACATTTTTTTGAATTGACAATAATAAATTTTGACACAGTATAATTGTTGATTAAATTCTATTTATGAATATAATGTATACTTATACTTTTACAAATAATTTTTTTTTGTATTTTTGTAACTTTGTTCGATTTCATGAACAACGGATTTATTCATTAATTACAAAAATATCATAAAAATGTAAAAGTGGTATAAAGTAAAAACGAAATAATGATTCTTAATTTTCTTTTTTTTTTTTTCATATTTTATCAAAAAATACAAAAGAGCTTTGAATGCCAAAAAATACCGCATAATAATCGAGAAAAATCGCATAATTGTTTTTTTAAAAAACATGAATATCATAAAAATGAAAAATCATTATAAATCAGAAACGATTCGATGAATCTTGAAAATTCTTTTTGATTTAAAATCTTCATTAAAAAATGGAAAAAAATAAATGTTCATTGGTAAAAAATTACCGTATAATACTAAAGAAATAAACAATCAAAAATTTTTTGAAAATAAATATAATCTCTAATATCTCGAAAAATGAAAGTCCTTATGATCTGGGCAAAGAACTTAGCCGAGAGATACTAAAATTTTACCTTCTTGACAAATTTATTGTTCGCCATAGAAAATCGATTCTTTTTACAAAATGATGTTTTTCTCATGTATAGTGAAATAAAATAACTCTAAATAAAAATTTTACAGAATAATCTTCTCTATTATCCTGATTACCTCTATTTTTTCAATAATTTTCCATCATACATTTCAGAGAAATAATAGTTCGAACAAAAACTGACCTTTCCGTATAACAAAGAAAAGAAATACCTTATCTAAAATTTTGAGGAAGTAAAAATGCAATACTTTCATAATAACGATGTAAAAGCAAATTATTCATAATAGAGGCACTGATCCACAATAGGGTCCATGATCGTATGTAGTTTTTTTAATCGGTAAGACTATATACATAAATTTTTAATAACAACTGCAAAATAGATATTTTTTGTTTCTTTATTTAAACACAAATAATTTATTATACAAAATAGTTGTACAATTTTCTATTGTAATTTTGTACATATCAATAAAGTCTTCATTAATCAAATCTCTTAGGGTTGAAATAAAAAATGTTTTAAAAAATATCAAGCATGTGTTGTTTTAATAATCGATTACTTTTTCATGTTAGATTTTAGTTTACGCATTTCGTTTAAAATACGCTTTCGGATTTGATGTTTTTCCAAATAAAATACCAATTTGATAATACTATATTGAAGTAAGAAAGAAGTAGATAAATAAGAATAATAATTACAATTAGATCATAATTATTAAATATTCATATATTTTTGTTTGATGAAGACATTATAGGCCAGTTTTATGTAGTACAGAAAGTAGTGGAAGTAGGTAAAACATCTTTGCAGGAAAACATATTTGCAAAATGTTTTTGTAACATACAATTCTATAAAATATTGCTGGATTTAGTTATGTAATGAATAAAATTTGATAAATCGTAAATTTTGAAATAATCATAATCAGCTGTAAAGTTTTTAAAATGAACTTATATTTCTTCAGTTTTAAACAGCATACTTTTATGAGTATTTCTTTCAAACTAAATATCGTTTTGCATTATAGATAATTCTATTATATGAATTGAAGGTTTCTTATATACTTAGACTCCGTTCTTAACTATGTATGGTAATTTTAGAAGAATCCTCTATGATTTTTGTTGCAGTGGTTTACGGAGATCTTTGTATTGAAGAATGGTGTTGTACAAATGGTGGACTGGGTTGTCAGTATTGGAATGGTACTCTATGCGAGTGCAAGAAGAAAACCTAATTTTTGTTTCTAAAAATTTGTATGTAACATAACCTTTCTTTTTTTAATTAAAAACCCTTTAAATTCTGTTAATAGACGTGGTCGTTAGATCAGTTTCAAAATATATTTTTTTCTGTATGAAACAAATTTGTTGAATTTATTCTAAAAATTAGAGTCTTAAAAAAACTGCGCAAAATTCTTTGTCACAATATATCAATATTAAATAACAAAATATTAATAACAAATTTCCTATTGGAATATTATAAATTTCCTCTTGTATATGCTCAGTATTACAACTGTTTTAATTTATTATTTAATAAAGACTTTGTATTATGCATGCTATTGCTATAATATATACTAATTTATACTATACATTTTAATAATTTGATTACTAATGATCAAATTTCAAAACCAAGAAGATTTTTGAAGATTTATTAATTCATTTTTGTCTTGCAGTAGTAAGTTGTTAATTAGCAAAACTAAGCTCGTTAATTATAAGTGCTTTTTTATTCTCTGAAATTGTTAGAGTAAAGTGAGCACTCTAAAAAGTGATTGAAAGAGTACTTTTAAAAATGTTGACGAGTTAGTTTGTCTTATTTGAGTGAAATATTCTATTGTATTCCAAATTTCACTCAATTTAAACGATAATTATATAAAATCTAAACAATTTTATAAAAATTCTACCTTTTCATCGTACAAAAACTTATACCAACAAAGTTGGTTTTCACTGAAAGAGTTTAAAGTTTATAGACAATGTCTGCGATAAGATAAGAATGTTTAGAGTCAACTATTACCTTGCAAACAAAATTAAAAACCAAATTAAACTTATTTTATTCAATTTTTGTATACTATAGTTTATAACTTGTAAAACGAAATACTACATAATCAACCATAAATTCCAATGGTAATTAATCAATTTCCTAATTCTTCGAGTATATTACGATGTCATCGACAACTGAATAGATCAGAACCCTACTTGCAATTCTATTTTCCAAATCCCAAACACCCATTTTCAAACCAACGACCTGAAAAAATAGGCAATCCACTTAAAAGCCGAAAACTATATTTTCATAACCGGCGAACTTCGAAATAATCACTCGTATAATAACGTCGAGCGAAATTCCGCACATCGACTCCACGCGTTTGCAATACCATCATTGCATCATCATTTTGCAGCTTCAGATACGTGTGTGTGTGCAACGCGCTCTCGCATATCGTTCGCTTTCTATTTTTCCCCTCTCTCTCTCTCTCTCTCTCTGCCCCTTTTTCTGTCCGTCGCTTCGCTGCAAGCTCGAAATACGCTTTTCCGATACAGCGGCTCGGCTCGGCGCGTGGCACGGGAATCAATTTAGCTGATTGCGATTGGCTGCGCCGAGGCTTCATCGAAATTTAAAATTGGTTTTTGGCAAATTGCATTGGCCGGACACGCGGGCGGGTGGGTGGGTGGGTGTCCCGAAAGCCCGGGCAGAGCCTCGTTCGGATCTCCGCCGGTCGTTTAATGAATATAGCCGCCTGGGCCTGGCTCTGCTGCTGCTGCTGCTGGCGCTGGTGTTGGCCGAGGACAGAGCGAAATATTGCCGCTGCGAGGGGTGCGTTTAATATGGGTGAAAATTGCATTTCGCGCGGATTTTTTTCCCCTGATTTTGGAATTGGGTGAAAAAAATACGCATTTTATCTAGTGGCGCGTTTCGATACATCGTATGATACTTTTTTTTTATAAAAATAATTGACGGTGAAACAATGTGTGGTTCCGTTTGAGAATTGTTTAAACTTTTATGTTAAGCGATTTTCAGCTGACTATTTATGAAAATAAAGTAGTTTGAAGAATTTTATTAGTTAATTGAATTCAAATTGGCGAAACTTTTTTAAACATGCTTTTACATACAATGCCTACAAATCCAAGCAGTATTCTTATAAATCGAGAATATTCACATTTCTGGTATTTACTTTACGTGATAAAATTAATGAAAAAGTTATATTTTAGAAATGAGAAAATTTCTCAATTTGTACTACGGTTTGAACTTTTAGATATTCTATTTAAAAATATGTGAAAAAAGTTTCAATTCATTTCAGGACTAAACTACTTTCAGGACTAAAGCTGTTGCGAAAGGTCAACTTTCTAAACTAAAATCATTATAGAAACATGTTTTGAGACATTAGGAATCAAAATACACTATTTTTAGAAAATGTTTGTATGGATGTGCGTGTGTGTGTATGTATGCGTGCGGGTTTGCGTACGTACGGGCGTGTGCGTATTTGTGTCTGCGTATGTGAGTGAGTGTGTGTGCATGTGTGTGTATGTATGTGTGTGTATGTGTGTATGCGTGTGCGTGTGTGTGCGTGTGTGTGTGTGTATGTGTGTGTGGATGGATATAATGTGATAACATATGATTTTCTTTTGTACTATTAATTCTTTCTGAGATATTAATCAGAAGGAAATCTAGCAATTAACAAATAATTTATTAGAACAAAGAATTTAATATCAGAACAATTAATTTAATTTATGGTAGCTGCCAATGAATTTGCAGCGGTTTGTTACATGTTTTTTACAAAACATATTGTAAGATTATTTTTTTTAATATAACTTACTTTACGTTTAAGGTGATTCTAAAACATCTATGAACAATTACGAGGATCTACTTATTTTATTTATTTTTCAATTTTGGGTAAATATATCTCTGGACAGTTGTTGTCCGAATCAAAAACAACATCTTTCCAGAGAGATATTATCTTAAAATAAAAAGTAAATAAAAAAGTGGTTCCCCGTATTGGTCGATAACACGAGACTTATAGCATTACCTTGAAATGCATTAAATTTCTAGCGATTTGAATATGTTTTGTATATATTCAAGATACTTTTAGATCAATAATAAAATAATTTTTTGTAAATATTGATACGATACTTGTATTCGTTATAAACATTATAAACATGCTGCAGTTTTGACCTAATCATCTCGAAATAAGAAGGTACCTTCTTGCGTCTGAATCATGCATATGACGCGCTTATAACCATTGTAATTTGAGTTCGAATATTATATTAGGCTCGTCTCCTTCTAATTAACCACTATTTAGTCAATGTTACTGTTTATTAATTTATTAGCTTTTTTCAATAAGTAGCTATATCTATGTTGCACAATGAAAAAGAAAAAAGCTCGCGATATTGAAATTCCTAACCTGAAAAAAATGAACTTTCTTGACTTATACAATAATGTATTTAAAAAAGGCATTTTAGCTAGCATGAAGATATTTTTCTATAAACTTGTACATGAAGATTCTGTTTAATGTAAGGTAAGTGAACCTAATATGGCCCATCTAAGCTTTGAGAATTTACTATAGTTGATGTGCTGAAAGAATTATATATCAAAATATTTTTTATTGAAAAATATACATAATGGACTAAGGTAATGTGATCATGTAGGTAATATGGCCATCTCTACGAGATCTGTATGCGCTATTCTGTGGCATCGTAACTCCTAGTATATGTATTGTATCAATAGATGCTTAGAGGCGTGTCGACCCCGCTACTAGCGCTCTTTAATTATAAGATAGTGATAAGATTTCTACGCGCGAAAGCGTCAAAACTCTGATTTCTTAACAGTGCATGCATATAGAGACTATTTTTGTCAGCGTGAAACGAGCGAAAAAAAATTCATTTGGTTCATAAAATTGTAGCTATTTTTACGTACTTTAAGATGCAATACCAGTTTTTGCCGTAGAGTGTATTTTCGATGCCAAAATTGCGACTTACGTTGACATTTATCGGTAAGTGAAGTGGCCATACGAATGTATTACAAAGCAAAAGGCAATCGTCGCCATTAAAAACGGTGGTTGCTTTTTCAAAATTCCTAGGCATACTAATTCCAAAATATCGACACCTAGTCGTACGCTACAGCACCGTGAAGTTAAATAACACATAAAGGAAGTCTCTGCTGATAGGTGGCCACTTTACCAACATTGTTGATATAGTTGCCATTTTTTAACTACTTAAAACTTCTTTAATTAAAATTCAGAGAGCGAAGTCTTTTGCAAATAAACTCATGAGTTATTAGAGTTCAAGGTTCAAATAACATGAAGCCCCAAAACACGATATATGGCCCGTGATTAATTTTCATTATTTAATCAATAATAAAAAGCAAATGCATGTATCGGAAGGGGTTACAAATAATTAAATAATATAGCTAAATGTTAAAGAATAAATAGGTATATATCATTTATTTAAATAAGGTTCAAGACTTCTGGATATGTACTTTCATCTTTTCCGGTTGTAGTAAGATCTAGGCGTATTTTTTACGATATAAATCACGTATAAAATGCATAAATTATTTAAGCACATTTTTAGAAATTAATCAGCAGTATATCTTTTGCAACAAATACATCTTTTTTAGACTTAAAAAGTTAAAAAAATTCTGTGGATGGTCATTAGATACAAATCTTGTATATATTCTATTACATGGACCGTATTGGATAGAATAAGTATGTATATACATTTTCTCTTACAATAAAAAGTTACATAACGGGTCAATAAAATAAACTATGTTACTGAAAAGCTGATGATGCGTAGTTTCATGAAGGGCAATGCCGACTTGGGCCAACTTCTTTATTTAAGATCATAGTAAGTATAATGATTAGCTTAAAATTATTGTGGCTATTTCATAATAGTTAGGCAATAATTATGTTTTCAACATCAGAAGTGTTGATAAATTTCTCTTATGTTCATAATGTATACTTCTTTTACATATACATAAATATCGACACCCACAGTTTTAACTGTATAGAAAATAAAAATTAGTCTACTTAAAGCACTTGAACCTCCTCAAGAAAACATTTATGTAAATCTGTACCTTATAAGTGTTATTTGCAATGCTTTGTTTACCCCTAACGATTAGTCCAGAATTTTAAAAGAAAGAATTTTTCACTTCTGAACTTTTAAGCGATCAAACATTTGCTTCAAGTTACTCGAGGGAAGAAAAAAGTGGGATGGGGAAAGAGTATAATTTCATCCGCAGTGAGCTATCTAAACCATCTTGTTAGGGAATCCGACGTTCAGCATTGAATTACGTCAAATACTTTAAAGTTTCTTATCGATTGTCAGTTTATTTTTGCTTCCTCATAGAAAACAATTTCTCGGGATAATATCATACAAATGTACTTTAAGGCTCTGCGATTCTAGAAAGCGCCTATATTATATATATATATATATATATATATATATATATATATATATATATATATATATATATATATATATATATATATATATATATATATATATATATATATATATGTATGCATGTGTGCGTGTGCATGTGCGTGTGCGTGTGCGTATGCGTGTGCGTGTGTGTGCGCGCGTGTGTGTGTGTGTATTTGTACATCTTTAATTTGTATTGCTTCCTCTCAAAGGAAGCTTTGTGATGGTACAGAAAAGTTGTGCTAAAATCATTATAAAAACGTGTTTTGAGAAATCGGGAATCAAAATCTGTGTGTGTGTGTACGTGTATGCGTATGGGTGTATGCGTGCGTTTGTGTGTGCGTGCGCGTGTGTCGCTCATCCGCGCTCGATTATTCCGCGGTAAAACCTAACCAATATTTGCATATGTTTATTATCGATATTTTGAAGAGGCTTGAAAATGTTAGCGAAAATGGTCGACTCATTGTAGTTTTGTAGCCATTTGAAGTTACTTATGAAATTATCAATCAAAATTGCTTTATAATACGAGTACATTACGATTTATGAAAACCTAGGGTTACAAAGGGTTGCCGTGTATCCTCTACATATATAAATGCTCCCCAAACTGACGAGAAACGCATTTACTTTGTACGTGTTACAGAGTGAAGACCTACTTGCATATTCAACTACAGTTTAGTCGATACAATCACATCAACTGTCAACGAGTTGTGACCAAAGGCTATTAAACACAAACAAGGTAAATTGAACTTGTGAGTATTAATATTAATCATTTCTCAGAAAACTAAATAATTAATCACCGTAATATGCATTTTATTTTTTTCGTTATTGTAAATAGTTTGTAATATATTTTAGTGAGTTTTAGTTTGTTTGGTTATTTATATAAAACATGTTGAATACGAATAAATTAAATGAAAACAAACTTGACAAGTAATGACACGGCTATTTTTGAAACTAAAAAATATTGTGCTTACAGATATTCGTATTAAATGAAACAATATTGAAGACAATTACTTATATTTCGTAATAAAATATAATTATCTTTATGATTGTATATTACATAGTGTTAAAATACTATGGTTAAATAATATTTTTTGAAAATTCACGTATATTATAAGAACAATTCTTGCATAATAATTCTATGTACACTCGACGTGGAAAATATCTGATTCGAACGATTTGAATATCTTGAAATATTCCAATTGCATAGAATCGAATGTACGTTTTAGCTAACCTCATTGGAGAATTACAAAAAAAATCAAATGGTTCGAATCAGATATTTTCCACGTCGAGTGTATACTCCAATGTTATGATATTTAACTACTTGCAATATTTATAACTTTTGAACTATTTAGAAATAACTTTACTATTCATGTGAATTGCAGGTGCTAAGCTTCATTTTTGGGTTCCAGAAACCATCTCTCAAAGTCTGACTAAAATTCGTTTCTCGGAGGGTTTATACTCTCCGTGTTAGAACTATGTAGAATTCTCAGAAATTAAGATACATTACGATTTATGAAAACCAAGGGTTACAAAGGGCTGCCGTGTATCCTCTACGTATATAAATCTTCCCAAACTGACGATAATAACATTTAATTTGTAAGTGTTACAAAGTGAAGATCTACTTGCATATTCAACTACAGTGTAGTCGATACAATCACATCAACTACCATCGAGTTGTGACCAAAGGCTATTTAACACGTTTATCGAATTTCAGTCAACTTCGAACAATCCTGAGGCTAGCGTAATTTCACAAATTGATCATGGACAGTGCTTCGGTCTTGGACTTGACTGTCTCAACCCATTATCAACCTCAGAAGTTTTGCAAATTTTCTGGCAAACGATCGACGATGCGTTCGCCCAAGGAGAAGCAGAACGCCGTCGAGCTCTACAACTCCGACAAGACCAAAGCGGAGGTATGGCGTATGCTCGGAATACCCGAGTCAAAGCTACGCGGTTGGCTCAAGCAAGCCATGTATCAGGGTCTGGTCTCGGACGTGTCATCCGGCGAAAGCTCGCCTTGTTCGTCTGCCAGTGCGATGAGCGGCGAGAGCAACAACGACTTGATCGATCTGTCGAACTCGGCCGACGGGGATCAGCTGGTCATCGATTTGAGCGATCAGGAAACAGATCGAAAAGTCAAAGATCGCACGACGACGAACGGAGCCAAGAAGAAGGTCTTGCAGGAAGTTCAGAAGATGGAGAAAACCAAACACCTGAAGACTATGTCAGTCGCGGACGAGGTAAAAAAAGTCAGCAATGAGTGGATGCAGCTGCTGGCCCAGGCTGTGCAGCAAAAGGAGAATCGACGACAGTCAACAGGGACGATAACGCCAGTGCCGATCAATGGCAAGAGGAAGCGAAAATCCCAGCAGGAATTCTTCGAGGAGTCTCGCAAGGTCAGCCAGGACTGGCTGCAGCTTCAACAGCAGTATCAGAAGGTGGCAGGGGAGAGCGTCGCTTTGAATCCAAACTGGAAGCAGTTGCTGCAGGATAGCATGTCCAATGATCCTAAGGTCCATCAGAAATTGCTGCACCGGCAGTTCGTGGAAGAGCAGTTACAGCAGCAGGCCCAGAAGCAGTTGATTAATTCATTTGTGACTCCGGAGATGGTTCAGCAGTTCCAGATGCTTTTGCTAGCCCGAATGATGCAGCAAAGCAACCAGGCTCATCCGAACTCGAGTTCGACTTCCCCTGAAGCGCAGGAAAATCTATCTCAAGTCGACTATGAACAAACCAGTCGACAACCAGTTGCCCTAGGTGGTTCAGGTTCAGAATCTGAGCATGGTTGGTAAGTATAATTCTCCGTTCGGTGAACAGTCCGAGGAATTAGAGCAAGTAGTCATTCCGTCGCCGATGCCGTCACCGATTTCAACAGGGGAAGTCAAGCAGAAGAGCACTGTTAAAAATATATGATTGAAACTTCAATAAAATGTAATTGAAGTTTTTTCCATGCACGTAATTGAAAAATTCAGTTACATTTCTACTGAAAATTCAAAATAAGTTATTGAAAATTCATGAGTTATTATTGTAAATTCAAGAACTGAATTGAATTTTCAATAGCATTCTGCACCACAAAAATTAAATATTATAAAACTTGCATAAAAGCACTTTTCTACAGCAATAGTTTTTCAAAATGATTAAATTAACACGTACTTCCAATCTTATTATAGGTACTTAAGATAGATTTATTCAAACAGATAAATATAAGGAGGATTCGAGCCTACTTAATTTTGTTATTATTAATAGAAAGTATTAATGGTAGAGAAAGAGTATAAAATCTAATCGGCTATTTGATATTGTTTTTATGCTAGTGAAAATTTTATAAGTTTTTTCAGTTACATGTACTTGAATTTACTTAGCAATGCATGCCGAATCATGAATTCAATAAAATGTTACTGAATTTGGTTTTCAGTTACTAAAAGTTGAATTTTCAAATACAATTTGTAATTGAATTTTCAAGCCATTTTTAACAGTGAGGAAGAGGATTATTAAGCTTGAGATGGCTGTGGAAAACGCGAGTATGAATAATTCTGGACCTATATACAGCAGCCGGAGGTGGTAGAATTAACCACTCCATCGTCGAAGCCAGCGGAAGTCAAGCAGAGGAAAAATAAAAGAGCAAGATCGAGGTTGATCCGATGATCAAATTGAATGAATATTTCGATATTGAGTATTTCATGTTGCACGATTGGTTGTTAATGCAGCAGCAAACCATAAGCGAGAGAATAATGGCGGTATAATGAATCATTACATTTGTATGGACTGAGATTACTTCTATATGTAGAGTTTCGTATATATTTAAACAAGATTATTTAAGATTATTATTATTGCAAGTGAACGCATCAAATACTTAAAGTTATCTTCTTTAATATATATTTTATCTTATTTAATATATATATATTGGGAATCTAGCGTCGCGTGTGTTTATCGAGCATCGCGCCGCGTGTCTTCAATTAGCATATATATGATTAATTTATAATTATACATATTTATAAATCTAGCACATTATATGATCAAATTATAATTACTGGTATGCTAGTTTAAAATTTCTTAATAGTACATTTCAACATGGGTACAGAAGTAGATTATTTGCTCATGTGACGTTTTTCGCTCGAGTGAAGCGAGATCAATTGTTGGTGCTATAACTATTTTTGTTAGTTATATACAGTACTATACTATACTGCCGCCGTAAGCAAGAAGGTCTGTAACTTCAAAATGTCACTTTCGCCGCAATTTTTATATGAAATTTGAAAGCCTGCCGTTTTCTATTAAATTAATCATTTTTATCAAAGTGAATTTTTTTGTATATAATTATTAATGATCTAAACAAGAAGACATTTAAAAATCGAGTACAATTATGATTTCATTAAAAAAATGTTAATTACGGCTTTTTGGTTATGAAATTAGAGGGCGACCATAAGCAAGAAAGCCGTATAAACCAACATAAACGATAATTTTTTTACTATTCATAAACTAATAAGTTAGAATATTGAAAATACTGTTATTAATAGTGGAACTGATTGAGCTTTATACAGAAAATAATAAAACTATTTTTTTATTAATTAAAAATATGCTAAAAATAATTATTAATGCATATTTTTTTAATAGGATTTATATTATTTCAATAGTTTTATTTAATATTTGCGTAAATAAAATATACATTTTAATGCTTTAACGCAAAGATTTCTAATATTAATAAAACATTATTTATTGTTTGACAAGTCAAAAAGAATGACGATTATTTGGCATTAAAGTGAGAAATGTTTTCACCATAAGATTTTTCACATCTTCGTCGATTCCGCAAGGTTTTTCTAAGGCATCAGGTTTTTTTTATATGTATTTCATCCCCTTTACTGATAAAAAATCGAGCTTGTAAGAGTCACCATTGAAAGAGGTTTTATACGTCAACGTCATTAACCCTCGTTTGGCAATTATTTGAACCATGTTTCCAAGTAATGGCTTTTGTGATGGTGTGAGTATTCGCACCTTTCACTGCATCGCAAAAATCATTGAAGTCATACATTCTTTTCTGTTTTTTTAATGATTTTTCTACCTGATGATGAAAACTATCAGCACTCATAAATGTATGACCTGGTTCAAAATAGTTAATTTCAACGGTATCAGATGATATTTCATTAGAATTAATAATGTGAACAAGATACGTTAAGAAACACCAATTTTTGTTTTGGGTAGTATAATTATCGAGCCACAAAATGATTTTCTTAGAATCTCTGTGATGTAAGAAAAAAGCATTATATGCAGAAATCAGATCCTCTTTGCGCCTACCCGAAATACCCTCATGCCATAAAACTGCAAAAGTATTTTTTTTTTATTTGATCCTACGGGTACGAAACTTTCGTTGTAAAGAGAAATTCTTTTCGTAAATAAAACAACTTTGAAAGTATCAATTCCGGGGAGCATTATAAATTTTTGCAAATCAACGGAACAACAAATGACACCATCTGGAAGTGACTGATCTGCGTATTGGCGGTATTTCTCGCGGCTGAGCTTAGCTTTGTCGATATGAGTTTTCCAAGTCGTACAGGCATCGCAATCTGCATCAAGATTCATCTCATTGTGTTGAGAATTGTGCAATTCAAATGTCTCACATTTTTCGCACTCTTCATGCCCTAACTTTATAAAACTAATATTCATTTCCTTCAAGCATCTACTGTAAATACTAATCGAAATCTTCAGCTCCTTATGTTATTGTCAAAAATCTTCATACATACTAGTAATTGAAATATCACTAGGTAAATACCAAGCATTATGAGCATGTTCTCTTCTGTAATGAGATACCGTTGGATTGTATTTTTCAATGTGCGCGAATACAACTTCTGTGTTAATTTTGTGTTTCGATGGTTGACGCCCACGATTATCGGCAAGAGGAGTGATTTCAAACCCAATGTCGTGAGAAAAAAAATTCTACAAACTCGTGTTAATTCACCGGTGTTTTTTCTAAAATGATACTTTATAGACATCCTTCGAATTCATTTAGGGGATCTAGATGGTTTGGCCGGATCTTCACGAACACACATACTTAGAATAAACATATGTTTGCCATTATAATCAAAATTCCAATATTCCTTGTTAATAGCTTTTCGTATTTCTACGTCGAAATTCTCAGAACATTTTAATCGGCACTTCGAAGCATCGCAACACTCTCGAACTGCATGATTTTCGGCAACTCTATCGCATTTTGCTTCTAACGTTTCTCTTGGAGCCTTTGCTTTTCGTTTCCTGATCGTGTCTTTTTTTGTATATTCTAAGGTTGAAAATGCGTGTATAAATATTTAAAATGTGAAAATATAAATTGAATAAGAATTAAGAATCAAGCTATGACATCTGGAGATTCATCATTACTGTTCGACTCATTTTGTGTCTCGTTACTGGTACTTCCATTCACTGCAGCATCGCTTATATCTGGTAATGGTTTATTTTCTTTATGAACAAAATCATTGAGAGACGGAACATTTTCGATCATATTTTCAGGTTCTAATAATGAAAAAATATACCCTGATAATCTTAAATTAACCTCGATATACACGAAATCTCTTTGTAAACAATAAAATAAAGCTATTTAATATTTCATTTAAAATAACAGTTTAAATTAAACATAAATAAATTACCAATCACATCTTGCGAACTAGCTGCAGTTTCACCATTTTTCCGTTTAACTTTTATAAATCCGTTTTCATCGACATAACAATTTATTAAATCGATTGGTTCTAACGTTATACTTTCGTTCATGATAAATAAAATTGATTATCACTAAATTGATGTCTTTCTATAATTATAATTATTGCAGGAATTAAAATCCAATCGTCGTTGTTTACTTTTCATAAACAAGAAAGGCGTAAAATCAATTGTTCATAACCAAAAAAGACGTAATCGTCGTATCGTATACAAAAAAGTCACGACTTCATGAAGTTTACGTCTTTCTTGCTTATCATCGTATCTTTACGGCGTTTTTGTTTAAGAAAATACCAAATATCACCAAAACAGTAACATTAAATATTGTGATTTTGCACAAAATATTATATTTTTACCTCATTTTCTATTTTATTATTATAGATATGGTACATATGTGTCAGAATAATCAAAAATCTCATTTTTGAATTTTTTGAAGTTACAGACCTTCTTGCTTCCGACGGCAGTATAATTGTTTCATGCTATATAGCAGTATTATTTTATTTTATTTTTAAATACGTGCTACGGTTTAGTGAATGAGGTTCAGGAGTGTTACTGTAGGCTCGGGGAAGATAGTCTCTGTTTTCTGCTACCGCAGTCTGGGACTCTCTCTCTCTCTCTCTCTCTCTCTCCCTCTCTCTCTATCTCTCTCTCTGTCTCTGTCTTTCTCTCTCTCTCTCTCTCTCTCTCTCCGCAGAATTTACCGAGAAATCGGAGAGCACGTGTTTACGATAATATTGAACAACTAGTCCACCAATAACCCAACTCTCGCCGGCCCGGATCGACAGATGCAGGCACACGCCCCTCTTCAGGCGCCATGGGCTAAATTAAATATGTGGTTGTCGTCGCTCTTTGACTCCCCGTGACCGTGCGCTCTGCAGACGCACAAAAACGAAATTGAGAGAGAGAGAGAGAGAGTGAGAGAGAGAGAGAGAGAGAGAGAGAGAGAGAGAGAGAGAGAGAGAGAAGGCTGGTTGCGGCCACGATAACGCGGTCCTGAATGAAAGGAGCGCCGGCCGCGAGAGTTAATTCGTTAGCTGCGGATTTTAGTCTCTCGTAGGGTGTACAACGTGGGAATGCGGAATACACCAAGTTAGCGGGCCGTTGATTTTGTTTTTGCGTGGTCCTTTTTTTTCGTCGGTGGTTTGTTTGCGTGGTTGCTGCTGCTGCATTTGATAGTGGGAGAGAAATACTCGGCGGAACTTTTCCCTGTTTTTTTGGATGGAATACTCGATATGCTTGGGTTGTTTTAATAAAGTTGTTTGACATGCGTGTGTGCTCGCCCCTTGCGTTTATTAAAATTTTATTCTTGTAGATGTGTTTTATTGAGTCGGGAGTGCTTTTTATTCTAAAGATTAATATTTGGAGATGCTACTGTGCGACCCTTTCATTGTGGATTTGCATAGTGAAGGTGGCTTGCAGTTTTTATTGTCTGGTTAGTGTATAAAGTTCGTACTTTTCGAGTAAGTCATTAAGTAGCCCCATCGTCCATCTGATTTGGGAAACAATGAGCGGTATTAAATTGCAGTGGAATCACTGCGGAGTGAATGGGTCAAGCGTTTTGTTTCATCTTTTCTCGCATCCCGGAGTTTTTAAATTTCGTAGATTCTCGCTAATTGCCCGGTAATCCCAAAGCAAAAAGCAAATCCGGCTTTGATTCCCACTCTTTCGCATTGTTTTCTTCCCAACGATAAATTCGATCATATAAAACCTTTTTGTTTCATTACGTCTAATGATAATAATTGATGAATATTGTTTACAATGCAATTTCTCAAAAACGTTCCTTGTCATTAGTATCAGAATGAAAGAAAATGTTTAGTTAATCGATTTTTTCAAGATTATATCGAATTACAATGTGATATAAAAGAATTTTATTACTAAAACCAAAAAGTAATATAACCAGAATAGTGTAAATAGTAAATCATAAAAACTGTTTCTATATATAGGGTGAGTGCACCACATGAATGATCGTTTAAGCCCAATGAATGATCAGGTCACGTGACATTATCATTCATTTAAATAAAAGCTTTTTAATTGTTCAACTATATAAAAGGTAGATTATTTAAGGTTATATTATCCGGTGAAGCAAGTTGTTATATCATTACCCGTTTATGGAATGTTAATTAGTAAATAGTATTTAAATAATGACTGTATGCTGATATAATTTCGCATCGATTATTATTATTATTATATTAATTATAATTATCATTTTTACATCTGGTTAAGGAATATGGCACATAGATATGTGCGTCATAATGCTCCGACAATAAATAATAATGCAATCGATGACAATAGTGTTTCCAACCTCAACATAAACGAGTAAATTAACCCTTTGTTAAAGCACGTTAATCCAATAAGACCTACTTGAATATGAATTTTAAAATCTTGCCCTCTAATTCTTAATTAATGGCCCAAAAGAACTTTGGTTTAGAACAAAAAAACGGCTAAACAAATCGACAACAAGAGTAGCGACGAAGAAGTACAGCAACAATGTAAAATTATGAGCTTTTACAAATCATTTTTCTTCATTAATTTTGTTTCCATCCGTTCTATACGTGTCAACAGATCCCAAAAGCAGTCTCACCCCCTCCTTTTTCTCTCTTACCCTTTTCAAAAGGTATGGAGAATTCGAATCGATTCGGCGCCCTTCGTGGCTCACTCGCCTGATCTCCTTATTAACCGCAGCCGGTAATTGCGCGACGTGCGCGGATTATTCCGCGGTTCGATGACTGCCCCTTTCCCTTCCCAATTTTCATCTCTCTCTCTCTCTTTCTCTTTCTCTCTCTCTCTCTCTCTCTCTCTCCCTCTCTCTCTCTCTTCTCGAGATTAGGCAGATTAGTTTCCCAGGGATAATTGATCCGCAGAGCCCCGAAGCCCCGGCCATTCGTACGTCCGCCCGTCGCCGCTGGTGATGTAATTAAATCCTCTGCTCGGCTACTAACGATCCGGATAAGCGTATTTCTCTCCTGCTCTGTGAGCCTGTTTTTGTTTTGCGGTGCACGACGCGGGTGCGGGGAGTTTTGAGGTGACCAGTGCGTGATTAATACGCTGAAACTTGTTGGAGTTTGGGCGTACGGCCCGGGGGTGTAAGAGATAGGAGGATGCTTTTCGCCAATTACAAGAGCGGCTGCGCGATTGGTTGATTGATTGATTAGTGGGATTTTTCGTGGGTGTAAGTATCGGGTAGCTGAATATATTGTTTACTTGTCAGTTTTGTGGTGAATTTGCGTATTGTAAGAATGGAGAGTGTCAGTTTCAAGCACCAGCATCATTATTAGCATTAAAAACTGAAAAATTGGTGAACAACTCTCCGTCCTTACAATACGGCAATTAAGAAACGTTAATTAACGGTATACTTATTTGTTTTACCTAAGAAATTACGGATTGTTAACATGAAAAATGTCAATTTAATGTAGCAGTATAATAAAACTAAATTATACTCGTAGAAATATATAAATTTGAAGACAATCCCAAATTACGCAATTGGATTTATAGTGCTTTCAATGTACTGTGTATATTTTATTGAAAATAAAACGTTGACAAAGGAGCAAAAATTAGTAAATGTAGTAACATTATTATTTAGGTGATTCTTTGCAATAATTTAAATTTAGATTTATTCGATTGTCCATGGTTTTTCGACAAGAATGAATTAAATAAATAAATAAATAAATAAATAGAAAAATATTTTTCTTCTTCAACAGATAATATCTCTCTTCATTTGACTAAAGAATATTTTTCTATTACTTCTCGAAAACTCGGCGAGACGCGGATGATCCTCCGGTGCTCTGCTCACCTCGGGCGTGCGCATTACTGCAAAGCCGTGTGCCGCTGCTTCGCGCGCCAATTGGAGTTTCTTAACGAGTTAATTAGGTCGAGATAAAAATAGATAGCTGCGGCGCTCGCGGGAAATGATACCGAGCACCAGCAGCGGCGCGGAGGAGGAGTGCGAAAGTTCATAGCGCGGCACTTGCGCCGCTGCTGCTGCACTCGTTGGCTTGTCGCGGACGGATTAAGAGTGGAGAGAGAGGAAAAAAAACTACGGCTGTCTATTCATTGGCACCTAGTGGCTGCTTTTTTTAAAGTTTTTTTTTATTATATTACGATGCATTAATTTGTGCTGAATTAATATTTTAGATGTTTTGAAGAAATTTTGCGAGTAATTTCGTGTTTGCGTAATCCGGTATTTACGTTTATATAGGCCAATTATATGAATGTTTAAATTTTGCAGAATCAAGGTTTAAAAGAGAAACATGATATAGAAAAGTTTTAGCAAAATTATGATTAGACATTAACTTTTTTATTTTATATGCTCAAATTATAAACAGGTATATTAGGTTTCACCTAATTATAGTTACTAAATATACTGCCACAAATTAATTCCTGATCAACTCTAGTTTCCATAAACATTTTTTTAACGTTGTTTAAGCTTTCAATAACAATAAGATTGACGTAACAAATACTTTAAGATAACAATGACCTTGACGTAACAAGAAGTTTTAGATAACAATAACCTTGACGTAGCAAAGAGCTTAAGATATCAGTAACCTTAATGTAATAATTTTTAAGTAACATTAAATTTGAGGTATCAATAATTATGAGGTAACAAAAAGTTTGAGGTAACATTAAATTTGAGGTACTAATAAATTTGTAGTAACAATAATTTTGCAGTAACAATAAGTGTTCGGTAACAATGATTTTAAGGAGGGTCTTTCGCTAGATATAGGGAATAAAACACAAAATTATATGAGAGTTCACAAAGGCTCTATGATAAAACAAATGAAATGTACTTAATAGTCCATAACTACATGAAAAAAAAATTGTTCCAAAAAAATCGTGACATCACAAGTAAATATTGTGAATTTAAAAAATATTTAGTTAAACCCCAATTTTGTTTTATTTCTTAACCAATTTTAATGTTTCGGTACTTATTCTTTTCCTTAAACATTTCTCTACAAAGCTAACGGAGAAAAATTATATAATAATATATCTGTAATAAGTGAAAGCTAATTATTTATAAGTAAACGCGCACAATTTTATAAACAATTTGCTATCTCTAATCACAGATATATTATCTTATAAATTTCTTCCGTTAACTTTGTAGATAAATATTTAAGAAAGGTATAAGACCCAAAACATTAAAATAGGTTAAGAAATAAAAAAAAATTGGGGTTTAACTAAATATTTTTTAAATGGACAATATTTACACTTATGACGTCATGGTTTTTTGGAACAGTTTTTTTTCATGTAGTTATGGGCTATTATTATGTACATTTGATTAGTTTTATCGTAGGACCTTTATAATAAACTCTCATATAATTTTTTGTTTTATGCTCTACAACCTAGCGAAATACCCTCGTTAAAGTAAAAATAAATTAGCGATAACAAGAAATTTAAGATAACAATACTTTAGCTGTAACAATAAGTTTCAGGTAATAATATGATTGCGCTAATAATACGTTTAAGTTAACAATTAATTTGCGGTAACAATAAGTTTGTGGTAACAATAAATTTGCGTAACAATAAGTTTTGGATAACAATTTATCAAAAATATGATTAGGATCAGGATCCGTCATGCTGCAAAAAAGTCCTCACACCCATATATTTTCCATTGAAAACCAACAACAAACAAATCATCATTACATTCGCGGGAACCCACCCCTGCCAAAGAAGCCTACCACGACGAAAGCCACGATGCGCGTCTTGACGAATTAATTTCCTCGGTGGCTGGCGGCACAGCGGCGGCAGCCCATGCACCCGTCACGCCTTAATCGCAATTATTTCTCTCACTCAATGCCCCAAGAGCGGTGAAAATGCATTACACACTCCTCGAGGAAGTAATGTACACGAAAGTCAAGTAATTACCGCGGATGCGAGCTTGCCGCAGCCGCGGCTGCAGCCTCTCGAATCGCGGGAGTAGGTAGGAAGACTCCACGAGCCCCTCGTCGTCGTCGTCGTCGTCGAGCCCCTCGCTTTCCTTACGGCAATTTACTTATTTGCCAATCGGCAATTAAAAGCGCAGCCTCCGCTGACTCGCGCTCGCTCCCGTTTTTTTTCTCGCTTCGCTTTCTTCGGTGCTCTTTTTCTCACTGCTCTCTTTCCTGGCTCTTTTGCGCTTTTTCTCCTGTGTCGAGTTATGGTTGTAGGTTCTTTATTTCTTTGTTGCTTTGATACTTTCTTTGTTTACGAGTATATTGCTTTGTTTCGTATTTTAATGAGAAGAGAGATTGAGAATTGCATTAATTAAATTATATAATTAATTTTTTATTGTATTTACATTACTTTATAATTAATTGTTTACATGGAAATAATCATCATTTAGTACTTACAAATGTGTGAATTATTTTGAAAGCTCTATAAGAAATTCTCATACTTCGAGATTAACATCAGCTACTGTATCTAATTATGGTTTTATGTTTAAATGTCTGTAATTCTTAATTTATATCTACATATTTATATAAAACTACATTGTTCTATGAAAAAAGGTTTGAAACTATTTTCTTAATATTATTTTTATTTATTTATTTGTTTTTAATAGAAACGGATTTTCAATATTATCGATAAACGTCGACCAACAATATTTTTAAGCGATTCTATCTATATATTGTCAATATAAATAAGATAAGAAAGTTATGTTCTGGAATGCAGATTATGGTTTCTTCAGTACCAAAGTTTTGAATTCAAAATATTGATAAAATATCTTGAAATTTCTTTTGTTATTGTGTATTGATTAAGATATAAACTGACATTTATTTAAAAAATAGTTCTATTATAATAAATAATAATTATAATAACAAATATAAAATACTATAAACGCTTTTTTGTTTGAGACCTCATAAACGTATGTAACAATTTAACGTTTATTTTTGTAAAAGGATTGCTATTAAGTTTATAAGGACGGAGGACTCTTAATGGGAATCAATGCACAAATATGTGGTTACTAAGGGTTTTTGATGTCGCTGAATAAACACCAAAATCGTGTACCGCTTCTGGAAGAAATCTTAATACTGTGATTTCTTCTAAATATATTCTGGCATATTAGGTTTGCTATTTTGAACGTTGAAATTCTGAGTACAAATGCATAATTATGAACCATGGATCTAACAACTATCGCATACTAAGTTTTATAAATAATCGGTTGAATCATTTAAACAGAAGAGCTGATTCCTTTAGAAACTACCGTCATAAAAGCGTTACTGAGTTATATTTCTATGTTCAACTCATGCACCACACACGATATTCTGATAGATTAAATACTCAAAAAGTACGAAGTAAAGTGGTATCGTGATAAAAATATTTTTCTTTGTTCTTGTTTTTAGAGGTTATTGTAACGTTTGCATCTTGGTTTTCTGATAGATATAAATCAGCCAGATAATACACTTTTTAAAAAACTATTATTAATGTCAAATAATCGCTTTGAAAGACTTTTCATAGTGAATAGATCGGCCAGTTATTGAGTAGTGCCGTTGTAAAATCCCGGTTTCTAGCTTAAAAATAGTTTTAATTCTCCCTACAGGAAGCGCACCACACAATTTCCTACCTAACACTCCCAATTCCTTCTCCTTACATCCAGCATCCATCACACCCTCTCGCCTACTTTGCACCGGACGATTCTTAAAGCCTTCGTCGCGCATTCGTCCTCGCCAACCCCTTTACCATCCTTCTCTCTCTCCCTCTCATTCACACACACGAACACTACTCCTCTGTGCTCGTCTCTCACGAGAGTGGCTCTAATTAATTAATACCTAGGCGACTACCTGCTTGCTGCCGCGTGTCGTCCGCTCTCTCTCTCTCTCTCTCTCACACACTTCTACACCGCAGTCACTAATTAGTGACTCGCTGCGTGCGCGTGCACGTAATTAGTGTTTGCGCACCGCCAGCGGCGGCTGCTGTGGCCTTCTCTGCATTACTCGTGTAAGTGTGTGTGTGTGTGTATGCATGTATGTGTTTGTGTGTGAAAGGTACAGAAGCAGAGAGAGAGAGAGACAGAGAGAGACAGAGAGAGAGAGAGAGAGAGAGATAGACGACCAATCAATTAGAATAATATCGGATCGAAGAGGATGAGAAATGTTCCGCGGATTTTCGATAAATTATCGGCTTCCTCGTTATATCTGCGGATATATAGGTACTACTGGCTCTTCTTTTTGCGATTGGCTCGCGCATGTTCGGAGGGGTATGTGCGGCTCTCTGTCTGGCTTTTTCGGCTATTCAGAGCTGCGGCCGTTGCTGCCGCCATTCAGCGAGTGGTTGTTCGCGATAGAGGGCTCTTTTGTGCTGTTTGAAGTTTGTTTTTTCGGACCTTTTAGATTTACAGAGTTGTAACGTTTGTTAGTATTTATTGATGTATCTGGAAATTTTTGTTTTGGCACACGTATAGCTATGATTGTAGGTTGCGAGTTGTTTCTTGTAAGCAATTATTTTTTATTTTGTAGTACATTGTACACTCTGACGAAATAAATTGAGGTTCAACCAAAGCTGAATTGTGCTTTTGTCTGACCGAATATTTATACTATCTACTGTTTGTCTTAGAAAGGGCGACCACGGAGTTCAGGTCATGGATTTTGATGAAATTTTGGGGATCATTTTCTCAGACCTAACAAATGAAGCCCAATACCCGTGATTTTATCCAGTTGATCTTTTTTATAATTTTTTTTACTCTATCTCAGGTTTATTAACCCATTGGTTAAAACTACAAGTACTGTGCTTCATTTTTTGGTTCCAAAAGTCCAAACTCCAAAACCCGAACACCTGGTCTCCCCTTATTAGTATTGTATGTATTTTTAAATTCACGAATGATTTTTAATAATTATACAGAAGATAAATAATAATATAAAACTTATATCAGTTTGAAGAATTTATAAAATCTTAAGCATTTAAACAAAAATTTTCTTCTGTATAAAGTAAAAAATAGAATTGTATTTTCTTAATTTTTACTACTAAATGTGCGACAAAATCTTTAATTGTCTTAGTTTTTTCAGCATCTATTATTATATTCCACGTTATAAATAAATGCACGTAATAACTACTGCGCTATTTTTAATTCAAGTTGCTGGAACACATTTATTTTTCAATTTTCCATAATTAAGAACAATATTATTAATTCTCGATTAATTTATCTCTTTTGTAGTATGAAGAACGTGTCCCACGTAGCAGCACTCCTCTTCGATAGATGAATTTTCCATCAAAGAGATATTTTTGCTTTATTAGACATACTTTAGTGTAATACTCGCTTATTTTATTGTCTATTAAGAATTATTTTTAAAATTTAATATAATTCAAAATAAACAGCAAACTTATTTGGTAAACATTAGAAGAATTCGAAGACATTATTTTATACTTTATACAATTAAAAATTTTCTTCACTAGAAAATGCCAATTCAATTTCGAAAAAAAAAATAAATGCAATAAAAATGTATTTAAATGTCAAGAAAAATCTGTGTAATCTTAAACCTTGACATCATAAACCATTTATACCAATTGTCTTTCTTTCAAAAAACTGTAGTATTCTATTTCCCAGTTCCAGCACCTCGACTCTAACGTCGACCTGACAAATCCGCACGAATTCGCAGTACGCGCGCGTTCTCCATCTATTTTCGCCTTTCTCTCTCTCCCTTCGTTTTGTATTTTGCGCTGACTTCGCGCTTGACCCGCATCGAATCGAATCGACGAATCGCCGCGCTTGCGTCTATATAACCCAGCTAAATCGGACGAAAAACCAAGCGGAGAAAAAGCACGAGAGAGAGAGAGAGAGAATCTGAAAAGCCCTCGGGGCGCGGCCTGCGGCCTGATAATTATTATCGCTCAATTAGCGGCGTTTTTGCAAGAGAGGGAGCGAGAGAGAGAGAGAGAGGGAGAGAAAAAGCGAGAAGCGCCGCCTTTTACGAGAATTCAGCGATTTTCCGTATTTGCCACCGTTTTCGACCTTCCCTTCGAGCTCTCTCTCTCTCCCGGTCTTTCTCTTTCTGCCGCGCTCTCGGGCGCCATTTCCATCGGTTTTCCCGGGGCGAGGGTGTGTGAAAGACCGACTGGATGGAGATGAATCGGGGACGAGCGAACGATGTATTGAGAGGTGCAGGCACGAAAGGGTAAACACTTGTAGATTTAGCTCACGTTGCCGCGGCGAATGGCCGAATAATTGGTGAGCGAGTTTCGCGCGAGACGGTGAAAAATTCCCGGAGTTGCTCTGCCTTTGTGTAGCGTGCAGTGTGGACGTAGTTTTCGTATGGCTGAAGACTTTTGGAGCGTGTGGATTTGGAGGATGTATAGCAGTACCGAGATGTTTATTAGTTTATATAGCTGTTTTGGGTTTGAAGGTTGCAAATGATGTGTATGTATGGAAAAGATTGAATTACACCTGTTTTGATACTTTTTGATTTTAAAAGTGTTTTTGAATGGATTAAATAAGATCTGCCATCAACAATATATGGCACTGATAAACGCTTTGTGTGTCATGCAAATATGCGCTTTTTGGTGCATAACATTCATGTTAGAGGTAAAGTTGAAAGAATTGATAAGAAATCTCGTTTTTTACTTGACAAGGAATCATAGTTCTTTACATCTTGCCTATTATTATGAAAATTCGAGAAAATTTCAGAATTTCGTACGCCAATCGAACTTTTAGAGAACTTAAGTAGGATTTCTATAAATGATAAAATATATTTTGGTAGAAATGAAATTATTTATTTAATAGATCAACAATTTAATTTATTATATTGATCGTGAAGAAAATTCTAGATTTTCAATATACTCTTTGTAACGAATCATAATTAATGGTATACTCCTTATTAAATTAAATATCTGAAAATGGAATTTGTAATGTATATATTCATAAAAAAATTTCATTTATTTGTGCCTTAATTTGCTGACGTTATTGTTATTTTTTAGGTTGCGGTCTTAAGAAATGATTATTGAATGAAGAAAATCAGTTTCTTGAATTACGGAAAAAGAAGTGAGTATTTTTTTCATATTATTCTAATACTTTGACATGTATTTGTTAACACACAGCTTTCATAACATTATTATTTCTAAGAAACAGAATTAGATGCTAATACCATTTAAACATTTTAGAATGCTTTTTACTAATTTATTTTGATGTTCTACCAAGAAGAAACAACGATGCTATATGCATCACATGTGGTTTTAAACTGAAACCATAGTTCTCACAGTGTAGTAGCTCTCTAACTGGAACTAGCCGCTAAGCAATCGAAACGGAGTTTTGAATGTTCAAGTGATTGGTACACATACATATAGACGACGGGTAGTGCACGAACGCGAATGGAATTTCTGATTTGGCGTCCAGTTCAGTACCCCGATTATTATTTGAGTTCTCAACGTACGTGTAGATATTACGAGTGATGTTGATCTTAAACACTTTTATTCACATTATTTATATGATTTCAATTTTCTTTAATTTTTAATACAATTTTTGTATTCATAGTTTGAAAATTATACTTACAAATCGTTAGATATAAATAATAGTGCAGAACTACATTTATTTTTGATGAATGATCCCATTTGAGATGTTGCAGGGTCAGAACTATTAATATTGTCAGTAATATATGTATATTTCACGTATTTCTCTCAATCTTCATTTCTATGCAAGAAAACGGTCTTACAATCAAATTTTACGTGTTTTTCATTCGTATAACAAATTTAACAATATTTATTCAGATTTCAAATTGATCATAAAGGTATCAACTTAAACATGCGATTTATGGACCAAGGGTTAATTTACTATTTAATCTATTATAAGCAAGAAGATGACATCGAACTTCACTGACTTCATTCTATTTTAATTAATGTATTCTGTACCTGATTTTTAATAGTTTTTCTAAATCACCAAAAATAACTAACACCAAAAAGAGTATAGTTCCGAATACAAGAAGTAAATTTAAAAAAATTTAAATCATGATTTAGGTTGAGCTCTTAAATCGATTTGCTTCAGCCCTTGTGCATTCTCTTTCTCTATCCTCTGTTCCCCCTTCGCGCGCCATTACGTATCCTGTCAATTTTCCCAGATAGAGACGTTAGTCTTACGCCGATAACGAGGTAAAATACTTTAAACTAAGCTTGAGCCATCGCTCCCCGGAGACGATTTGGCACAGCGAGCGCACGCGAGTCTAAAATGCCTGGCGCGATAGAATCTTTCGCCGTCATTTTCAGCGTGCTTTACGACGTACTACCCCCCGATGCCGCAGGAAATTTAAATAGATAATGATAAAACAATGAAAAATCGGGTATGAATTGTTTTTTCTTTTTTTTTTAAAAAGGGTGGATTATGTTCATGAAAAATTCAGGCACTCTTAAACTTACATTATTTTATCATTTCATTGAAAAAATATATAGGACAAGTTTAGAAGTGCTACAGTTGATTTATTCAGATGACGTTATATAACATTAAAATCAGGTATTGTAAGATGAAAAATGTAAAATTATGTACTATTTTAGGAGGTTGTATATAAGATTTCACTGGGACTTACCCATATAAAAATTAAATAACATCTAGTAACCTGCAAAGTTACAGCCTATAGTTTATACTTGTACATGCTCAAACTTACAAAAACACGTGTATGGACTTATAAACTGTAGGCTGTAACTTTGAAGGTTATTCGATGTTATTTCATTTTTATATGGGTAAGTCCCTCTGAAATCTTTCAAGGAACAAAATGAGACCTTCAAAATTCAAATACGATAACAAATAAAAAAGTCTCCACTTTTTTGTCAACTTTTTCTTTTTTAAAGCCAAATTTGACAATATGTTTGACAAAAATCTCTTATTTTATAATATATTGACTTTCATCTCATTATGTGAGATTATATTGTGGTAGAATAGTACATTATGCAACAAGGGAGTAAAGTCGTAGATTATGCCCGCGGGTGGGTTTACTGACCGAGCGAAGCTCGGGCAGTAAACACCCGAGGGAATGATCGACTTTACTCTCGTGTTGCATATAGAACTTTATTCACGACTTAACTGAGTAACCACGTTTTATAAAAATTATACAATATGTATAAAATGCTAAATATCTCAAATTAATAAAAGTTTATTTATTTTGTATATATTAGCAAAATGGTTTTTAATTTGTTTCATTTAAAATAAAATCAAATATAAGAGAATAAGCGAGAAATAAGAACTTTTTTTCTCGCTGTTGTGGGAAATAAGAACTTTTTTCCCGATTTTGCGGGACATAAGCATTTTTCCCCGATTTTGCGGAAAAAAATATATGAGGGAATAAAAAATACTTAGTCCCACTTTTCAGGGCAAAAAAGTAGTTATTTTAGTTAAGTCATGAATAAAATGTTTGTTTTTATGACGTATATCTACGCATACAACTTCCTTAATTTTAATTATCTGATCACTCTTATAATGAAAATATTGATATGACTGACTTGAAAAGGTTACATATGATTTTAAATCATGTTGTATTAATGCAGCGTCAAACCTAATATATAGAAAATGCAAAATTATCATGATGATAATTCTAAATCAGATTTTACGATGAAAAATACCTACTCGTCAAAAATATAATGTAAAAGGTTTGAAAGCGATATCGCACTTTATAGCAAATATTCGCGCTATGCAAGTTGCAGCATGCGCGCTCGTTCTCTCCAATGGACGCGTGGAACTTTAAACGCGTTTTTTCGAATTCACATTTTTTAAGTTTGCGTCCCGTGTAAAAAAATAAGTCTGGGACAAGTCTGGTAAAAGTCTGGCTCATAATGTTTTGCAACAGTCAGGCGACGGAGATGATCCCAGACTATAAGTCAGACTATATGTCAGGCTTTTGTTGAATGGGGAACATGCATGGGTCGCAGTTAAATTTTTATTTCAATTTTATTCAATTGTTTGTCAAAAAACAATAGTTTTCGCGGGACAGTTTTTTTTCTCATGCGATATTCGTATTTTAATTCGATTCAAACCCTGTGCGTCAGCATCTTCTCGGTCAACGCGCTCTATTGGTGAGTCCCAAAGCTTCATTTGGAAAAATGGTCTGTTTCACTGCACTAATTATGTGACGGTCACCCAACGCTTTCATAAAGATATACCATTTCGGCTAAGTATGTGTGACCGTAATTGATGGACGTTTTAATTTTTCCAAATGAAACTTTGGGGCTCGATCAAAATCAAACGATCAAACGTAACTTCAATACATCTTTAAGATTCTAATATAGGATTAAAAAAGAAACTGTCTTGGAAAAATTATTATTTTTTAATAACTTTTAAATAAAATTAAAATGAAAAATCATGCATGTTCCCTATTATGTCATGAAAACTTACTTTTACATATAAGTAATTAGTACACTACACTTATTGTTATTATCAAGCGAAATCGTAAAAAATAATAGTTTCCGAATAAACCGTGGAAACATTTTTTTACATATTGCAATCTAGAAAATTTAAATATTTGCAAAAAAACAGACAAGAATTTAGGTTACTATAGAAATGACGGAACGCTATGCTTTTGTTTTGCATTTTTTGCAAGACAGATAACTTAAAAAGTACTAATAGTCAGTAATTTCTAAGCGGCATTTTGAAGATGTATGTTTTTACAAAATAAATGTTTTTACTAGTTTTTACCGCAATTTATTAACAAAATTTTCATCTAAAAATCGTACTTCAGTTTTCAAAGCTCTGTAAATATATTATTTTTCCATTTTTTGTATCGGATTGAGGTATAAATTCCGCGGAATTTCATGAAAACGAAACCAATCTTTGTTTTTTTTTTTCAGAACAAGTTCGTCTCTCAATATCCGACCACCATTAATGTTTTTTTAACACAAAATTTTTTTTTATATTTTTGAACAATTGAAAATGTATGCTAAAAGTTTCAAAATAAATATTTGATTTCTACTACCGTCACGGACCCAGTTCCTGATCAGTTAAGGCGCATCGTCACGTTATTTGCTGTGTCAAATTGTAAAAATGAGGTATTCATGGAAAATAACATTTCTAGTAACAAATATAACTCTTAATCTTTAATATAAAATTTTAAAAATACATAAATAATCAAAATAAAGTTAAATATAAAGCCTCAAAGGAAAAAAGCTGTGGGAGCAATTCCTGATCACTTAAGATTTGTATGGGAGTAGTTTCTGATCATATCAAAACCCAATTCCTGATCACATATATTATTGACACATAAGTATTTTATATTATAAACAAAAATTTATTAAGCAATACTAATACAGTAGATATACTAAATATATAACATTTTTCGGTTTTGTGATTATAAATGTGAAACTTAGGCGAGGTAAAAGTGTTTGGTTATCCATGCTCTGTCGACTGCACGATATAGACTCATGCACGAGCATATATTAACCTATAAAGTGCACATAGTGTTGTGATTTATTTTCACGTTTTATACGACTTTTGTTTGATACATTATTTACGTATGGATTAAAACTACTTATAGAATTGTGTTGTTATAAATATTTGTGTATTTTAAGATTTTTAAACACACATATAACATATTATTAATACTGATCAGGAATTGGATAAACGATAAGAATATGGACCCTATTTCTAAACACACGTTTTATCAAATAAAAATAATATTTTATATGAATGTTTTAGGTGATTCATACAAATAAATTGTTAAATAACTTAATTACATAAGTTGTTCTACGATCCGTTACAAAATTTGAAAGAAATTATGTAATTTCTTTGCATGCTCACTTGTAGCCAACTAGAGTAAGATGGTATCAATCATGACGTTGCCGACAACGTCCAACTTTAACATTTTTTATCATAAAAATGTATTTTACTAGTGACTTTTAAAGTTTCTATATATGACTATGAAATAGTTTACTATTACTAATTATTTTTTAAAACAAATGTTGTATACATTAAAGTCAAAATAAAAATAAATGTAATCAAATGATCAGGAACTGGGTACTGATCAGGAACTGGGTCCGTGACGGTACTTAAAAAGAATTCCTAAGAAAAGCACGTCAATTTTGACCGTCTATATGATCTTCACCCTCTTCATTGGTGGGGTATGCATTATCATAAGTACAACTAGTTACCGATCAAATTTCCCTACTAATTGACATCAAAGTTTTGCGTGTTCATAAAGTTAATGTTGCACCAGTACAATGTCAGGGCCAAAAGAGTTAAGAGAATAGTCCATCCTAAGCAACTATAAATTGCATGCAAGATATTTCGTGCTAAAATTATAAGCTATTTCACAAATGTACTATATTATTTTTCATTATTATTAATAAGCATTATAATTCAATTTATTTAATAGTAAAAACAGATTTATTACATTAAAGATGGAAAATAATATAATATTTCAATAAAATAATATTTTTTGATTTTTCAATGTTTCATCCTGCTTTTACATATGTTTAAAATGAATACTTACACTGTGTTTAAATAGTATAATTAATATGGAATAATTATAATATCGACTTTACTATAGCTACAAGCATGTCAGATTTAGTAGATATGCGTATGTATTCTATTTGTTTATAGTATCTATATCTGCCTTTTGTAGAAAATACTATTTTTCTCTAGTACATAGTCTCAATATCGAGTCTCTTTCAGAAAAATTGTTCTTTTTTTCATTTTCGACGTCTTGATAATGCTTTCCTTGCAGGAGGGAGATTTTTACGAGTTCGGAGTCTTGATAAGAAATCTTTCGCAGAAAAAAAAGTTTTCTGGCTCAGTGACTTGATATCTAGTTCTTCGCAGAAAAACAATTCTTCTGCGAGAGACTAGTTGAATTTTCCAAACTTGGATATGTATGAATGTTCATTTGAGTTGTCATTTTTGTAATCGTATTTACTTATTTGTTAAACGATAAATTTATATTTATAACAATAAAATTGAATTTCTACCCATGTTAATGATTATTTTTATAATGTGAACATACCTCAGATAAAAACTAATGCATTCGTAACTTAGTGTTGCAAAAGTTATAGTTTAGGTATATCAGTGTTTTTGTAAATAACCGAAATCAAAATAGTACTCATTTTACAAGAAATAATCACCTGACTAAACTTTGTATGCATGTTTCTTATCCATGTCAAGGTGGAGCTAGACTACTTTAGCGAATGTGGTCAACTCACTTTGATTTTATAGTTATTTTTCGAGATTTAAAAATTTAGGTTTTATGAACATTTTTCAATGAGAGAATTGTTTATAATACGTCTTATCTAAATGGATAACTACTAGAACTCAAACAAGCATATCAGCTTCAGCGAGTCTCCAACCCAACGATCTTCACAACATCCCAATCCAATCCACCGAACCTCACCAAAAATCTCCCTCCAATCACTGAGTATACATACTACCCAAAAGTCGCGCGCAACAGGAGTCCACTATATACAACCAAACCCGGCAATCGCTGCGCGACTTCAACTTAACTTATACATATACACACAGCTTGATTTCTCTCTCTCTCTCTCTCTCTCTCTCTCTCTCTCTCTCTCTCTCTCTCATCTGCATTGTCGCCTCGGAATCGAATTCTCTCTCCGCGAAACACAGGCAGCCTCCGCTCCGCATAAGAGAAAGCACAGCGACCGAGAGAAAGAGAAAAAGAGAGAGAGAGAGAGAGAGAGAGAGAGAGAAACGCAGCAGTCGTGCGCGCGCTGTCAAGGCAGTTGACACGTCGGTGACCTCCCCCCGGGGGCCATTATTTAGCCAACACACACGTACACACACATACGCGCACGAGTAGCGATGGGGTGAGTTTCGTGGGGCCGTAAATATATGCGCGGCGTGTGATTGACGCCTACACGGCGCTGGCTGCTGCTGCTGCCGGGGCGGTGCGATTCTCCGCGCTTTTATCGGAGACGCAGCTCGCAGCCTGAGAAGCATATACTCGTGGTGATGGTGGTGGTGGTGGTTCTTGCTGGGAATTGATGGAGTTAGAGGTCGCGCGCTGATTGCTGGGGTGGGACTGGGTGGCGAGCGGCTATGCGGGCTGCTTCGGTTGCGAGCGTTGGTCGAGAGGAGTTTATAAAAAGATGGGGCGAAGGGGGAGCCTGTGCGGCTGTGTGTTTTGGGGTAATGAGATCTGTGTTTGGTTGCGAAGAGGTTTCGAGTGTTTATTTGATTTTCTCTTTTGGAAATTAGATCGGTGAAGATTTTCTTGTATGGTGCTTCAGATTTTAGGGAAGTTTACCAAATATTACGATTCTGAAATATTATGTGTGCAGTCATTAATGGCTAACAACCTCACCGTAGTTACTATTACTGGTTGGTGAGGCTATGTAGTCCATAGCCTTGTTCACACAATCACGTCATTTCTACTTATTCTTTGCAAGGCCCGATTCTGAATTAATAATTTCAATATAACCTATACCTATGTTCATTTTAAATTTAAGTTATAACAATGATTATATTTTGAATATTTTTAATTCATATGTACAATATTTCATTTTTAATATTTTGCGTACATGTTAGTTCTATATTTGTGATGAATTATGCAAGAAGCTTATTTATAAAACTAATAATATTATATTGTAAACCATTTATTTATAAATAAATTTTATTTTGTTTATTAAGATAAAATTGTTATTAATATGACCAGAACATTTAGATACAAGAATATATTAATATTATACTACAGCGGATTCTGTATATGAATGATTTTTCACAAAAAAATAAAGTTGTATCCTTACTAGATATGTTTTTTGTAATCGCATCATTCATTTTATCAATCATCATCAATCATTTTTTATCGTTTAATTATAAAAAAGTTATCTAGCACAGAAACAATTTTAAATTTTTGCGGAGAATCACCATATCGAGCGGCCATATATCAAGAGTCCACTGTAGCAAAATATCTTTCAATCGCTCATGCACCCCTAGAACAATATATGTATGTGTCAAATTTTACTTCTTATGAAAATAAGATTGTCTTGTGAGTGTTTTATTTTATTATTTATACAGTATTCACTAAGAAGATTTTGAATTATTTTTGTTACTATCAATACAGTCATTATTTTTGTACATTTCATATTATAAAATATGCTTTTTTTGCTCGGTTTTGTTAGTATACGTTACTCTTTCTGTTAAAAATGTGTTTTTAAGTGACGTGTGTGTGTTCAATATTAGTATTATATGGGTAAAAGTCGAATATGGAGTTTCACAAAAAAATGTTTTAAATAAACATAAATAATTTTCTACAATAGTAGAAGGTGTATTAGAGTTAAATTGAAAATATGTAACAACAATTTGCTGCTTACGTTTTACTAAAACTTACTTTGAGCACATGGAATAGACGTGATATTTTGTTTACGTTTTTGTTTAGACACGATCAACTTTTTAACTTTTACCCATATACAATATATATATCTCTTTATTACATTCATTGGTTATATAATTTATTATTATTATCTTCTATTTCAAAATTAAGATCCCAGTGTTCTAAGAGCAACAACTGTCAATTACAATAAAAAAGAGCGTTAACAAACTTGAAACAAGAATGCTGACTGCAGTTATTCACCCTCACGTCTGTCTGAGCCCGCGTCTCTCTTTTTGTGTCTCCTTCACCCTGTGCCTTCGACACCGGCGTGTATTTCACTGCCGCGTCGCAGTCCCGATCGAGACACGCACGTATAAGCGTAATAGCCAAACAATGCGTGGCCCGGCGATATATTTGTTCCTTAAACAATGGCCGGCATGAGCGCGACGACGAGAGGACCTTCGAAATCGTCGCTCCGCTCCGGTATTTCTTTAAAGTCTTCCCTTGATCTAGTGCGTGGCACTTTTATGGATTGCGCGCGCGAAATTATTTATCACCGCATGCGCACGCGAAGAGTCGGAGTCGACTCGTGTACGCGAGCGAGTGTGAGACAAAGGAGGATACATGTAATTAATTTATTGCCCTTTGTCGAGCCTTTATTAATGGACGCGCGCGTGTTTCTCGCCGTGTAGGTGAAGTGTTTATTAGCGCGCGCGCGTATAGTCTGGCTATTCATAAGTTGCGACTGAATGAGACTGTGGAAAAATCTGGAAGTCCGACGCGTGTGCACCGCTGCATCGTTATATTAATTGCCAGTGATTGCGCGTGATTTAGTGTCACTCGTTCTTGATGGGTGGTAAAGCAGCTGAGTATTAAGTGTCTGGTGGTATGAATAGTTTTCACGCTGTTGCACTTCATTGCGGTTTATTGCAGCTGTTGACCTCTTCAAGATTACTTGATGCATTCAGCAGATTCATACATAATGTTTCTTTCCTTTATTTTGATTAATATTTAATAACAAACATGAATAAATATTTTAAGTCATACATAAATTTTAAATTTTAATAGCTAGCTAACAAAACTGATTATTCTATAAATAAATTGATTTAATACAATATTAATATTTTAAGGGGATTGCTTACCAGAAATGATTTTCTAGTTGAAATAACAATGGATTCTTGGGAATTTTAACCAGACAATACTTATACGAATTCAGAGTGCATGATAAGCCGTTTTTCTTTTAAAAAAGTTTAATCTCGAATATTCGTTTAAAATAGAGAAGCCGGTAATACAGATCCCTGTACAAATTTTCGATTTTCTAAAAGAGCAGCTTACTATGCCCTTTATATAATCATTATCTATAGTTAAATGTTCAATTGTGTTATTACCTGGATTCAGAAAACGGTTTGGAAAAGTACCCTTTCCCCTCCCCTTGAAGTACTTTTATAGTGTCAAGATCACGCAGAAAAAAAGTAGAGGTAGAGAATCCAATTATTGACATCCCATTAATTTTTAAACTTCATTAAAAGTAATGTTAAATAGATCAAATGACCGCATTTTTTTATCAAAATTTGAGTTATTTGTTAGAAATTTTTAAACAAATATGAACAATAAAATCCTTTAAATTATTGAATAAAACAATTTGTTCTATACTATCGCCGTATTATGTTTTCAGCCATTTATTACCTTCGAACCTTTCCCTCAACTTCTCGCCACTGCAGCGCCTCCTCCCCCAAAAGCACCCATATACCCCATCCCCAAGAAAAGCTACATCCATAAAAATCGACACACGCTAAAACGATGCATACCGCTCGCATAATATTCGCATCGACAGCCAATAACCAAATTTACGAGCTCTCAGCCTCGGCTGGCTTTAATAAGGTGCAGGCGGCGTGGCACATCTCGAGTCAATCGTCGATGGCGCCCGCAAGTCGTCCGATCGACTCGTATCGCGCGCTGCCCCGAAGGGTGAGAGAGCGAGACATACACACACGCACACACTAGGGCCGAAAAGTTCGTGACACGGGGGTGACGTTTCGTCGCGCAAGGGTTCGCAACCGGCGTGCAGGGGAGGGTTAGTCGCATAGTCCTCGTCGTCGTAGTGACGAGGAGGCGGAGGTGGAGGCGAAGGGCTCTCCTGTTAACTCGCTGCTAAGTGAATCTGCGGTTGCACTTTGGGGACTTTGTTACGCTTGTGTGGCTGTGTGTGCGTGAGGATGGATGGATGGATGGATGGAAGGGAGGGAGTTGGAGAAGCTTCGCACTTTGTTTGAGAGAGTGAGATAGAGAGAGAGAGAGAGAGAGAGAGAGAGAGAGAGAGAGAGAGAGAAGTTGTACTGCGTTTTAACGAGTTTTCTTGGAAGGTTGATTTTGGTTTGTTTGTTGGGTATCATTAATTACAATAATAATATAGTACTACAAAAAGGATGTTTTCTGTTTGCTTCGACTTAATTTATTAATTTATAAAATTTGTTATTATTTTCCTTCTAAATTATATAATTATCCATTGTGTAATAGACTAAAACGGTTGGAGGAATAAATAAAAAGAAATAAAATTCAGTTTTTCGTAATAGTTCAAAATGAGTGACTTACATATTTGTATCGATCGTTGGTCGATTACAAATTAACAAATTATTGTTTTACCAATTTCGATATTCACTCGAGAATACATGTACTCTAGTAATCTACATTGTCTTCAATCTTTTTCTTCTTTGCAGAATATGTATACAACGAATTCAGCAATCAATCGATATTCTGTATCTTCATTCTCCCACTTTTTTATTATTCTTTTATTTCATTTAGTAGTCATTGTAATTAACCGAAATTATATTATAACATTTATCTGCTTTAACATTATGTGTAATTGTTCCATATAATAACTGAGTTACACGACAGTAGAGTAATAAAGTACACTTACAAAACAGTATTTAACTTTAAATATCAATGTATTACGTTATTCGCGAAAGAAAACCAAAAAACAGCCCTGTGACGTGTACTCTTTTCAAAGGCTGTAACGGAACTAATACGTAATTATTATAAACAGCTTAAGCTGCTTCGAAATGGCTTTCAATTGTTTCTTACATGCGAAAAGCACAAATTACTCGAAACTTCAATATATTACAATCGATTAGTATTTGATGTTAATAGAATTTACACAATTCAAAAATCGAAACATTTCTTAAATATTTTTACGTAAATACTCCCGAAACGCTTGATCTCTCCGAGCAAAATAATTTATTTGATAACCAATGGTGCCATTGTTTGGCACCATTGTTTGGTAAATATACATTATTTTGTTCGAAGAGATGAAAAGTTTTGAGAGTACATATTTATTAAACTAATTACCTCGAGCGATAGCAGCATTTCCTCATGAAATATTATTACAGCTGCAAATATTCATGTTATAGAAATATTCTATATCAATGCATAGCCATATAATAGATATACTAGATTAATAATATTAGATAGAATTTGTTCCCCTTTTATACATCTAATACACAAATAGTAATATTATTTTTCCGAAACATTTTCCAAAACTTGAGTTATCTTTCACAATTCTAACAATTAATCAGCCATTACTGTTCAAACCCCTCCTCTAACATTTAAAAACCAACTGAACCTTGAAGCCAAATCCCAAAAAAAATTCAACCATCAAAACTCTCTCCTCATCAATCGCGATGATGCGTCACTCCAGCTTACTTACCCACTGTACCCATCTTCTCTCTCTCTGCTGCACTCACTCGACCGAACTGGACAGGCTGAAGTCATACACGCGCGTATCTCTCGATATCCGTCGTCGCAAGCGCACCCTTATCTCCTTCGCAAGTGTATCGAGTAAAACAAGCACGTTAATTCTGTCCAACCCCTCGCCTAGCTCGCGCGTCTTTCCCCTTTGCTTTAATCCGCCCCTGGCGAAAAAGCGAGAGCGAGAGAGGATCGATATCTCCCGATAAAATCTCGATATAATAATAAATCGGATTACGCGAGCGAGCGATCCGGCAGCGAAACCATATGCCCGGGGATACATCTATGTATACATATATGTACACCATCAGAGGAGATTACCAACACGCAGAGATGGAATATACGTACGTAGATCCCTTCTGGGGTGGCCAGAACTGTTCTAATGCGACTCCAGCATCACCACCACTGTGGGATAGTTAGAATATCATCCCACTCACGTACACACACGTATACACACCCGTATATTTATAACGCCTGCGCACCCTCGGAAGCGCGGAAACGATAATTTACTGTCACAAATCATGAGGATACTTTCGGCTGTCCCGGATCTCCAGCGATGCGTTGGTGCGGCGTATAGGTAAGTTCGCTGGGGGCCTGGAGGTGATGTACGGCCGAGGAATGTTTGGATGCGTGGCGCGGGCTGGACGGGACTTTTCACGTATAATTGGGGTGTGGAAATTGAGCGCGTGCGGGGCACTTCGGAGAGATGATGCCGGGATCGCCGTATGCTCGACGTCCGTTCGCTTTTAATGCGATCGTCATATTGCTGCTGATGCTGGAGCTGCGCGGATGAGATATACATGGGTGTTGGGAGTGGACAGTTGTGGACGGTGAATGGGTTTGAATTTTTTATGGCCTGGGTGGTATGATGATTTGTGGCTTCTTGTGAGAGTGAGGATTGGAAGATTGTGTAAGATGTGCGACTGTTTGTGTGCATGATGGCAACGTAGTTTGCTTTTGTATTTGTCTTGTCAAAGTTAAGCTTCAACTTTATTTTTATACTCAAAATTGCTTATACGAAAACAAAAGCTCTTCGCACACTTTGAAAATTGGTTTGAAGAGAGTAAGAAACTGTAATACAACAATAACATTATAGTACAAAATTTTATTTCATGAAAAATTTACGTTATTGGCTTGGTTTTATTAAAGCAAACAATTTTAAGTTAATATGGTTTAATTGTGAGGGTGCAATGTGTTAAATAGAATTCAGGTTCAAAGGCTGTTTTGACAAGTCTTCGTTAAACGTGAGTTTTGAAAGTTTTGAACAAGTATGAGTATATTTAAGCTTCTATTTCATATATATACAGACCGATGCATGTACAATAAACCAGATAATAGATTTTTATAAAAATATCAAAATGGAAGTAACATTTACAATTCACAATAATTTTTTTCTCAACCATAGATTCAAAACATTGCTTATATTTACAATAAATTTTCTTATACAATGAATTTTATATTTATTTATTTATTTATTTATTATTTACGCTATTTTGTTAGTAAAAAACTGACGTAGCGAGTAATAGGGCTATCGTCAGCTATGTTGCACCAGTATATAATAATCAATAAAAATATGTGCATAATAATCCCTAAATAATTACATAAACAAATAATTGAAAAACACATTGATTATTATAATAAGTATCAAATTGACTAACCAACTAAAATAATTAATTCCATATATTTATGAGTTTATAAAACTGCTTTCGTATGAGATTTACTTGAACTGCTGTGAAATGCTCCGATTCTCACACTCTTTGCTTTTCTCGCATGATATAACGCTCCTTATTGTGCTCGTAATAATGGAGAATCTAGTTGAAATGGTGCAATAAATAGGCTTTACGTGAACCGTATGGCCAGTGTCGATTTGATTAAGTTTCCCCCATCACACATATGATTCCATTATGTCGTGATCAATCTTTTTCACAAATATGAGTGGTGTTATATGGTATTAATTGAGAGAGAGAGAGAGAGAGCAATTAAATCTCTTTCAAAATGAAATAATTAATTCATTATTATAAATTAAACGTTTTAAATTAATTTATATATATTACATGTTGTAATAAAAGTAATGTTTTCCTACATTAAAAATTGATTTTACGTTAATTAATTAACTTTTAATTATTATTTATGTTCATCAACAGTATTTAACTTTATTCCATAAATTAAACTTTATTTACTGAATATCATACGCCAGAATCATTTACATGTATTTATTACTCATTGCGTATAACTTTTCATCAAAGTTCATTTCCCCATCATTTCTACTTACACTCCTTCAAATTAACCATTGACTGCATTCACAGGAACACGCGTGCATAATAAATTTTCGCATTACCTCATGGGAGTCTATCGACCTACAACCAACATCAAACATCAACCATCCCCTAAACTCCTCCTACCCCTCGTGTCCCAAAGCAGCAATAAAACTCGAAAGAGCCCCAAAAAAAGGGATACGCGCCGCGAGAAAAACGTGTCCCACATTTATATACATACATAGGAATATCTGTTGGCACGCGGTCGCCGCGTAAATCTCGCCTCTTTTCCTCTCTCTCTCTCTCTCTCTCTCTCTCTCGACGATTCGTTAGTACATTAGGCTACCCTCTTGAGCGCGAAGTACGTCCAATCAGGGAGACTACTAATAATTTTCCCTGCCTCGGCGTGGGCTCTCTCTCTCCCCCTCTGCTCGCTCGTGCACCCGGGCAATAATCATTTCGTACTTGTGCCACCGTCGCCGCCGCAGCCGTGAGAGTCGGGGAGAGAAACATTCTGTCCCCCCTGTCGGTCTCTCGGGTCCCTTTTTTATACGAGTTTGGTTTCTACCTTTCTGCTGCTTTTCGCTTTTTAGGATTTCTCTTTCTGGTAGCTGTTTGTGACTCTTGTTTCGGGCTGCTGGTGATGTGGACTCTGATGGAGTACTTTGAAATTGGCGTTTACATGGGAAAAATGGACCGATAAAGAAGATTATTAAGCTATTTGCACAATTAAGTTTATTGGAAGATGGACGTTTTATTGTTCTATATAGGAATGAGATACCTATGTTAAAAGTGTTAAACATTTACTTTTTCAAATGCCTTGTTACATGCAGGTTCTGAGTTTATTAGTATGTATAACAGCTAACAATAAGTAGTGTGATTTGTATTTCAATTTATTATTTTATGTGAATTATTTCCATAATGTAACTACTATTAAATTATATACATTTATTTCTTTTAAGCATTAATCGATAGAATGTTCATTTGTTTAGCCATTTTCATAGTTTATTATACGTGTGCAAGTATATTGAAAAAGTAAAATGTAATATTGTTTCTCCAAGTATTGAGACTAAAGCATTCAAGCAATGATACCTTTTTTATCTTAATACGGGTTTTACCCTTTAAAGTGTGGTGGTCTTTATAAATGCCACCTCAAAGAATCATAAAAAAGCATAATTAATTATTTCTAATTCGCTTAAGACTTTGTTCCTTATAATTACTGGGTTGGGTACGTTAAATCCAAAGATTCGGTAAAAATTACAAATTTAAATGGTACCTAAACCAATATAAAGTTTATTATTAGATTTAATATTTAATAGAAGATATTTATCTACTAACGTGTTGTTAGAGTTATATCAATCATTTATAAGTAGACAGTCGATTGCAGCACACAATTTTTCCAATATAATTTCCAATACAAAATTGATATAGTAGGGTTTTTGGATCGCTGATTATAAATCTGTTACCCAAAGAAAACAATTGAAAAAGATAATTTCAATGCGACGACCCTAAAGTATAAATATGAACATAGCATTCGAAATGTTTGTCCTCCGAATTGGATCGGTCATTTTGAATTTTGAAAATCCAACAACGAATTCGAAATCATCAACCCAAAAAGACCTTTAACAAGGAAGTTTCATAAAATTGTATGCCTGTACATTTGTAAACTATTCTTCAAAATACAAAAATTATAAACGCAATAAAAAATGACAATTCCAATCCTTCACTCCTTCTAGTAAACATTACTCTCCGAAACACCGAAGCCCAGCACTGGCAGCAGTGGCGTATCTATTTATATCCGCTCGCCTGTTTCCTACTCTCTTATACAGCTACCGGCAGAGAGAGAGAGAGAGAGAGAGAGAGGGAGCGAGAGAGAGAGAGAGAGAGCAAGAGAAAGGGAGAAGGCCACCCCGCGCACCCATCTCCTTGCACGAAGCAGCGAATAAGCACGAGAAAGAGAGAGACAGAGAACGCGAAAGAGAGAGAGCTACTAATCGCGCGCCCCGCTGAAGATTTATAAGCGAGGCGCGCTCGGCGTGCGCGTGAGAGGAACGAGCGAGAGAATCCCGCGTCGCGGCCCCCCGCGGTTCTTCGCCTTCTCTCTCTCTCTCTCTCTCTATACCGTGGGATTGAATCTCTCTCCGTGCCCCCGTATGTGTATGTGCGCATGCGCAGAGTCGCTCGCGCAAGGCATTACTTCCGGCCTCTGCCAGTGAGAAAAGGCTGTGCGCTGCCGCTGCGTGCTGTTCGGCCTGCCCCTCGTGCGCGCGTTTACTATTGCCTCATTGGTCAAAGACAATGGGCGCTCCTTTTTTCTCTCTCTCTCACTCTCGACCTAGGGATGCTGGATAATGCGCGGAAAGCGGCGCCCAGTGTTTACGGAATACGACAGAGATTGGAAGGAGCAGGGCTAGGGTTTATTGTACTGACTGACTGACTGACTGAATGACTGTGCGTCAGTCTGTTGCTGCTGGAGTTCGGGGGAAAAATCATCTCGAGTGGTTGATGACTGATTGACGGATGATGAACTTTGATGCGGATTGAGCGTGCGCAGTCAAGTGGAACGGCACTCGCACGGACATTTAGCGATGGCTTAGAGTCATGGTAGGTTAGGAGTGATGGGTTAGGTCTTGATGATGAGTAGTCGAATATGTTGGTACACTGAGTATTAAGTAATGAAGGTATAACATTATTTCAAATGTAAATTGCAATGTGATTTCTTTAAACCCTATCAGAAACTTTGTACTTAATTTATTTTATCATTTTATTACAAAAAAGAATGATAATAAATACATAGTATACAATAGAGAACGTTCAGAAAGGCTTCAATTAATTATAGAAGACGTTATATGAAGGCAATATGAGGTGACTTGTAAGGTGAAAAGATAAAATTATTTATTGATAACTACACTTGTTTGAACTATTCTATTATTAATGTGCTGAAGATATTGATTCAAAGACTTGGGACGGTTAGCTTTGATTTTCGATCCGGTTGCACGAATGCAGCATCACATCTCACGAATACAAAATGCAAAATAATTGTTGATGCTAACTGTAAATGAGATTTTAGAAGATTAAATGCTTTTTATTCTAATATAATGGCATATACTTTAGAGTAAGTAGAACTAGTAATCCGAACTGCTTAAGCATTCATACTTATCCATCAGAGCAATATTAAAATTAAAAGAGTTCATGAAACTGTTGTGAAATAATAAATAAAGAAAATCACAATTTTCTTTTAATTTTTTATCCACTTTTTTATTAATATAATTCTCTGTGTTGAGTTTTTAATATCTTAAAAATTCGGGAGTTTATAAATTTTTGAAAAAAAAACTTTTTTGAAGAGTGTAAACTATATCCATCGCAACATTATTCTTGTCATTGTTACTTATGCTTGCTCACGAATTATATATATACGATTCGATGATTAAAGACTCTGGTCGCAAAGGATTAGACTAGACAGTAGAAAATCTGGACTGGTCACGGTCACGTTCGCAAGTCATAAATCTCTCTAATTCGCTCTAGAAGCCTCGTCGGCATTCGAATGCGGTCAGCCCTGAGAAAAATCTTCCTGGAAACGTTATATTCTGTATAACGCACGCACTGCACCAGCAGTCCCCATCAACTAAAAATTAATCCCAAGATATGGTGTTCGCTTTATTTATTGATACTTCGTTGTATATTTCATATTTGGCTTTATTTATTAAGGAGAGAAAGTGACCTTTTTAGCTGGATTGGTTGTCACCCAAGATTTTGGTTTTAAGTATATTTATAGATGCAGCTAAAACCAATTCTTGTTACATTGATCTTTAGGATAAATACTATTTGAATTAGCTTTCGCAAACAGTGCATGAATACTATCAGAGATATTTAACAATGATATTGATAATAATAATGACAATGACGATGTAATGATGATAATAATGATGCTGATAATGATAATGATGATAATAATAATGCTGTTGATAATAGTAAGTATGGTTACGATGTTAATGCTAATAATTATGTTGACGATGATGATAATAATATTATCAATAATGTTGACGATAATGATGGCAATAATAATGATAAGGATGGTAACGAGGATAATGCGAATAATTATGTTGACGATGATGATAATAATATTATTAATAATATTGACGATATTAATGATAACAATAATAATGTTGACGATAATGATGACAAAAATAATGATAAGGATGGTAATGATTATAATAATGATAATGCTGATGATGCTGATGATGATAATGATGATGAAAATGATAATAATAATTATGATAATAAAATGGTAATAATGATGATAGTGATGACAATAATTATAACTAGAATCTGATAATGTAATGCATCGACATTAAAAGATGTAAAAAATTGTAATTACTCAATTAGGGTAATACCAATAATGGCGCAATCAGCTTAAGTGTTTCTTTTTACATCAAATTATTTTAAAACAAATGCAACTGAATTCTACAGAACTGCATGTATAAAAATCGAGTACACCATTAGTATCATCATAATCGTATATTCATTTAGTGCTTTGACTCTCATTGACACAACTTCTTCAACAAACTTAATTTCCAAAACATTATAGTCCATAAATCAATCAAGGCCACCAAAACCCAGCAACAAGGTATCTCTTACAACCTTTACCGCAGCGTAAGAATCGCACCCCAACACACAAACCTCGTCGTGATCGTAAAACCAAGGAAGAAGAAATTCAACTTCGTAAACACGGAGTAATTCGCAGTCGCGCAACGTCGACTATTTTAACTGTCGCACAATGCGCGCACGAGACTCCATAAGCAAGCTTCTGCCCATACGTACATACACTGACTCAGGGAATCGTTGTCCTCTTTATAGTTATTTACTGCTAGGCGCGCGCGCGCCTAGTCCACGTATGTATACCTACGCAACAAACTTTGGTTCCTTTTTCCTCGCCCCCCCTACCTTCTATTCTTTCTCTTCTACCTTTTTTTAGTTCAGCCCCTGGGTTCACGTTGTAACCGCATATAAAAATGCGCTCCATTCACGACGAGGGCGGGGGGGTGGATGGCTTCTCATATTACGCTCTCGGCACACCATAACGGAATTGCTTTATTAGACGGTCTCTCTTTCTCTCTCTCTCTCTCTCTTTCTCTCTTTCTAGTTGCGCTTCTCTCTTTCTCCCTTGGCATCACCTATGTAGAACTTTTATATATACGCGGTCTCTCTTTACCTCTGTCCTTCTCTCTAATAATTTTGCACCTCTCTATCTCTCTCTCTCTGCGCCTGGATACTGCTGGTAACGAGACAGCTCGACACTCCACAGCAATTGCTAGAGAGAGAGAAAAAAAGAGAAGTAGTGGCCAAGCAACTATTCCCCATATCCTGGGGCCAGCAGCAGAAACAGCAGCAACAGCAGCAACAGCTTCTGTCTCCTTCTGCTGCCGCGCGGACTACCTAACCGTGTATATACCGGACCTACTAAATCAAGATGTACATTGGTTACGGGTATATATACATGGCGCGCGGTTGGTTCTCTCTCCTCTTCTCGCTCTCTGTTACATCCGTGCTTATGAAACATTGATTTCACGCGGCACGGCTCGTTTTCGCTCTATCTCTCTCTCTCTCTCTCTCTCTCTCTCTCTCTCTCTCTCTCTTTCTCTCTTTCTCTGTCTCTGTCTCTCTTTAGCTGTAGGAGAGTTTCGCTACTGGGTGTTCTGAATGCACGTCTCGCGTGCGCGTCTTTTTATTCTTCTTCCGCTGCCGCTGCTGCTTCTGCCTCCGCTTCTTCTTCTTCTTCTTCTTCGTCTTCGTCTTCGTCGTAGTCTTTTTATTCTTGTTCTTCTTTTGCCGGAGGAATATTCATGCCCATCCCGTGATAAAGAGACGTTTATTATATTGTTAATGAGAGGGGGAGGGAGAGAGGGAGAGAGGGAGAAGGAGAGATGTGGATGGATCGGGCTCTGCCTCGATTGCAAGTCGAGATTGCCAAGAGAAGCGGTGGCTTCTGCTCGCTTTGTGCGTGCTGAGTGTATTCGTCGTTTTTCTTTCTCTCTGCTTTGTGGGAGGAAAGCTTCGTTGTAATTTCGGTATTTATCAAGGGAGGTGTATCTGGATAACAAACACTTTTTTTCAAAATTAAAATTCTGAAATGAGAATTCTTTTCATAAGTACGAAGATATTTTTTAAATAAGATACTTAGTAAAATGTGAGGTAAAGCATGTCCCCTAATGTGAAATATAATGAAATTGGTATAAGATATAATTTGGAAATTACTTTATTATATAATGTAGAATTTTTATTTATTAATTATTGTTGATTTCTTAAAGAAATAATAAATAACTTTGATGTTATGTTCTAATTTAAAACTGGATTTGTGTTACAGCAACTTTATATATTAACTTCGGTTAACTTATTGTAATACCGCTAAATATGATTGTTAAATTCGTAATTAATATTAGTCATTAATTTAATCAACTGTTTGAGCCACAGCTATATTGTGTACAGCTATAATTTTTTCCGCTACTGTAGCAATAGAAGGATAGTCCACCATACTTAAATTTAAATATTACTCACTATATTGATAATAAAAAATTTATGTAAAAAACTTTAAAACCGATAGTCTATAACTGTATTCTCACGACTAGTTAAAAGAAAAAACACGTTGCCCGCACACGAGATAACGGAATAAGTCATACTTTAATTGTGCTCCGTGTTTCGCAGTACACAAGGAATTCAAATTTCCTTTTTATATCCATAACGCGCACTGTATATATCCCTTTCACGCATCGTTATTCAAGAGTGATTTTACGCGTTGTAAGACCCCCTCCGGCCTCCCTCTCTGAATAAAAGTCCTGCGAGTGACACCCTGTATATAAGATTTGGGAAGTGCCCCCCCCCTCCCTCCGTCCTTTCTTCCTCGAGAGGTTAGAATACCCATTTCAATACCCGCTAAACTCGTTATCCAATGAGAGCCCTGTCTCCTTCTTTTTTCTTGCCTCTCGGTCTTATACCTCGCGGACTGGTTTGTCCGATCCGCTGCCTGCTCGGTGTCGATTTAACTCGCCTAGGGAGGTAAGTAGCCCTCACTCCCCCCATTCCCCCATTTGTCTGAGGTCCCTTTTCGAGGATCAGCTACTGTTTAGGTACTCGTGTGCACGGCTCTTGAGAGAGGAAACGCGCGGGAGCTTCGTTTGACTTTTGTTTTGGACCGAAGTAATGATGCTTCAATGGAGGGCGGGAGGAAAAGAATTGCGAAATTGTGGGCTTTTATGTGCTTTATCTAGAATTTTAATGTTGGATGAGTGACAATAATTTCTATATTATTTTGACTTGATTTTGTCATAAGTCATATTTATATTATGCAAAAGAAACAAAGGCTATAATAACAAAGGTTATAATTTAAAAGAAGAAGAAAAAATATTGGACTTTAAAATACAATAATTTGTAAATTATTTTTAACTTTTTTTATACTTACAGGATAGTAAAAATAAGTTTGTAGGATATCCTAAAAAAAGTTAATTGTCAAGGTTCCGATGCTTGATGATGATTGCACATACATTTAATTACACAGTAAAAAGGATTTCTTATTTTAGTTGCATCTTAAATTTTCTTCGTTATTAAAACAAATAACAAAATCGCGTCTGATACTTATTTTAATTAATCTGTACTTAAAATAAGAATACATTACTTATTTTAAGAAAAATAAATTATTTAAAATAAGAAACTTTTCTAAAATAAGAAAGTAAGACGTAGTTACTTATATTAAGAAATAAAATTTACTTATTTTGCGCGATCTCGTGGTCGCCATAAATTCACAAAACTCTCGACTTCGGCGAGGTTTGTACAGCTATGCGAGACCAATACGATATTTTTTTAAATATGAAAATAAATGGTCTTCAAAGTATAATAGATCATTTTTATACAGTTTTTAGCACTTGAAGTTTTGTAGAATCTGAAACGAACCAATAAAGACGAAAACTTAACCACACATTTTTAAAATGTAACCAATGCGACCAAACTTCTTAAATTAAGAAAATAAGTTTCTTAAAATAAGAAACTTTTCAGCATGTCGTGAAATAGGAGAAAAAGTGTTCTTAAATTTGTTGCATCTTATTTTAAGAAAATTTTCTTCTTAAAACAAGTAATCCTTTTTACTGTGTAGTTGTTATTTATTTCTAACATTCTAATTTTTGCTCAAAGGATTACGTCTTTAGTTTTTAATCTTTTTTATTATTTTATATCTCTCCTAATGTCATGTAGATAAGTTGTTTCGAATCTTCTTGAGCATTATTCATTTTAATTTAAATAATTTACTCGTTTATGTATGCAGTTTGAAAGTTAAAATGGGATCAGCATCTGCGAATGTTACTTAAACTGCATACTGGGCGAGTGCGTGCCAAAAGGGAAAAAAGTTCGTAAAGTTTATGCTCCATATTTGCTACAACTTCGTCTTCTTTTTCTTCTTCAAAACTCTCTGCCATTTTTCATCCTTTTCGCATAGTGCACTCAACAAGAACAACTGAAGTGCAGTTCTGTCTCCTATAAATTTTACTGTAAATATTTATAACGGTTGTAAAATCTGTGTGACCAAATTTTATTACTGCTATTATATTATTTTAATGTATATATCCCTGTGTAATGTGTACCAGAAAAACGAGTTTTATATTTTTATGCATACGTTAAAACCGTCAAATAAAAATTTCGAATGCAAATTTATCATTGGTGCATTATAATATATTATTATTAATTTTTATTAAATACGTTACAAGTAGAATCAACTCATATGGCCGAGCATAAAATTCAATATTTTAAATAATTGTAGATTATGACAAACGGCTAAACAATCCATCGGAATAAATAGTAAGTGTCGGAGATAAAGTCTCGGAGTAAATAAACAGTAATTAAACTTTAAAGATTCTTTAACCAAGCAGAAACAAGAGCAAAAGATATACCGTGCAAGACCCAGTTTGTACACAGTCTTTAAATAACTAATTAGATAAAAGTTATCATGATCAAAAGTTAGTTAAAAAGTCTTGTTGAAATACTAATTTAATGTTCTCATATTATGATTGTGTAAAGAATTTTTGCAATGATTATGACAGGTATATCGTGACCAAATATTGAATCTCCTTTGAATACTGGCTTTAAAAAATAACCTGTCGGCTTATAGATGTCTTAGGTCGCTCATTACGAGTCCGAGGACCAATTCAATCATTTAATATGATGGACATTTTTATCCTTGAAATTTGAACCTTAGATTTGTTATTAGCATTATTAGATTCGCAATCAAAAACCTAGAATATGTTAGTTTCAAGACGATATCACTGTAAATTGAATTTATTCTGAAACATATTAAAGGGGCCAGCCTGAGTTAAACTTAAAAAACGATTTTTTTTATGACCTGATAACAATTTTTCCTTTAAAAGCAACCATTCTGATTTTTTCTTACTTCAAATACTTGATAATAGCTGTAACTTTAACTCTGTAAAACCTCAGCATCTTCCTCCTACGTGACACAAGATATTACCATTGTCTATACTATAGTTATTGGGAAAACTTTGCGGCGTGCACATTTCTAGGTTACACGGTCAAAAAAGAAAAATTTCCGACGGTGCTTTGACTCCTTTTGGTATATACTAAAACTCTTGAGGATTACTTTTTCGTTAAAATTTATTTTCAAGATTATTTTTTAGAGAACAAACCAATTTTTTTTAAATCACAAAATATATTTTTTTATTATTGGTTTGTTTCCCGAAAAATAACCATAAAAAAATAAATTTAATTAAAGAATTTAAATTAACCATAATTTAATTTTGCAAAGAGCAACAATAGAAAATAGCAAACCGTATATGGATAGCGAAAAAATTAATTTTCCTATTCTTTACTGTTACTCTTTACAAAATTAAACACGAGAAATAATTAGTTAAAATAGCCCTTCTTTCCGCGAGTTCTGAGTTAGCCTCTTCTTCAAGCGAACGCCGAGTTAGCCTCTTTCTCAACTCAACCGTCGATATGTTCTGCATGTATTACGGAAGAAAAATGTTTCAGTATTTGAACAATTATTATGATATTTTTACTTACACCTATTTTGTTGATATACAAAGCATGTAAAGCAAGCATTGAAGAATACGCAAAATGTTATCAATTCTTATACAACTTAGCACAGAGCACTAACCTATGTAGTACTGTCAATCCATATTACTCTTCGTCTCCAAATAACTAATCGCGTAGAGTATCCATCACCAACTTCTCTCTCCATGTATTAAAAATTAGCTCCATCGCCTCGTCCACCCCCAAATCCTGGCACCCCCATCTCGTCCTCATTAATCCCAGCGCAGCAGCCCCAATTTTCCGTGCGTACACGTCCTCTGCGAAAGACGATTACCACCACCAGCACCACTCCCGCACGCAATACTCCGCAACGAGGACAGGTCCCCTGCGCCGCGACCGCGAAACGGGGACAGCTCTGGCTCACCGCTTGCGCGTCGTCGGTTATCGCGCGAGCCACGGATCATTACCCTGGCCGTCGCCGGGGAGAGATTAATCACCTGCCCGCCCGGCTGACGATATTTCGGCCCGCGATAAGACGCGCGAGCGCGTGTCACGCTGCAGCGGAGAGAAGAAAAGTTCTTTTTTTTACAGAGAGGAGGAGAGGGTGAAATTCTAAAATGGGAGAAGGTGGAGAGTACAAAGGAGAGATAATCGTCGCCTCTTGCGGGAGAGTTGGAGTTGGTTAAATGTGGCTTGGGTGGATGGATGGATGGATGGACGGTGAGGGAAGTGTCGAAGTCGAGTTGGGAGGGATGGATTCTTTGGGAGTCTTCTTGTTTTGGCGAGGGGTGAGCGATGTGATTTTGAAGGATGGATGGATGAATGTCGAGGTGCAAGGTGATTATCGATTGAGGGAGGCAAGGTGAGAAAATATTTCGAGCTTGAGAAATGGTATAAGTTTTTCAAGAGGGACTTGGTAAGAGATGATGATTGAGGAAGCTTGTGGTGTAATGAGGGGTATTTATTTTAGAACTTAAAGTTATTGGAGAAATGAATGATAAGCTGATTTGTAGTAGATACGAATGATTGATTAGTTAGAGACGATTAATTCATGTCGGAGTAGTTGTTAGTATCATGTAATTGCTACATGATGATTTAAAAAGTTACTATTACTAAAAACAGACTTCAAACAATCAATGTGTTCTCGTAGCCATGGAGAAAGGAGTTAACTTGAATAACATACATTTCTTAAGTTCAAATATTTATTTAGACTTTTTGAGGTATATTTTATTTGAAATGTCAGTCAATCTTCGAACAAAATATCAAATGAAGGAAATGAAAGCAATGGAAGCAATTATGCTATTTTGCAAACACACTATTAGATTTTTCCAAAGGTTTCTGTGACGTATCAAAATTCTAATCCGTTCGTCAAATTAAACTATTCCCAACAATTGTCCCAACGCAAATACAGCCAATAAAATATTTACACACTCACACGCTCGCAAAAATCATTCGCATCCGTGCGTCCATTACAATTCACCCAAGCCGCACACCAGCAGTTCAAATCTATTTTATCCCAGCCCGATATATACTACCACTTATCTCTCGGTGCAATCGCGCACGGCTACTTAAATCGCCAGACCCCCCAAAGAAACCTGCTTAGATTTCGAATAAAGGAATTCCTCGATAGCGCTGCAGCTACAGCAACAGCAGTAGCAAACACTCGTTAAACTCCCCGCGGACCGAAAGCTATACTTGGCGCGCACCTCTAAACGCTCTGTCCCCGTATCGCGAAAAAATATCAAATGACCATCTCATCTCACGTCGGCGAGTGGCCGGCGGCTCACTTTCGCTCATTAAAAATTCATTAATTAGATTCAACGCGCGTCCGTCCGTCTGCTTCCAATAACTGCCAGCCGTAACGCTATATATACGCATGTGTACGCATATACAGCGTATCTCGAGGGAGATTCACGTGTGCGGCCGGTGCATCGCAGAGCGGCCACGCCGATAGCCATCTAAATCTTCTGCCATAGACGAAGGATCCAGTTCTATGTACACCTTTGGAGAAAATTTCGCGCCGTATATAATTTCTTTATGACCCGTCTCCTCGTCTTCCTTTTACGAGCGCGGAGCAGTTGCACAGGGGGGTGCGCGCGAGCTGCGGAGCCCGGATTTATATTTGCACGCGCGCGCACGCGGTAGCTGTGTGTATGTACGTGGCAAATTCACGAGTCGCCCGGGTAACAATGGCCGATTATGGCCTCCGTACATGCGGTGAGGTATATGTATATACTTTGCGATCCTCGACAGAGAGAGAGAGAGAGGCTGTAGCTTTTTTTTTTAATTATTTGCGTGCGATAAATATTGTGACTCGTTCCGGCGAGAGAGAGGAGCAAAAGTCACCCTTGGCGCGCGCGACAGACTGCAGTTATAGTCACACTGTTCTTATTCTTCTTGTTCTTCTTGGGGAGTGAGGGCTCGTTACAATGTAATGCGACTTGACCGCAAACGCGATGCTCCTACAGGGGTGACGGAGCAGAAGAGTCAGTAAGAGAGAGAGAGAGAGAGAGAGAGAGAGAGAGAGAGAGAGAGAGAGAGAGAGAGAGGGGATGGAAACGAATTAAACTAATGATAGCATATATACGGGGTAACGACGGAGAGAGGAGAGCGATGAAAAGGAGGCTGCTGCTGCTGCCGTAGCTGTGGCTGCGGTCTGTACGCGTGAAAGGCGAAAGGCGAATTTCGTGGGACTGAGTGTTAATGAGGCGGGTTCTGCCTGCTGCTGCTGCTGCTTCTTCTTCTTCTTCTTCTCTTGCTATGCTTCATTTTGCTTATGAAGCTTTTATACGAGCAGCTTGAGGGTTTTCTTTTAGTGGGCTGAGATTTTTATCGAGTGAGGTGAATTTAGTGCTGGATGGATGTTTAGGAATGATGCATTGCACATTGTTTTAGATATAATAGTGATGTAAATAAATAATTTCAATGTTGTAAGAATAATTTGTAACAACTTGCAAAAAGGTACTACTCATAATTTCATTATTTCTTTTTTCGTTAATTACTACGAATTCAAAAATTTAGTTTTTATATGTTTTTGTATAGTTTTTTATTTTTATTTAGACACGAGGATTTTCTGTCTATCTTACAATTACATTATCTAAACCGTTATATTTAATTAGATTGTACTAGCTTACGCTTGATGTTAATTAATTTACGTCAATTGTGTATTCACGCATGTATTCAATAAAAAGCTGTAATATAATCGTTATTTATTGTATTTTATTAAATATTACATTATTTTTTCACAACTATTAAATATTCGCAATTTAAAATAGTGTTGAAACTCATTTAAGTAGAAGTATGTAATGCGAAGAATCATAAAACTTAAAATGTTTCAAGAATCTGGTACTATTTGTATATTATTATTAGGTACGGTCACGGTACGTATTAATTTTCGAAAAATTACAGCGACAATTTTTTACTGCAACTTTATTGTCTATCAGGCATTCAAATCTTTATAAATGAATGTTTTAACAAGGTCGAGTCCGCATAATGCCTACTAATAATGATAATGATAATGATGGTAATAATAATAATCATAATGATGGTAATACTGATAATAATGAAAATGATAATGATAATGATAATAATGTTAATGATAAAAAGATTAATGATAATGATAATGATAATAGTAAAAAATAAATCATAACCGAGCCAATATAAATTATAAATCTAAGAGTATTTACGGTTATATTCCATATTTTTGTTTAAGAGTAGGTTGACAAATATTATTAAATGTAATTCTTACTTAAAATAGTGGAGATATATATATTGTCACTCAAATTTGTACAGGTCAAATTTTGAATTAGGAACATACACATGTTTCTATATAACAGAATAGGAAATTTTATTTGAAAAAGTCATTCTTTAATAGTAGCTTTTCTTTTAAACATACTTTATCCGTTTAACAAAATTCATTCAACAAAATTACAAGAAATAGTCGAAATATTAACTATAAATAGAGGTGTTGTTTCTTATGAATACTCTCATGGACTATCTCAATCAAAAATAGTATATAACAGAAGTAGTATCTTTCGTCACAATAATTATACCAAAAAAATAAGAACTTAAAGTATCGCTATAACGAATGAATTAAAGTGCACTTACTTTTAAATTTGAATTTAATGAGATCAGACTGGACGAAAGGTTCATATACAATAATTGTTTGCATCGTGAGATATTTTCGCATAGAGTGTTTAGAGCGGCTCACTTGAGAATTTAATAAGGATCTGGTCGCTATCGTCATTTCTTTATATGAAATCTAAGCAGGTTTGCAAATTCCACCTCGAGTACAGCTAATTTCAGCTCTTGAAACAAGTACAGGGCCGTTTTAAAGCCTGTCTCGAACTGCTGCAGTGCTCAACGGTCAATTGCAATTTAAATCTATTTATCAGAAGTACGAGATCATGCACTGCAAAAAAAAACGGTTTTACTATTTATAAAATTTTTATTTAAATAATTAAGAGAATACAATTAAATAAATATCAATCCAACGCTAGGTCAATTAATTAATTATTTATTTTTCATCCCATGGTAATTGCTGTTATTTTAATTTGATTATACTTTATTACGACGTTAAAAATATTCATATAATTTAATTAATATTTTTATTTAATTAATATAATAGGTTACATATTTAAAATTGTATTAGCTCATGAAGCGACCTTATAAAACGAGATGTTAAATGCATTCATCAAAATAATTAAGTACAATAAAGATAATAAAGTTTTTTACTAAACTAAAATAGTAATACTTAAGTAACAAAAATTTGCAAATAAATGCTACTTTGAAGTATCCACTCCCTTATCCAAACAAAAATCCATAAACAAATAAAAAGGTTTTCCTCATCCCCAAAATAATCCCGTACAACAAATTTCAATCTTCGCAAACCAAGCGCAACGTCCACCACCACCTCTGCAAACCCAAAACTCCTGGTCGAGATCGCACGTACACGCAAATTCCACGCGATTAAAAGAAACAAAGCGTGCGTTAAAAAAATGTCTCGAAACTATTCACACTGCACATACTTACCTATCCCCAAGTTTGCGCGGCGCACGAAAGTACGTTATTGTTCAATACACCGCGCGTGTCCGCAGGTAAGGTAAAAGTACCGGTTATGGGACACCTTCTAAACCATGCTCCTAACATGGAACACTAAACATAGTGATTAAATAAAATGTGAATATGATATATATAAACCAATATAAAAATCACATGGATATATAATTATGTATGGTTCTCAAATTTAAAAGAATATATATTGTTACACAAGCAGTAACATTGAAAAAAAAACTTTTATCATCCGTGTCTTCAATGTCGCACAAATTCGTCGTTTTTTGAGCAATAACAGTTGATTCATACAACTTCGTTTTTTCACTGTATTTATAAATCTAAACAATTTTATAAGATGTATATTAGTTTAAATAATAGTTTTCGGTCCATAGATTCAAGTTATAACAATGTTATTTTAATATTAATACGATTTATATTAAATATTTGACTGTTTCATAATGGGTACATATAATTACGTTATGTCCATATTTATTGAACACCTTTGCACGAACATTTCTATAATAATTTAAGTTGACAAGGTATTGTTTTTTACATCATAGTGTTATAAATATTATATTTGAATGATTTATGCCTCATAAATGTGAAAAATTCAATGTATTAATGTATATTGAATTTGAAAATTCTAACCTACAACCATCAGTCAATTCAGCGGTGCATATAGGTATACTTAATCCTATATATGTTCATTGATTGCTACTAAATAACTTTTAGAAAAGAGCGTAAATTTAATGATTACTTCCTTCCTCGTGTGCATTGTATGTATTATTAATAATCTTTATATCACTTACAAGCGAAATCTAAAGAGTAAAGTCATATTATCATATAATTATTCGTTCCATAATAGGGGCTTCAATCTTGGAACACAGGGACAAGCTAGGAAAACGGTGTTTCATAATAGGTACATGCTGTTGCTTTAGTTTTTTATTTATAATAATAAGAATTCGTAACGAATTTGCATTTTGCAGGTTGTAAATGAATCTACTATAATCAGCCCTTCGAACCATACCCAATACTTTTCTTTATTAACATTCTTAATAATGAAAAATTAGACGACAATCTTGGATTGACCAAAAAGCGTTCCATAACCGGTACTTTTACCTTATAACGTCGCTCGTTGCACAATGCGCGGCGGCGCTCCGTGGTTTTCTGCCTCAGGGGGCATATATATATATATATATGTACGTATGTGTGTGGGTATATATGCGTATTATATGGACCGATACAGAGAGACTGGGCCGCATTTGCGCTAATGTCGAAGTCCGCGTCCGCTAGTGGAGCATAATGCGGGTACTTCGTGCAGTAGTTACGAGATGGAGTCAGTGACCTCGACCTGGTCTGCATGTTTATTTTCGAGGTATGGCGCGTTTTATTGCGAAGTCATGTGGTTTAATTTTGAGAGCGATCGGTTAGTTGGGTAGTTTACGCCTTCTTGTTTATTAGCGAATGGGTATTTGGATCGTTGTTTAAGGTAGGACTATTTTGAAAAAGAAAAGTTCTTCGGTTTTCATTTTAACATACTGAGGTTTCGATGATGTATTTACTATTATTATATGATGCTATGTACAAATTTTCAGCAAGTTTTAACTTATTTTACCCTTACAGTGGTCCATATTATTGCATTTATTTGATGTTATTTTCAAAAAGTGATTGACGCATACATTTTTTTCAAATAGTATGAAAAAATGTGTACATACGTACTTCAATGTAACAAACAAAACAGGACATTATTTTTAATTTAAAAATGTTTTTTTATTCATATAAAATTATAACAAAATAAATTGTTTAAAAATGTAACTCTATTTATATTGTTTAATAGTAACACAATAAATTGTTTTACAATATTATTATAAAAAATGCCAACTTTTATTATAAAGAACTTTAGCAATTTATGCTAAAAGTTTCAAAAAGATTCATTAAAACCACTTGCGCCAACCACTTTTTAAAATTAGAAAAATAAGTGATGAGAAAAATGCGTTTAATGTTTCAATTTTGTATGCTATCTCATGTGAATTAATTTACTTGACCGCATGTAACTTTTTCAAATAATCGAGTTCTTTTATCAGACAGGTCTTAAAATATTTTTACAGTTCCAAAGATTAAGAAACTACAATGAAATTTTTTTTATTTTTTGGTAAAAAAACACTAGAATCCTACCTTAATAATTTGTATATAATAGTATATTGACCGAGTACTGCAAACATTGAGGTAAGAAGACCCTCTGGCCTGTGGTGCACACTATATTTTTTGTAACACAAGTATTGAATTTTATAAACCAAGTTAAGTGCAGTTTTATTCTCATTTCTATTGGCGGAACGAGCGGGCGTAAAGTAAAACGAGCAGCAAATGGGAAGTACTCACTTTACGCCCGTTGGTTGGAAAACGGTAACTTTAGGCCCGATTTTGAGGGCGAAGAAATGTGAAAATCGTGCATGTGTTACAAAATAATGTTTAAAAATGAAGTAGGGGATACCGGGGTAAAGCGAGCCTTAGGGGTACAGACATCTTTTTGATTTTCTGTCACTGTTTTCAACTTTAGTGTTCAGAGAAATGTGAGAATATGCATTTTAAAAGTCTGCAACTATATTATGATAATGTAAACTTGCATTTGTGTTGTTTATTTTTTCAAAATTAAAAAATAAAAATACTTTCGAGGTACTTGAGATGATTTTGGTCTTTTTTAAACACTTCGTAATATCTATAAATATTGTTCATACTCAATTTTGTCAAGATATGTACTGAATTCTTTAACATTTAAGGGGAAAAACAGTAACTGAAACTTGCAATTTATTGGAATCAGTCCTTAACAGAATGCTACTCAGTAAATCATACGTACTCGGAGCAAAGTGAGCCTTGGACGATATAACATATTAAAACATGCAGTTAAATAAAATAAGAATTTTTTCTGTTAATAAAGAAAGTTTTAATTATCATTTTGACTTTCCTAATTTCATGAATTAATTAGTCAGAATTAAATAAGAACCGAATTTTTGAATTTGTATAAAATTTTCATTGATTTTGTTTTATAAATGTGTTTAGCATGTACAAATGTGTTAAAAACATTATTTTTAAATATATATATAAGAAAATTAATTATATATTATTTTACTACGTAATAACTAAAAGCTTACTTTACCCTGAGTACGGGGCAAAGTGAGCCCAAATGAATCTTTTATTATATTCAAAATTAAAAGATGTTCTGTTTAATTTAAGAGGTTAAAATTTTTAGGTATTATTAACGAAAGGCCAAAGTATAGTTTTAAACTAATTGCAATGTCTTCATTTCATACATGTTCTTTATTTCGATCAACAAATTTTTTCAGTCTCACTTTGCCCCGGTCTCCCCTACAGTGTATTTTCTGAAAAATGTACTGCTATTGAGCGGACAAATTATCATCGGGGGCATTGATGACATAGAAAAATTTCGGAGTTAAAGGGTAAATTCAAATTTCTTAGCTTTGTATTGTATTTACAAATATCCTTTAAAATATTACAAAAAATTATTATATTGCATAAAAAGAATATTTTGATAAAAAGTAAATAGGGTTGCCCTAGTTAACTCACAGACCTTTAAAACTGTTAATAGACTACATTTTTTACTCTATGCACCCTTAACTAATATTCAACTATTCAACGTCTTAAAACTTCGCTTCAAAATACACCACTTTCTCCTTGACATTCCGCACGACACGCACAAAAAAGCACCAGAAAAAAAACCCAAACCACCTCGACTGAAACTTAACTTAACAAAAAAGAATCCTTGCTCGCTTCTCGCGAAACAATTATCGCCGGCAATAAAGAACGAACCGAGCCTCGCCTCGCCGAGAGCGAGGCTTTTCTCGGTAAGACGCGTGTCCACGCATCGTCACACCTGCTTACGCTTATGTGCGCGCGCGGTCGCCGCGCGTCGAAGGAGGACTTATGCGAACCGTCGCCATGCAGCAGCGCGCGCGCCTATGTGTGCATTATACACGAGAGTGTGACGGACTGCCTCGCGAGCGGCTTATGCGCAATCGCGCTCGTGCGTGCGTGCGCGCACCGTGAACGATACGATAAGTTGCAAGGTTTTTTCGAAGGTGTGTTTTAAGATGGGTTGAGGTGCTTTCGAGATTTTACGCGGCTTTGATGCTTTTTGTAGGTGCGAATGATGTTTTTAGTTTTAGACGGCTTGGGGTTTTGATTATTTGTTTAAAATTAACTCAACTGAGAAAGAAGAGTATTATACTCTTCTTATAGCAAATATTCTCAGTCTACTAGTAATATATTTACTTGATTTATAAAATAATACCACCGGGGGTTTTTATACGGATGTGAAACATGGCCTTTTGCTAAAAGATAAGAAAATAATGTAACTCTAGGATGTTACAAAATAAATTATGCGCTTGGAAAGATTCTCGAGCGACACAGGGTGAGGACCGGGATGAATATAACAAAGTACACAATCATAAAATAAAAGAACTGTTTGGATTATCTAATATTATCAGAGTAATTAAAACACTAATAAACTAGAAAGTAAACGAGTTTCTAGGTAAACCAATTTGAAGGTGCAAAGATAATAAATAAGAATTTTAAGAAATAAGGCATAAATACCTTGGATGTAGATGTAGTGCAAACTAGAGAAGAATGCGTTCTTGTTTCGATAAAGTTGTAAACTTTTGAGTTTCAAATACCAGTTAAAACCTGTATTATTTTATAAAAGTGTATATACTTTTATTTAATAAAACTCAATAGAGAAATTACAAGATCACATAATAAACATACAAATTATAATTTTTTTAATCTAATATAAATTAAAATTTGATCATTATTTAATGAAAAAATGCGTTTGTATCTATTACTTTAATGAATGAAGCACTTGCTTAGGTAATATATGTCTGGTAAGCGAAAGCCCGTGAAGTGGCGTCGCGCAGCGGACCTTTGCAGCAACTACATACACTAGTCGTTTGCTCAAGAAGAAGAAGTGAGAAAGAAGGAGGAGCCAGAGGTTGCGTGAAAGTCAAGGGAGCTATTGCAAACGTTCTCATTCGTTTCGTTTGATCTCGTATTTCTAATTTTCCGCCTTATCATGCTTTATCGCGTAATGAGAATGTTCAACGTACGAACATCAAGATCGTGAATACGATATTCAGATACACTCGCAAAAAGAGCACGTCGAAAATTCTGTAAAAACGCTAACCTACATATCCTCTTTTTTACTCTTCCGTTTGAAACCTCTTTACGGATCGACCCAGAATACGGATGCAAAGTGAAAGCAGTGCACACGTCGCGTACTATACACGGTATGTGTAGCCGCGGAAGCGGAAAGAGCCGAGGAGGCAGGGCTAAGAAGCCCCGGCGGCATAATGCGCGTGCACACACATCGACAGATCGCGACGCACCCGAAAAAGGTTGGGCGAGTGCGTATATATACCGTTTACTTGCAATATACACACGTGGAACTTTGGGAATCATCAACAGGTCGCGCGGATCTGAAGAGATGTAGGGATATTTGAGACAAAGACGAGCGTGTGTATTTTGGAGGTACGTGTGTGCTTCGAAGAAGATCTATGAACACGCATGAACATCCAGTTATGTATGGTAAAGAAGGGTTGTTGCCGATAGAATTGATTAGCAATGGGTTTAAAGTGGTAAATGAAATGTGTAATAAGTTCCTGTGTTCTGAGGCTTCTAATAGATTATTTATATACCAACGCGATAACAGTCTTGGGTCTCTTGGCGACGGCGACTTTAGGCGGCGCGATTGAGCTCAAAAGAGAATGACGTATGCATCAGATTCGCTATGGCCTTGGTACAGAGCTGTAGCTGCAAAGTGCCTTCTAATAACGAGGTTTATATTAATTGTCGAATAAATAATCGCATTCATCATAAATTATATATAATTTATTTAACCCAAATCCTCAGTGTAATTTCGCCCGGAATAAGAAACTTTATAAAGTAGCAAATGAGTTTTGGCTAAATTTAGTGTTTGAATTAATCATTATTTAATATTAATAAGTTGAAATTTTGAGTTTCTATAAAGTAGTTTCGTTCAGTCTTTCGTACGAAACGGAATTACACGTCAGGATAATTATAACTTGAAAACTGTATTTTACGTTTTAATTTCACTTTATTGCAATGCAATATTCAAAAACTACATTACCATAAACTGTTATATGTTTACGGATCAAAAGCTAACATAAAAAACTAATTCGCAATTATTATTAACAGCCAAAAACTGCTTCATAATGCTATTCATCTATTTATTACAGGTCAGTAGAAGACAGAATAATCGCAACTCGAACCTGTTCTAACCGAAATTAATTTTATAAGATTTTATATAATTTAGATACATAAATAGTTATTTAATATTATTAATATCACTGTAAAAAAACTTCCTGTTACATGTAACGGAAGCAAAAGTTGCTGATGTATATTAAATTTTTTTCATGTTACAGCTGGTAATTAAAGTTACAATTGCTGAAATTTAATACTCATTTACATTAAATTTAATGCAAATGTACACTAAATTTCATGAAATGTATATTAAATTTCATGCACATGTACATGTACATCATTTACATTTTTGTTACGTGTAACATAAAAAAATTTTCAGTTTGTGACTTAAAAGTACATTAAATTTAATGTTATTTTTTACAGTGATTGCAACATCCAGTGTAGACTGTATCTTTTACAAGACTACCTACAGATCGAGTACCTACAGCGTTTAGTAGAGTTTCTTTTATCTAAAAACTTAATAATGTTACTTAAAAAATATATTAGTTATCAAACCTCTGCACTCAATATGTGTTTAATCTTTGGCAAACAGCTTTTGATGCAGACAGTATCGACTTGAAGGTTAATATCTTATAAGAACTTGTTTAATACTAACTTTAAAATAACAAAGCTGGAATATATTTGATAGAATTACAATTAATATCTTATTCAGCATGTAATATGCTACCATCTTGCGGGAGGGACTGAAACTCATGGGTGACCATACTGCAAAACTGTCAGTATTGTGCGACTCTCCCTTACTTAAATTACAGAATATTTTTATAATAATTTTACCTATACCTAATTTAAAAAAAATTATACCGTTGTTATCGATAACCAAAAAATTTTTCATTTCAGTAAAAAAAGGTTGCCTTAGGTATTATTTTTGCAACTGTATTATACAAAACAAACGAAATCTTTTAACTCCGATGATAAACAAAAAAGGGAACACGTGTACACATAAACAAATGCATCAACACTCCCTCCTCCTGTCTAACTCACGTTTCGATTTACATTTTGCACACAACAACAACAACAATATCACGAAATTCCGCAAGGATTGAGTAACGCCGACAAGAAAACACACAGCACTCGAAATTCCAACCAGCAAAAAATAGAACGCACCCAATAAAAATAAAAGGAAAAACAAAAAGCTAAACACGCACATACTGTACATCTATATATACAAAGATCGTCGAGTGGCCGCGCCCCCTCGGCTCGGCGGCATGTCGCGCGCCCTTTTGTCTCTCGTGCTCGAAGTGTGCATCCGTGTGTGTGTGCGTGTATACCTATACGCAGGATAAATACTGATGTCTGGTTCACCGCATGGTTAGGCGATCGGGTGACACTTGAAACCCGCGCGCGCGGGCTTCTCGATTGCACACCTGGCGATTCCGAGGTTCCACTTGGTGGTGGTGTGTAGTATAGTGCAGAGAGAGGGAGAGAGAGAGAGAGGCAAAATGGTGAGACTGGACGCGGCTAAGACAATGGCGGTTTAATGGAGTTGCGATGGTGAGCGAGAGAATTTTATATCAAGGGATTTGATGATTGGGAGTTGGTAGGGATTGTTTGTTGGTTTGTGGCGCTCAGTGTGAAATTATACAGTATCACATAGAGATTATGCTTAGTAGAAATGAGATTCCTGTAGTATTTCTAATTTACGATTCTCTTATGCCTCGTAATAATAGTTGCATTAGGATTTCTGCAGTAGTGTGTGAGCACACACTAGTGAATAAACTTGTCTTCAAAAAATATTGAATTGAACACTTCCATAATTTTAATAATTTGGTCCAATGACCTTTAAAATAAAAAAAATCGCTTTCGACTGTGGTAAAAAAACTTTCAACTATAGTTGTCAAATTTCTGATAAAATGACTGCATTACACAAAATAATCAGATAAATAATCTGATAATTGGAAAATTGTTGCTTTAGATTGCTGATGAAGACACGGAGAAAAAATAAAATATTAGTATCACTGTTGTATACACACTAAAATAGTGTTTTGATGAAAAACTAAAACTATCATAAATATTAACTATCTTGAACATAACCTCAAAATGGCCTTTAAAAAACTTCAGCAAATTTTATGTTTTTTAAAAAGTTCTGGGTGATATAAAAAAGTAAACTTCTGAACTAAACTTAAAGATAAATGTTTGAAACGTTATCTTTACTTAAAAATATATTCCGCTTGAGAATTATAAAATTGTTATAGCAAATATTAATTTCTATTTAAATCAATAATTTAACAATACAATTATAAATGATAAATTTTACTTAACGCTCAGAATGCTATAAAATGAATATCCAAATAGTAGTTTTACTATTAAGTACTTACTTAATAACTATCGTTACTCGCTTCCCTCTCGGAGCAACACTGATTAAACACTTCAACAAAACGAAAATCAAACTTCAAAGTTAATTTCCATCATCCATCCAAACAAAGCGAGGAAACACCAACGCAGTACAACTCTCCTCCTTATATACACTCTCCCATCCCTTTAGCAATGACAAATTGCGCGCGACACTCGCACCGGAAGAAAAGCGAGCGAGCGCAAGCGAGCGAAAGAAAAGAGCTAAAAAGGGTTACGCCTTCGGCAGCCCTGTGCGCGACTGTCGCGCAGCCCGAAAAAGGGGGCTGTGAAAGACTCGCAGCAGTAGCGGTGCAATTGTAGGGCGCGCGATAATGAGAATTCAGCGAGTCTTGCATTGGCAGAGGGCAAGCGCGCGAAAAATCTGAATCCGGAGGAAGTGCGCTCGAGAGGAGGAGGAGGATGGACGGGATTGATTTACCTTCTTTCAATAATTCAAGGGCGATTGTCTTTGCTGATTCGATGGGTCGTTCGATTGTGAATGAGTGCAATAGTCAATGATGATGTCGTAGGAAAGTTTGCTGCCAGGTGGAGAAAGACGATGGCTGTTGTAAGTTTTCAGGACTGAGGTCTTGACTTGGAAATGTGACTTACAATGTCAATTTAATTTCCTGGAGTGTTGTAGTTAAATAATTTCATTTCTGATCGAATTTTTTTTCGTACAATTTAGAAAATGGCAGTTTTCTCTGTATCTTTGCAGTTACTAGATTAAAATTGACGGTTTGTACTTTATAATATTGTTGAGCTAGTATAGTTTTTGTGATAAAACATTTGAGATAAAACAACATTTTATGAAGGAATAGTTAATCATTATTAGTTCATTAGATGGTCATCATTTTCAAATGTTCATATAAAATTCATTACTGAAATTAGTTTTTCTTAAAGTACTTAGGTTTACGACACCTGTGAATTTATATTTAGGACCAGTAAATGGTCAGGTCGCGTGATATTTTTATTTACTTAAAAATTTACGTAAAGCATCTAATCAATTTAAAAGCTTACAGAATAACTGCATTTTCTTTGCGTTGGTAATAATTACATAAACTTTTTGGTCAGTGGTAACATAATTAATATGAACTCTTTGAAATAACACGAAAATAGCTTTCAGAAGTAATTGCCAAATCTAACTCACTTTTAAAATAAAATAGGTACTGTACACGCCTAGGAATGGTTAGAACGGGCATTCAAAAAAATCAGATAATGGTGACTGTTAATATAAATGCTTGGGGGAATAATTAGGTTAAGCCGGGTTCTTTTACCGCATTGGTGGATTAATTAACCTAGGTAATTTGCAATACATTTCGATTCATCCAATTTTGTGCATTATCAGTGTCCAAACCTTTATTGTAAAAGAATCTGAACTCTTTGTATCAGTAAATTAATAAATGAATATTTTTATATACTCGTACATTTTTAACCCTTTCAGACCCCACGTCTATTAAAATGCACATGAACGAAAAATGTAAAACTAATTATTTATCGTTATTTTTAACCTTGACTAGATGGCATACTGATCGAGTATTAGGATTTTATGTATATATTTGTATACGTGTGTACATGTATACTATACATAGATATACATGAATATGTTAAAATAATATTGCTTTTAATCCACTCAAACTTCTGAGTTAGACCATTGAACGTCAAAATATTATTGAAAAAGTGGTATATCATAACCAGATTTAATTCAGGTATGAAAGGGTTAAATGCAACAGTAATGGTGGAATAAATGGCAAAATCAATTTTTAAAATTACAAAGCTGAATGATTTGTAAAATTATATAAAGCAGTTTCACGTTTGTTATTGAATTTTGTTTGTTTCCTACTACCGTGCCACTTCCGGTACCAGTACAAATTTATCTTACAAACGAAATTCTAAAAAAAGTATTCCCATCCTCGTATAAATATACCAAGAAATGTATAAACACAGCCACTCTCTGTAACTCCTCTCCAACAAAGAAGAACCCCCCCCCCCTCCCGAAAAATTAATCGCCATATTCAAAAGGCACGTCGGACGCCTCCACCCCCTGGCAAAAATGCCCGGCCATCCCTCAGCGCGGCCGGCTGCCGGAGGAAGCGATAATTAGCCTCGGATCCTCTCCGAGTAAGATTCGAAATCCAAGCTCCAGGCGGAGCCTTCCTTCCTTCCCTCTCTCTCTTACTCTCTCTATCTCTCCCTCGCAGTCGCTGTAGCTGTCGCCCGGGGGGTCGCCCCGGTCCTCCTCGTCGTCGTCGCCGCCGTCGTCGTCGTCGTTGTCGTCGTCCCTAATTGGGAAACCGGCAACTAACTCTCTTAATTACCGCCTCCACTTCCTTGCGCGCCTACCCGTCCCACTACCCGCCATCCACCGGCCGCCCTTCTTCCATCTTCTTTCGCAGTTGCGGAGTTCTTTCGCTGGGTGGAGGCGATATTTTACTCTCGTTTTCGAGATGGGTTGGGTGAAAGTTTTTGCTTCAGAGGATTTTTGGGATTTTATGGGTAGGTTTATTGGGAAAAGTGGGTTTGTCGAGGTAGACGGGAGAAGTTGAAGAAAGTAGGCTGATTTTCGTAAACTTCTTCAAATTTTTTATCATTCGTCGTGAATTGGAAGTGATCCAGCAGTGCCGGAAGTTATCCGTAGCGAACTGGCAATGATTTGAAATATACCGGAAGTGACGATCTATTAAATCAATACTAACTTTTTCTGCATATATTTCTTTACTATCTAACTCGAAAGTGGACGGCAAATAAAGTACAGGTAACCGGAAGTGAATCAAAACTAATGTTGGTATTATCATATGTAGTTTATATTATTTGATTTAGTTGTAATGATTTGAGATATTTTCCTTTATACACAATTTTTTACGAATATACAAACGAAAATAATGATCATTAATCCAAAAGATATTCATAATTTTTTAAATAAAAATGAATTAAGAAGATAACAACTATTTAAGAAAACATATGTGCAAACAAAAGAAATTTAAGAAAATGTAATTAAACATTAATCTGTCATTAAGATTTCATATTATCTTTATACCATAATAATGAGTCGAAATCAGCTTTATAATTAATTTCCAATTTTTGCACAACTAAATTTGTATTAAAATCCTCTTTAAAGACAAAAATATTAAAAACACGTTTATTTTCTAATAATAAATATACAAAAATACTTCCACAATGTTAAATAATCTATCTATATCACAAGTTAATCGCAGAATCTCTTACTCGACCGCCATTCTCCTCACACCCCTCCCCTTTCTTCTTTTCTCTGTCTCTCTCTCTCTCTCTCTCTCTCTCTCTCTCTCTTACTCTCTCTCTCTCTCTCTGTCTTCGTCGGCTTCTGTTGGAACGGGCCGAGATCGCGAACCTGAAAGCTCGTAGAAAAGTTCCGTCGACTTAATTACACGGAATAATCGCGGAGTAGGTAGTGCGCCAGCAGCAGTTGAGTCCTCTCTCTCTCTCTCTCTCTCTCTCTCTCTCTCTTACTCTCCCGTCCCTTTTCTCTCCTTTGACTCCTGACGTGTGTGCTGATCGACGCTTTTTTGCGCGGCAGCAGTCCATGCGCCGCATGCCGATGCGCCCGATCGCCTTTCTCCCGGCGAAATTGCCTTCTTTTATCTAATGCAACTTTTTCGCTGATTGAGAGGAGAGTTGATTTAAATTAAATTCTCTCACTATCGCGATGAGCTTTTTTCTGTGAGGTTGTTTTGGTTGGTTTATTTCTTAGAGGGATTTAAATGCTCTAATAATCATTTCAATTATTTACGGTAAGATTTAATCATGTTTAATAAATTAATCCTTCTTTATATTTTATTCTTTTTCTTCTTATTATTTAAAATTTTAGTACAAAGTTTTAACATTGTAAAAGAATAATGTTTAATCATTAATTCTCTTGTAGCAGATAATTATTTATACCAAATAATTGGTACTTAATAGTAAAGAATTCGTGTTTTACAGTACAAATTTCTAGTTAACTATAAATTATACCAGTAGAAAAGTTCTAAATGCACGAAATTATTATTATTACTTATAGTCTGGTTTTTGCAGAGCTTGAGAACTTATGATCATAACATTATAAACTAAAAGTAATTCTTTTTCGCAGTGTACAAATTGAATTTCAAATTTATCGAGTATTCGAAGATTCTTTCATTCCTTCGAAGTTTCGAAGCTTGAAGGCTCTTTCTTTTCAGAATTTTTCAAAAAGTTGAAATTCCAACTTCAATTTGTTCTTTGAATTTTTCCCAGCTTTGAATATTTCAATCCATTGAAAAGTAACAATTTTACGGCGTAGAATATCAGTGTTCTTCAAACTCCTTTTAAATAAAACAGGTAGAATCTGTTCCGTAAGAATCGAGAAAAACATGTTACACATAAATCCTCTGACGTACAATATTGGCTCATTTTTTAAGTTTTTCGCAAATATAAGCTAATTTTCCTGTACTGCCCATGTATTAAAACATATTTCTCTTTATGTACCGGTATTAGTATGAAATTATGCGTTTTATTGGTCAAGAAAATGGTAGACCATTTTGTATGTGATGCAATGTAACCAAACGTTCAACAATAATTTTTACTTAAAAAATACATAATCACTTTTCCATTGCACGCCATTTAAGAAGATCGAAAGTAAATATTTAATCTATTTAAAACAATTAAGTAACTAGACAAATTTACATATTAAATGTAAAATTTGTCTTATAATTAAAATTCCGATACTCTACGCAATAAAACGTTACAATCACATATACATAAAGCACCCATTGAAATTCATCACTTAGCCTCTCAAAATGAACGCCGAGCGCAGACTAACCAGGCATTGTTCACTTCATATCACGTTCTGAATTGAATCACTTACGCAATAAGAGCTAAACTGTACTCCACGCACCTCTTCTCGATCGCCTGGTTTCCCCAAAAATCATGAATCGGCTCGCGTTTCGAACAAAGGGGGTTCATATATAGAGACACTCTCCCTTTCAAACGCGCAGCCACTCGCGATGAAAGGAAGCCCTTTTTTTCACGCATTGCGTACTCGATCGTACAGGTACTATTCCTTTCTCGTTTGGTTTTCGTGCGTGCAAGCGCATGTAAGTATCGAAAGAGAGAGAGAGAGAGAGAAATAGAGAGAGAGAGAGAGAGAGAGAGAGAGAGAAATAGAGAGAGAGAGAGAGAGAGAGAGAGAGAGAGAGAGAGAGAGAGAGAGAAATAGAGAGAGAGAGAGAGAGAGAGAGAGAGAGAGAGAGAGAGACGACTGATTGATTCGGGATTGTTATAACTACTCGCGATTGTTCTGCTCATTGTGGGGACCTTTGTAGAGAGTTGGCGAGAGTGATATTATCTAGCCCCCGGAAAACACGTATATCAATGGGCCTTTCTTTTATTATGGTGACTATATGAGTGGAGGGTAGAATTATTTTTTTTTAGTGTATCGGATTGATTTTCACTTATAGGTAAAATATTGTTCGTTCTTGTTATACTTTTTCTGCGCGAAAAAAGGTTATTTCTTTTTATCTGAATGACAACCTTTTCGCCGTATTATTTCTAAATTTATGTCTTAGACGTTAATTAGCTTATTTTTATACGAGAAGCACGATTTCTATTTTAAATTGATATTAAAATAATAAATTATTAAAAGAAACTTATGAGAAAAGTCAAAGCTATATAATAATTTATTATAGATAATATAAACAGGATATGCAAATACAGGTTACAGATTGTAAATGGTAATAATTTTAGAGTTTCAATAAAAAATAAATTATGTAAGTCAAAGTTAATAAACATATCAACCATTGAGATGAAATTTTTCTGTAAATTTTATTTCAATACAAGTTAGCGGTTAAAGTATGATTTTGCTATCATGGCTTCATCCACGAGCACAATGAGCGACTCCATTGACCACAATACTATAGGCCCTTTAGAATCCAGGCCGCATAAAAGGGGGATCTTTTTCGTGAAAAGAAATTGTGATTTTTTTCCTCCTCTTTCTTGGCTATATACGTATCGAGTCGTGAGGACCTGTAAAGTACTCTCGTAAAAGTAAATTTCAAATTGATCTCAATGTTAATTGAGTGAAAGTCGAGTCGTCCCTTTATGTGGCCATTGTGATGGGTGTATTTTTAACGAACATACTGCTCCTTTTGAGAAACTTTTTACAGGGGAACATTTTATTTGGAGATGCGTGATTCTTTTAGATTGTAACATACTTATCAAATAAAGTTTTCAAGTTTTTTCGAACTGTTCAAATAATGTAGATGTATAGGAACGCTTTGTAAGACTAACTCGTTGCATTGTAGTTTAGTTCTTCGACATTATTTCAGCAAATTTTCAAATGTAAGGTTCGAGTGAGTGTTTAGAGCAATTAAGTGAAATACGCTATGCCTACCATATGTATATATTGAAAAATAAAAATCTTTTTCAACTCCGTTTCGAATTGTTAACAACTGCATATAAAATATATATATATATATATATATATATATATATATATATATATATATAAAAGTGTAATGGTACAATATAAAAGTAATATTTGAAGTCATACATATATGGGCAACCCCATAGAACTTCTAACTTTTTGTATTAAAATGAAAATTTGAAGGCACATTATTGTGCTTTTATAGATGTGCTGCACCAATTAGACGTAAGAAGCATAGCATGGTGTTTATACATACACAATCAGATATAAATTGTGAAGATCGCGTATACGTTTTTATAAAATTAATATCTGACTTTAGAATCGAAAAGAAACAGTCTTCCTTTTAAGAACCCAATTTTCTTCGTTAATTTTGATCCATTTAAATGTATTCTAGGTAATAAATTTATTGGTAATTTATAGACAAGAAATTAATCTACATTAATATATAGTGGAGGGTCTACGGTGGCTCAGTCGGTAGAGTATCGGATTCCCACAACGGTGACGCGTGTTCGATTCCTAGTCTCTCTTAGTTACACTTTTAAACAAATAGTAACTGTCTATTAAAATAAATATGGTTCATAAGTTTTCACCGTTGTTTGGCATACCTGAAAGTTAACATTTGCATTCATGACATAAGTTTAGCATTACAAAATTTATACGGGATACACAATTAATTTATAGATTTCTCGATCTTCTAACTACTATAGAAAACTCATATGCGTACAACTGATGTCATGCATGACTTTATATTATACAGTTGTCCTAATCTTATTCGAAAATAATAAAGTTTAAAGTTCTATGGACTTGCTTATATCTTTCTATATGAAATCAGATAATTGACATTTATTCAATTTACTGTGTAGGTGCTAAAACCCGTAAATCAAACTCAATCAATTTTTTCTTAACAATTAGTTCCGAACCTCAAACTAATTTTCAATTAAGTTCCTAACCATAATTCATATTCAATATATTTATCAACAGCTAAAGTCATTTTCTAATATTTAAGAACTGAGTACTTGAACCTCGTGCCACCAAATAACCTTTTGTACCTTATCTGTCTCTCTTATTCATGCGGACTTTTCAAATGTACCAGCTCATAAATGTTAACAAGTGCATTGTTTATTGTGGCAAATGCATATACGATACGATCGCCTAAGTGTAAGATTTATTTGCTGCAAGTTATCCTAATCCCAGCGTATACTTTCTTTTTATCCAAACTGTCTTTATATACTCACTTAAAAAATATCGAAATTCGCTAATAATCCACAATCACCAATTACTCAACTCTCCCATTACCAAACTATAACCTCTACCTCAATTTCTACTTTAGGTCGATAAGAGAAAGACAGCGACAGCCATCATCCTCTCCCTCAATCTCTCGAGAGTCGAGATTGGTCGATAAGAGAAGGACAGACACAGCGAGCTCGCGTTAGAAGACGGAGCTCGAGCATATATGCGCCTTGCCACCTCCTCCGAGACTTCTCACTCCGTATACGTACCCGTACACACACATATATATGTATAAATATCCCTCTCTCGCTCTCTCACGGAACCCCCTACAGCAGCAACAGCAGCGGCGCGGTCCGACAATAGGCCGCGTCAGTAGTTCTCATTTGATTAATAACCCGCCCACAATGAGCTGCCCCGGGCTCGCTGCCGCCGCCGCTGCAGTGGCTCTCATTTGATTAACGACGAGCCATGGCGAGCTGTAGCGCTGGCCGGCGCTCCCACAATGGCGGCTACTGCTGGACCCGCGTACAGTCTGCCTTGTGGATCGCGGACCGAGCCTGGTGTTGATGCTGCGCGAGAGAAGAGTGTAGGTGGGGTGAATTTAGAGATAACCGGTGCGTATTGAATTCGATGGATAAATGTAAGAAGTTGATGAGATTGAATATTAATAGGATGAGAGATAACCAGTAATTCCAACATCGATAGGAATGTATTTGATTGTGTTACGAATGCGACATGGATCGAAGACAGTTGGTGTGTCTAAAAAGTAATGAGACTTGTACCATAAGTTTTTATATTAATAAATAAACTAACTAAGAATCAGTATTGTCTCCTTCAAAGTAGTCCTCGCAGAAAATCACCCATTGCTAAATTCTTATAACTTGGTGGATAAACTGACATAGCTTCTACTTTTTATGGTACTGCTGGTAGCTAACTCCTTAACTGGAAATATCTTATAGTATAGTACGCTACGATCTTTTCGTTCATGTCCGCAGTTCGAAATGATTAGCGTAAGTGCAAATTTTTAATTTTGGTAAATGGAAAACATTACAATTAATAAATAAACGTAAGACAACGGTTCCGTAAACGCCATATCCACGATAGTGCATCTAAAAGCCCTCTGGATGCTTTGAAAACGATTGACTACGTTAATAATCGAAAAAATAATTCCGATGTCTTTGGAGATTTCACGCGATTGTCGAATCAGATATTTTTTCCGAAAACTGAAATTCTGGTTATTTTGGAACTGTGCAGTACAATATCGAAAAAATGGTGATAGATTTATTGATGTCACTACTCAAGTTTTAGTACACTAACAAAGAGTAAGAGAAACGTCTTAGCAGTGGTATGGCTTCCTAAAGGGACTTGCTTTGAAGGAGATAATATTGATTTTTAATTAAATTATAATTATAAAGATTTATGTTGATAAACACTTTCAAAATTAAATTATTAATTGTTTTTTTAACAGAAAACGTTCAAATTTTTTAAATTCTAATAGCTGCCATTTTCGTTCCTTTATTGATTAACCACTCGTATGGAGTTTTAAGATATTACACTGCTTGAACAATATAGTTATTTTAGAAAGTATAGCATAGCTGCCAGTGATAACATTTGTATTATTTGTAAGAATACTTTGGTTAGATTAATTCTCCTGCGTCATTAGTTACGCTGCATATTTTAATTTGATCAATTGCAAGTCTGCAATCATATCATCTGCAAAATTCAGCAATCTTCTAAAGCATAGTTGTACTATTTAAATTCATTTTAAACGGTTGGAGATCTTTAGATATGAGATGTAAAGATTCAAATGCAAAACGTATACAAAAATCACGGCATTTCAGACGAGGTATCTCGGCTGTGTTTTTAGGAGACTCTATAAGAATTAAACGAAATTAGTAACAAAAATAACTATTGTAAATTGTACAATAGTACAAAGAAATGCATTTACAACTTACAACTCAAAATCTTCACAAATTAATTCATTAAAAATTGAGTCGGTATACGTATCGATGCTGAAGTTTAAAAAAATTCGTTACCCGTAGTCGAAGTGCAAATGCTTTTTCTGTCGCATCGCTGCAGTGGGGGGCGCTCCTTTGTCGGTAATCTCAGGCGAGATAACGAGATCTTGACCGCCTGTATCTTGATGGCACGTCGATCGGAGCTGCTGCAATTCTTTAGATGGTAGCGGATCTGGCAGAAGAGGAATTTGCTTTGTATTGCGAGCTTACGACGACCCGCGCGTGTTGTCTTTGGTATTCGGTATTCTTTTAAGTGTTCAAGTTTATTTTGTTGCTTTGGATTAGTGAATTAGGTAAGGGTGTGATCGATAATTTGAATATACAATTCATTAATTTGTGTTTTGTGTATTACTTTTGTTTGAAAATTAAGGGGAAGTGAAAGAGTACTTACTTTTCAAACGCGTTTTCTGAATCCATATAATAACAGAATCTTCTGAAAATCGAACCAGATAATGTTTATATAAATATGAAGGGTATATTGTTTAAAAAATTGATATTTTCTTACAGGGATCTGTGTTATTGACTTATTTATTTTAAACAATTACTCTTGATTGAACAGGTTTTTTTTTATAAAAAACGACTTACTGTCCTTCACATAAGCATTGTCTGGTTCAAATTTCAAAAGATTCGGTTTTTATTTGAAGCCGGAAAATTGTTCTGAAAATTTTCCGTGGAAAGCAATGCGTATGGGATGCTTTCACATACCCTTAAGGGAGTCAACATAAGTGCACTTTTTATTTCTTGTATTTTCGCGAGGAGATGTGAAAGTAAAATAAAAATACCTACTTCACCGGTATCATATTTATATACATAAATATTTTTAAAAAATGCCATGCTATGCCCTCCGTATTCTTACCACGAACCTTTAGTTAAATTTTCCAAAGCTTTCATTATTCACACTCGGAGAAAAATGTGTTTGAAAATTTAACTATATATATTTTTTTTCAAACGCATTTTCATCCAAGAGTTAATATAATGAAAGCTTTTGAAAATTTAACTGAAGATTCGTAGAATAAGTATGGAGGCCATATCATGGCGTTTTTTAGAAATATTCATTTATTTGCAGAGAAAAAAATATAAATGTGATGTCGGTAAGATAGGGATATTTATTTCACTTTCACATGTATTTAATAAAAGGAGTTGCATAAATCAACTTACACCAAATAATGATTATACATTCTCATTAAGCAATTCTATTTATCATAATTATCAATAAAAAGTTTCACACGGAAACTGATTTGACTCATTTTTTGAGGTCAAGTGGACCTTTTTTTTGTTTTCATTTATTTATTACTATGCTCACAGGCTCAAAATCCTTATTTATAAGCACTCAAATTATTCTTTTGTTTTTTAACTAATAATCTGCCAAATTTGAGCGAATTCCAAACCGTCAGTGATATACAAGCAAGAGTTGAAGAGAAAGATGTGCGATTTATGACAATTAAAATGTTTATAATTTTTTGCTCACGCTCCAAAAGTTCACCAAAATTTAACTCAGTCATTTTTTAACTAAAATCTACTCATACGTAAAATTTTAGATTTTTCTGAACCTCCAATCTCTTACCTGTAGTACTTCCTTAAATCGAATAATTTTGTCAAAAATCAAGTAGGGGAGACCAGGGTAAAGTGAACATAGTAACTGTAAAACGCGAAAATAATGTATTTTTCAGACTTAAAATATTACTTTGTAAGTTGCACAAGAAACTTCTTACATTAATAAGCATACTAGCAACTTAAAAAGAAGTCATTTATTAAATTTAATATTATTTAGCTATTTTTAAAAAATACCGGTTCATTTTACCCGGACCTATCAGTGCGGGGTAAAATGAAGTAGAGGATAGAATTAAATATTTTGAAAATATTTTACAATTATTTGTACATGAATAGATAGAAACGTTAATTTAGATAATAATAAAACTTAAATGACATCTTAAAACCTTTTAAATACTGTAAAATACGAAATAGTTAATTATGGAGGTTATGTTGGCCCATTTTGGCATACATACAAAATGCGTTGCCACAAAGGTTTGGTATACTATACTAACACTCACTTTGATAAATATTTTGTTAAATTTTCCATCTGGCCGCGTATAAATTAGTGCAATCGCATTTTTTTCCGGACTACTTTACCCTGATTCACTTTACCCCGAGACGTCGATTCTTAAAAATGCATGTTTAAAAACAGAAATCATCATTTAAAACTTTGCAATCTTGGCAATAGTATAAGTAAAACGTATTTGAAGTTATTAGAAAAAAAATCTAGCAATAAAACTGATTATAAACTTCTATAATCGTTATAATGAATTCGAAACCAACTTTCTATTAAGATCGAAAAGTACAATTATTTTTCTTTCGTAGATTATTAATTGTTATGTAGTGAAACATTTTTATTAACATTCTTGCATAATTATCTTTCACTAAAATTAAAACTAGGCATGATTCACTTTACCAGTGTGTTCAGTTTACCCTATAAACAATCTAAAATTTAATAATCATTAATTGTAAATGGAATTAAAATTTATTTTTGTTATTCAGTTAAATGGTAACTATAACTCAATTAACGTAATATATTAATTCAATGCCTTGTTAATTAATTTGAAACTGTTCAAAGTTTATTTAATTTGCGAGCACAATCATACTAATTAAAATATTTATGAATTTTTACATTTTTGAGCACGCAAAAATAAATAATCGAAAGGTTTTGCAAGTTTAACAAGCATTTACAATCCAATATGCCAACATTTTGGAATATGCTGCATTTACTCATTATCATAAATATCAATAACGATAACAACAAGCAAATCCAAATAAACGTGAATGAAACGGCAAATTTGGAATTTTAATTGCGAAAATCGTGCAACGAGGATGGGATTTCCGCTGCTAATTACCATACTAGAACAATGTTGTTAATTAACGCGATGACTCATACCGTCATCGTAATGCTAACGGATCGCTGGCAGATAGCTTATTATGCTGTAATCAAAGGACTAACAAGCTCGTCGATTCGACGTGTAATAGCCAATTACATTGAAATTATTTTAACATGCGAATGATTTGTTCCAAAAACGTTATTATTATTCGAATAAATTGTGTTATTTGTAAAGCATATAATCTTGTAAAATTTAATTGAACTGTTTTGTTAATTATATTGAATGAGTATTGTTCATTTTTGTGTATTACGAATTTTCCAGTTTTGCTCTTTTATGATTGTTTAAAAATTAATAATAATTATTATCAAATCAAATCAAAATCAAATTAATTCGTCAATTATTATAATTATTATGAATTGCAAGCAAGCAAATCTAATCTAGCCTTTTCAATGTCATGACATAAAAATGTTACAATTAAATAGTGGAAATGAACAGATTTTAATGTAGAAGTTGTTTTATTTTTAGGTGCCAAAAAACACGTCCCAAAGTTGTATCGAAATCCATTTTCCTAAGGTCGTAAACTCTTCTTGTAAGTAATTATTGTTTGAATCAATAATATAATAAAAAATCTCATGTCAAACCGATTTCTATAAAATGAAATACCTGAAAAAGGGTCTCCTGTAACACTATCACAGAAATACACAGAGCCATTAATGTGCGCATCAATCTCTGCACAAGGATCGCATCGAACCAGCAGCAGCAGCAGTAGCTCCTAAGAAGTGTCTGCATGCCTATGAAAAATCGCAACGCAAGGGAGGGATAGATAGAGAACAAAGACTCGCTACGCCTAATAAAAAGTATTGGTACGCAAGTGCCGGTGCATGCGCCCGCAGGTAATAGAGAAAGAAGGAGAGAGAGAGAGAGACAGGAGAGAGAGGAGAGAGAGAGAGAGAGAGTCAGGTGAAAAATGCGCGAATTCCCATATTCCCCCTCGCATCGTCTATATGTGACTCTCGATGTTCTAGACACGAGTAAGAGGGAGCAGGATGAGAATGAGAAGGCTCAAATGTCCGTGTCGCTTTTTGGGAGGCTTTCGGCAATCACGGCCTGGTTTACTCGACGAGAGACGGCCCCTCCGACACGATTCAAGATGGCGTCGATCGGCTTGTATCTCTGTTTGTGACCTTTGTTTTTAGAATTTAGGAGGGCTTTGTTTATTAGGGTTTGAGATGTGTTTAGAGATCGATTGTCTTTTTATTGTAAGTTGATTATAATAATTGTTAACGGTTTTGTACAGAACTATATGGTGTAATTGGTTGGTTTGGTTGATTTTCATTAGTCTTTTATTTAAAATTACTATATTATCAACCACTCTCATTAGGCGTCAATGTGTTGTTTCGTTTTACAGATCAGAATGTCAAAATGACAATGACATGTGCGAAATAAATGAGCTCTTCATATCGATCAATCATAGAGAGTTTTAAGCGATATAAATAAAAAGACCATAAATTCTTTATATAGGTATGATGGAATCACTCTATGAAAAAAATAACTCTAGTAAAAAAGTAAAATTAGGTGAAACGCTTTTAGACTAGTAACTAACGAATTCTTACCGATTTCTGTAAAAATGATTTGTTCCTAGTCTAAAGAGTATTTCATAAATTATCTCATGTTTGCTAGGTAAAAAGCTTTAACTATAATCAAACTATGTATTAAGGCTCTGGTAGTTGACCACCTATAAAGTCAATAATTGACAAATATTTTGTTTTTATATTTTATAGTTATAAACAATGATATTTTTAATTAATATTAAACAATAATAAAGTAAATTAGTTTCTATAAATATTTCCATATTTATATTAGGTTATTTTATTTTTCTTTAAATATTATAAACACTAAGTGGATGGCCGGTGCCACTGTTCTATTATACGCCATATCATATCAGTATTATGCCCCACATTATTAATAGTAATCCAATTACTAATAATTGATTCAAGTTGACTATGTTATTTTATATATAAATATATATAAACAGTTGAAAGAAATAATACATTTTTTGCTAGATTATATTAAACTCAATACACAGAGATCGTAGATTCTAAGAAAGGGCATTAATCTGACGGTTGAATAAATTCAATTTGAGAATTTGAATCCTATCTCTTCTTACACTAAAAATGTCATTAAGAAACTTTATTTAGATATCTACAAGAGTAAGTTATAAAACGTATCAAACTTTTTTCCACGTAAATAAATTACCTCCTCCAAACCCATAACCTGCCGGTAGTTAGGTCACCCACCCCGCGGACCTATATCAGCACCTACCTCTCTCTCTCTCTCTCTCTCTCTCTCTCTCTCCCTCTCTATCCCACTCACACATACCCGATACCTACTGCCCCACGGTACATCCTATATCGTGGGAACCTTTTTTTCGCCAACTGGAGCAGCACGACGCGCGCATTCCCCATCTCTCTCGAAACTCGAGCAGGTAGAGAGAGAGAGAGAGAGAGAGAGAGAGAGAGAGAGCGAGAGAGAGAGAGAGCGACTCTCACGTGACGTGCGTGTACACTCGCGACTGTATACGCCGCAGTGTATAGTATATAGCTAGCTGCTCGCGCCTCTGTGGGTTGTGAGAAAAATCGTCCTCTGCGGTTCGGGCAGGCACGGCGTACATATATGCGTGCGCGTTCGTTCTTTCCTGGGATCCGACCCGCGGAGAGCAAAAACCGAGCTAGAAGGAGAAGAGGGGGGGCACTCTCGAACGCGCCGCTAAGTGGGTCTCGTAAGTCATTGAAAAGCGATAAATTACGGCGTAGATCGGTGCCTCGATATTTTTGTGGATGAGAAAAATGAACTGAGAGAGAGAGAGAGAGAGAGTGTGTGTTTATGGGGTTTGAGTTTAGTAGGGCGATTCGAGAAAAATTTGCTCGGACTAGGTAGTGTTCACGTGAATTCGGTACTCGGCATTGTTTGGCGTTTCGGGGAAAATGGAATGTGCGCTATATGTGGAGAGTAGCAGCGAGGCAGGTGGATTCTTTTTTTCTGATCGCGATCACTTTCATACGCTGATGTATCGACTTTTTTACGGGCTTTTATTGTTTAGACGGGGGTTGTGTATGTTGAATTTTTAATTTACGCTGCACTTATGTTTTTTGGAGAGTCGAGCAGTGTGGTTGATATGTTTAATGGAGTTTTGATGGCTTTTTCGAGTTCTCATTGATCGAATGTTTTGCTTCATTTTGTATCTTTTATCTATTTATTGAGGAACAACGTTATTCATTTGTGATGCTTTCAAATATATTGTTTATTATATGTTTATTTACTGTATGATTGTACACGTTATTCATAGTATATTCCCGATGAAAATAATTTAAAACTTATTATGTACGAAGTTTAATAAAGGTCTTGCATACGTTTTTATATGTGTGAACTTACATACAACTTTACGAAAATTAAAAATAATAATTTGTTTATAAATAAATTTTATTTAGTTTTCGATGTAAGTACTTATGTAAGCAGTTCCGAAAGAAAAGTTTATTTAATTTTCGTAGTCATTACGTAAAAAAATTAAATTATTAAAATTGACATTATCGAAGTATCAAAATCCAATGCACCATACAGTGCTTACAATCAGATTTTGAGACATCCCCATTGATGTATAAATAATATTTTTGCAATACACGCATGATTTACGCGTTTCTTTCACCTATAGAGTGGGCCTAAAGTGAACATTTTCCGACTGGCAAAAAAAGCGGGCGCAAAAGACATTTTGCGCCCGCTTAGTGCTGTTTAGCTCGCTGAGCAAATAAGACAAAACTTTAGCTAATAGGTGTTTAGACCCCCGTAAACATGGGATACCATCCGGATGATACCATGTGTTTAGGGTGCTTAAACACTTTAGTAGCTTGATTTGTGTAAAAAAGGTCATACATGTGTTTTTAATTTTCTAATCTAACAGGCCCACGCTTGCGCCATCACCACCACGGGCGAGTGGGCCCTTTTTATCTCGTGTGTTTGCATTACTCGTCTCCGGCTCGCGGTAAATACTCGCCTACGACTCGTACTGCAAACTCCGCACTCGGTCAAAAAAGACCCACATTTCGCACTTGGTACACAATATACCATTAAAGATATTATTATTAATTTTTATATAATTGAACGTATCGTACTTAAGAATTTCTAATAGTTCTACACTGCGCATCATTATTGTTAGATTCCTAATTTTCTACTTGCTCTTAAGAAATTAACATATCCCTTTTGCTAATCACTATTCAATATGAATCACAATACAAACCAAAGATAAAAGAGAACCCCTAAGAAAAGAGTAAACCAGCAATCTTTAATTAAACGCAATTAACCTCCCACGCTGATTTTTCTCACCTCTCGCGCTCGCAATAATCCAAGCCCTCTGGAGACCGAAAACAAATCCACCGAGCACTCGTCTATCTTTCGCTCGTGCTGCACTCGCTCTCAGACCTAAAACACTCATTGTGCGAAATCACGCGCGATTCGCGATTTATCGCCGCGTCTCCAGAGCCTCAGCCGAAGCTGCAGCCTAATGAGATTATACGCGCGGCTTTTATGTGATTCTCGCGGTTGCACGGAGTCGCGCGTCCAAACAATCGGGGAGGCTGTATTATAAGCTCGATTCGCAAATAATCGCGGATGATGCACACGCAAACGAAAATAAGGAGGCCTCGCGGGAGCGGGGAAATGGATGCGCTCGCAGCCAGTTACGGGTCTCGGAAAAGTAGGGGCTGATGATTGTGGAGCTGCGTTTTTGTACTTAGTCGAGGGAGGAGCGAGGTGGGAATTGAGGTGATCGGCAGAGTGGCAATTGAAAGGAAACGAACACGAACACATTACACGCACATACACGCACACACATACACACATAAACATACACAATTTTTGAAAAATAATTATTTTATTTACATTACAGTAATCAATGCAAATCAAAAAGGAAATCAAAGTTAAAGAGTTTATCTATCAATTTAATTTCTTTAGAATCGTCTCTATACGTGTTTTACTTATTCATTCTCATATTCAAATTAATGAAAATGAGCTTTCAGAGGCCTTCAAAAAACATTATTTTTATATGCTTAATAATTATACGATTTGTTATAATAATTAATATTTATCTCAGTTCTACGCAGTATACTTTTCTACTTCGATAAAAAAATGAGTCTTAATCTTCTGAATCATCGATGTATAACTATCTCGACCGAATATTCGTCAATCTTAACCCTCCTGCGTAGTAGTTTATTTTCGTGTATATGGACTAGATCGAATGTAAGTCTGCAACAATATTTTCTGCAAATTCGTAACATTTTCTAAATAATAGCTATACTATTTAGCTTCAATTTGAGAGGTTGTAGATGTCCCAACAAAGTAAAGATTTAAATTTGTGATACAAAATGTATACAAAAATGATGTGCGGTTTGGACGAGTATTCTCGGCTCTCTGCGCAGGGGGGTTAAGAAATAAATTTTGAATTTCGACGAAAGATTTGAACTCGACATACCTACTATATTTCTTTAAAAATATTATGGATACCGCAGATAAACGTCGCTCTAGTGTTTTATAAAAAAATTAAAGTAACTCAGTATTCGAAATAATTTAATTGCCCATCCTACCCCACTGAGCAATTGCGTCCTATTACTAAAAATTGCTAAAGAAAACATATAATTTCACGTAAGACACAACTAAACCTTAAACGTTAAAAAGTAGTTTCAATTTCCTGATTTTATGCACAATCTGTTTAAGAGGGAGTCAGGGGTCTGCGATTCCGCGGGCAAATCGCTAAGAGAGAGAGATAAAAATATGTAAATCTCCGTGCAAGAGCGGGTGTGCTGCTTAAATTTCCGATATTTTAACCGCAGCCGCGCTCGCGCGGTACGTCGCGGCTTAGCTGCGCAACAAGTTCTTTCTTCTCGGTTGCCTCCGAAAGCGTTTCGACTAAGTAATTTCGACAACGTCTTTCCGTCTCGAACTGCTTCGGTCTATGCATGCATCCTTTTTCCGTATTGCTTGCGTAAATTGTAGTGTATTACGCGATGCGACATTGACTTTGTTTTTAGGGCAATCTGAGAAAAATACGTTAATTGTAATGAAAAGTGTATATAGTAAATCATGTTATACTTAAAAAACAGTCTAAATAAACAATGTGCTTCTCGTTCGTGAGATTTGGTCGCTAGGTTCTAGGATCATGAATATACGTTAATTGACAAGATTAAATGTTAAGGGATTTTAAATTCAAAACCAAAATGTTTTACGTAAATTTTCTTTTTTCATGCGAAAAAATTATTTCGAGGCGTAATTAAAAATCTCTCTAATACTTTCAAGTAGTTCTATTAACCGATGTTATGTATATTTATGACCCTAAAATCTTGCGACAATATCCCGGGTAAAAATGGAATTCGGGTCGGTTTGTGAACCTTCATGAACCTACCTGAAATATATTTTTGCCCGCGATACCCCAAACGCGAGGATCTATTTATATTCAGAACACTTTTAATAAAACTATTAAGTATAATTAATAACCTAATAGGCAGAAGTTATTAATTTTTTCCAAATAGTATATTTTAATTCACTGCAGTATACTTTGTAATTGTTGAACAGTATACTACTGTTTTAAAGATTTTATAATAGACAAAATAAAAGTAAAATCATAATAGTAAACATAAGCTTTAAATCAATATTTATAGCTTATCAATAATAAGTCAACTATCCACTAATAAAACTTAATTATAGTACAAGCATAATTGCAACTAAAAATTATCGACGAAATCGACATAATGCAACGACTCTAACTTTTTTATCAAGCGCCACACTACCGCAACACAAAAACTTTCAAGTTTTACCTCGCATAACGACAGCTTTTCAATTTTCCATTGGCAATCGTTATTGAAATATTCATGCATATCACCCCACCAAACGTGCGCAAAACTTTAATACCCGCGAACTTGTGCCGCGCACGTTGTTTGATTAACGAATCGAGAGAGTTTGTGTGTGTGTGTGTGTGTGTGTGAGAGAGAGAGAGAGAGAGAGGGAGAGAGTGAGAGAGACGTAGAGAGAAGAGAGAGAGAGAGAGAGAGAGAGCGGTAATAAACAACCCACGAGTCGCGAAAGTTTTGCGTGGCGCGGCATAGTGCGGGGCAAGTTAAATCCCCGCGAGGCTATAACGACGTTCGAGTGATCCTTTTCCTTCTTCCGCATGCACTGTGTGAATTGGATAACTTAGTCGCGAAACTGGGATTAACCGCGCACTTTACCTATGATGATGTACGGACGCGTACATGTGAGTGTTTTGTGTTTCTGTGTGTAGAGTTTGGGAGCGCTCGAGTGCGCGGCTAAAATACAGCAAACAGCGTCCGAAAATGATTGTTTATATGTGGATTTAGTCAAAATTGCGATTAAGTTTCAGGACCGTCGAGCTATTTTTAGAATCAAAATCAGTTTTCGAGAGTCTATTATTTATAATACTGTTGAATATAAATTTTCAAAAGTAAATGTTTTTAAGTAAAAAAGAGAGTATGGGCAAAATTGATAAATATTTTTGTTAAAGTCTTTTGTACAATAACAAGATTTTTTATAATAAAACGCGTTATCTAGATAAAATATTATCTAGATAACATATTATCAAGAGAAAATATTTGATTTAAATGCCCAATAAAATGATTTATCTAGTTTACGTATATAACTGGTTAAAAAAAGATAATCAATAAATTGTATTTGCATTTAGATAAATGATTATGTAGATAATTAATTAATGTAGGATAGTATTATACGTAGATTTAAAAATAGATAATTTTGCTTGGTATTTTAATTTACCTAGATAAATTTATCTAAATAAATTTATCTAGATAAATTTGTTATATTTTTATCTAGATTCTTAATTAAATAAATGTATTTAGATACTAGCCTATGATTAGTGAAAACATTATAATTTTTTAACAAATATTTACCTTGTGGCGTCGAATAAATATACAGTTTCTTTTTTAGTGGGTAATCCAGCCCACAGTATTATAATATTTTTATAGCCCATAATTCAACATTTTTTCCAACTACAACGAAATTTCTGTCCAATAACAGACCTCACAGCAGGGCTCGAAAAAATAGCACGCCATATTTTCCGGGCTCCTTAAAATCTCCGCATTCATGAAAAATCGATTTACCGAACTAAATAATAAACGTACTTTAATAAACCAATAGTGAGCCCGCAGCCTGCTGATGAGACATTAATATTCACCGCGGCGTCACGCTGTCCGAACACTGGCAGACTTTATACACACACACACATACTCATACACGCGCATGTATAATCCCGAATATAACGTTATATATAAATTCGGACATGCGCCCACGTTTTCGGCCAGATCCCGGGCACACAATATCGCTTGATTTTGACAAATGTAACGATCTGTTTTTACGGCTCTGGCGCTCACACACACACACACACACACACACACACACACACACACACACACACACACACACTCATACACATACACTCACATGCATACATGCATTCGGACACGTGGATATTTGCGCTGGTGAATCGAGCGTGTCCGTGTAATCGCGGCCCAACGCGACATTGATTAAGTGCCGGCTACTTCCACGCTACATACGAGAGCGGGAGAGTGGAGCGCTGCCGTGCTCATAATCGATATTAATCGGGGAAAACCAAGGGTCCATTATGTCGATACTTACGGCGATGCTCGTTTGTTTCTCGACTCGAGGTTCGAGTGATGCCAGGAGAGAGCAGCCGTTCTGTCTGCGTGGGCAGTTTTCGGATTATTGATGGTTCGATCAAATCTATTAGCTTTATGAGTTCTATACTGAATGTTCGTTTATGTCGTGAAATTTTGTAGAAGAATTAGTTCACTTGAAAATGGTTCTAAATAGTTCTAATTTGATTCATAGATAAGAAATAGATTGATTATTAGATTATAAATAGTTTTAATAATAGTTTTAATTAAAGCGATGCTAAACCCACTCGTCACCGACAATTACGAGGACCCACTTTTTTTATTTAATTCTCTATTTTAAATTAATATCTCTATGGAATGTTGTGGTCCCAATCAAAAACAACAATTTTCCAGAGAGATATTTTATTAAAATTGAAAATTGAACGAAAAAAGTGGTCTTCCATATTTGCCGGTTACAGGAGGGTTTAGCATCGCCTTCATTTTCTCTAAGTTTGAGTTTAAGGAAGTGATTTTCTAAAGTCCAAAAATTGGATCGATTCGTATAAATACATTGAACTTAATTTTATTTCAAAAGTAAGTTGAACCTATGACAATTGAGTAGGATTTAATTTTTTAACAAGGCTTAAAGTAAATTATTTGGTATATAGTACTATCACGAACACAGTTTCTACAAATCAATTACTACTTAAACTTTCAAATAGAACTTGAAATAAGTCAATAATTAAGAGACCTTTTTCATGCATCAAAATGAGCTCTGCAAAATAAAAATATGCAAGAATCTACTAAAAAATTCAATTTTTCAAAAAGCAAGACCACCGTCCGTCCACCTGGAAATCCATGCAGATTTTACGAGAACTGGCCGTCGTGCAAGGCCCTGACGCAGTGTACTTATACATACCGTAACCCCCCCTATACATACACTTTACACACATACATCAGCAGCTCTCGGTACATACGCTGCGCTCAAGCAGCGCACGCACACGTGTGTACATGCACTCGAGAGCCCGGCAGCGGCAGCAGCGCAGAGCAAACGTTTGTAGTTGCTAATCAAGCTCGCATAATGCCGCGCCGATACATACACTAGCAAACAAGCCCGAGGGCTTTTCTCTCTCGGCTCTCGGCTCGCCATATGCTGCATCGTACGAGCCGCACTGGCTGCCGTACGGATATATATTCCGGAGCGCGATCGCGCGAGAGCTCTTTTGCCCATGTGTGCGTACGGTACAGTAAGAGACATAAGTATTTTTGCAGAGATTTTTAGTAAGTTTGTTGGACGTTGGGGAGAGTTTTGCAAAATGGTGCTTGCAGAGATTTTTTTTAAAAATTACGATGAAAAGTACGGTTGCCGTTGAACATTCTGACATCTCTGTAAAGATTAATTTGGAACATGGTGTGAATCGCCTTTATTTGAGGTAAAATTTCCAAGCAGTAGGAGGTATAATGAAAAACGTTAAATTTGATCGTGATCAGAATATTTTACGATTACCCTGTTTTTCACTGTATTCTCTATATTTACAGATGGTACATGTAGAGCATACTATTTCAACCGTGGTAGAAAATTTACCATTTTGAGTTTATATGAAACTATTTTTAATGAGTAAAATATAATTACCAATATCTGGATGCTTAAAATATGCTACTGATAACTGGACAGTTGACTTTATATTCGGAACTTTTAAAAAATCACAATGGTTGAAATAATCCAGGTATATGTACTGTCCAGGTCCAGGTATTCATGTATGCCATTGTTTTGAACATTTACCTTAACTAGTTATATCTTCAGCAATTACCATCATAATGGCTCTATTCTGGTCTAAAACTCGTTTCAGAAATAATCGTTTAAGAGTATGTAGGGGAGATGTGTCTGCATCGGACATCTTCAGCCTTTTTGTACAAAAAAATTTTGATTATGAGTAAAGGTAAACTTACAAAACGTTGTGAGCTCGCAGAAGCTCAATTGAATTGAACATCCGTAGTAATAAGTATAAATAAATGTAGAAAATAAAAGTAAAATTTTGATGACTTAAGAAATGGGTGCTTAGTGTCGACACATGTTTTCCATATGAAATTGTGATTTCCGCGGGTGTATCGGCATTGTAAAGCAATCTTTTGCTTATAAACTAAATTTCTATGTCCACAAAGATATGTGTCTGGTAAAGGTACACCTCGTATAGCTTTATACGAGACTGAATGAAAGGGTCTTGCTATCGTTTGTATTAGTTACTAGAAAGATTGAATCTAAATTATACTTACTTCAATATTGAGCACTACCCTGAACCTAACGGAAAATATTATTCTATTGTAGAAAAATAAATCTAGTAGGGTAAGCCTTCAATGTCCATTATAGCTCATAAATTCCAAAATAAGTAGATAATCTTAACTCTCTTATGAACTAAAACGTGATATTTTATTGGAACATTTTCTTTTATAACTTTTGACCTGAATAATTTCTGGAGTTTTATCCTATAAGATGAGTTGAGCCTGCCTATCGAATTTTACATATATTATTATTAAAACTTATGAATTTTGAAGCACAGGTTGATCCTTATGTAAGTTATTTAATCTTGCCCACTTGTGCGGCAATTTGATGAAAAGTTATGTCTCATTATCAGGGCTGTCTTGATCTAACTATGCAGAATTGTTATTATTATTATAGAGGCCAAATAGTAATGATAAGCAATAACAGTGACTACAGGACCGCAACTATTACATAGTCTTTGTGTCGGCTGTAGACGTGCTATCATCATCATCATAGCTACGAGTATCATAACTACTTGCTGAGACTAGCTATCCGAAGCTGTGTAGTCCATAGCCTTGTTCACACAGTCACGCCATCTTTCTCTATTGTTTGCGAGTTGCATCCAATCCTCCCCATAACATCCTATTTCTCGTACGTTCATTTTAATATTGTCCTCCCACCTTCGTCTTGGTCTACCTGAGGGTCTTACGTCTGTCGGCTTCTCTACAAGTACTCTAAATGCTGTTGATTCATTGCTCATCCTAGCTACGTGTCTAGTCCATCATGGTCTTCGAGATTTAATCACTCTCGTAATATTTGGCTTCCCGTATAACTCGTGTAATTCTTGATTATGTAAAATTCTCCAATCTCCAGTAATCTCATCGATTTTGTTCCCAAATATCTTTCCAAGGGCTCTATTCTCGAACACTCTAAATCTATATTTTTCCCGTTTCGTTAATAACACCATACTTGTTTTTGTGGGGTCGCTGACTACGAATTTGCAGTCACAAATTAAAAATTAAAAATGGTGTAGCCAACATGGCGGCTGCATAAGCGATTGTTTTATACCGCCATTTTGAATTATTAACGTCTGATTACGGATTCGTAATATTATGAATCACGATGTTATTTACTACTCATCCACTCGTAACGATTTCGGGAACGATTTAGTAGAAAAAGCTGGTGGCGCAGAAGGGTCAACAGGTATGTTTTGCTTCATAGCAAACGTAGCAAATATACTACAATGGATACTAAAGGATTAAAACATTTCTATCTTATACACAACCTCACTCACATAATACATCCAGTCACGAAGTAACTTATGCTTCCTACTGTACGTGTTTATGCTTGCACACGACTCGCTGTTTCGCGTACGACAGAGAGCGAGCATTGCGCTCCGCCTCTGCTCCGCAACTCGCGCCTGTGTACACGTGTACACATCGCCCAACCCTCTCCTTCCTCCGCTCAGCCCGGTCCAATATTTTGCTAAGGTTATGTTTGCGCGCGGAGTCCGATGTAGTGGCACAGATTGGATTTGAAGTTTATAAGGCGGAAATCTTCAGCTTCGGCCGCTCCTGCCTCTGGAGCGCAGTGGCAGTGGTAGTGCTCCCGGGGGCCGCTGGGGAGCAAAGCGATGATACACGTGAAAACGCTATTAAGGGTCAGTGGATGCTGTTTGGATTATCAACACTGGCGCGGATTTGTTGTTTCTTCCGTTCGAGGACGGGTTGAATGAAGGAGAGAGGGAGAAGGAGAAGGAGAGGGAGAGAGAGGAGAGAGAGAGAGAGAGAGAGAGAGAGAGAGAGAGAGAGAGAGAGAGAGAGAGAGAGAGAAAGAGAGAGGGGTAATAATTGGGTTATTCGATTTGGGAGTTGATGATGGCTCTGAGTGTGACAGTGATTGCACGTAGTTGGATAAAATGGAGAATTGGGTTAAAAGGTTATTTTTTTCACATAATGCTGTATTTTTTTAATCGTATATTTACCAACTTCGTGTACATGATACTTATTTTGTACGTAGTTGATACATATTACTACTGCATAATTTTAAAATCTAAAAATTAAGTAATATCAAAATACACATGAATGTGCTAGTACAGTGCTGTGTTCATCATGTTTTTTAATGACTACGGTGAAATTATTTTTGTATCTGTTTTTCTGAATATCATCTACATAGAGACACAAACAAATTATACATAGTAAAATCTATACATACATCACAAATATCATGTTATTTCGATTTTTAGCAATTTATTAAACATTTTGCATAGGATAATCTACAAATTTTTCTCTGTCCATAATTTACTGAAAAGATAGTAAACAGTAATTTAATTGAACCAGCTTTCATTAAAGATGACTCATGCACCAATTCATGTCCGAAAAAGATGTAATGCATACAAATATAGTTTACTGAAAATTTAAATAATACGTATTTCTGTATTTAATACATACTAGCCAGAACCGCAAACACTGGACCGCACCCGAGATGATCATCAAGCACAAGTGCGCGTACACCCATAATGAAGAATGTTCGATAGCAGTAAATAATATCGATAATAAAGAAGAATCATACGCAGCATCCTGGATATCTGGACCATACCAGAGATGATAAAATAATCGATAGCAGTAAAAAGTATTGATAATACTGAAAAACCATACGCAGCCTCTGTGACATCTGGGCCACGCCCGAGATGATCATTTCGCACATGTTCACGTACATCCACTGTAAAATTATCGATCGTAGTAAAAAGCATCGATAATACTGAAAAATCATACGCAGCCTCCCAGACATTTGAACCACATGTGAGATGTTCATCTCGCATACGTGCACTATAAGAAATTATCGACAGTAGTAAAAAATACTGATAATAAAGAAAAATCATACGCAGCATACGATACATATGGACCAAACCCAAGATGACCATCTCGCACACGTGCACGTACACCCACTGTAAAAGTATCGATAATAGTAAAAAATATCGATAACACTGAAAAATCATATGCAGCATTTGGGACATCTGGACCACACTTGAGATGTTCATCTCGCACACGTGCATATATACCCACTGTAAGAAATTATCGACAGTAGTAAAAAATATCGATAATAATGAATAATCATACGAAGCATCCGGGATATTTGGACCACACCCTAGATGATCATCTCGCATACGTGCACCCACTGTAAAATTATCGATACTAGTAAAAAATATCGATAATAAAGAAAAATCTGGGACATCTCGACCATGCCTGAGATGATCATTTTGCATACGTGTACGTACCCCACTTTAAAAAATAGCAATCATTTTAAAAATCATTTGCAGCATCCAATATATCTGAGATACGCTTTGTATGATGCAGGAAGCCTCGAAAGTATCCGTACGGTCACACGTTAGAGGATCCCCCGCTAATATTATGGTGTGTAGATAGTACATAAATGCAGATGAAACATTTTAAGAGAGGGATAATGCAAGATGAATGTATAGTCTGTTACGTTAAAAAGTAATATATTCATAATTTTAAAATTACAGATAAAAAATAAATACATGCAGCCAATGTACCATATGCAGCTCACGAAACTATGATAGCATATTAGTATACACGCACATGTACGTGCGACCATGTTGTCCTGTCCTCTTTATGTGTTTCATATGACTTAAACTTCGTAACAGCATTATGTTGCAAAAACAAATTTACACATGCAAGCCCCAAGCCTAGCTCAAATTGCAAAATCGAACCCAATATAAATAAAAATATAGATTTCGACAAACCTCTCAGCACCAAACAAATTGAATTATTCCAAAAAAAGTATTACGAAATATCGTCCATTGAATGACGTAGAACGTGAAAGTAAACGAGCGTTACAAATTTTCAATACTCTAAAAAAAATTACGAAGAAAGCAGTTTACGCCTGGCCATATCCTTCTCCTTCTCCGCTGTACGTTGATGGATGAAACTGATTCTTAAGACGTGCGCGCGCGGGTCTTCATCAATTACGATCCAAGAGACCGAGAGAGCTGACAGCAGTCGCGCATGCGCCGCTCTTGCTCTTCGCATAATGGCCGATGGTCCTCGGACGACTTAAAAGTGGAGGCACTTTTTGATGGACGAAGAGGCCGCGCGAGACTCCAATCCGCCGTGGAATTTTTCATACTAATGAACGTTTGTTGACAAGGGAGAAGAAATGGCTTGGTTGTAGGTTGATACATGTTTAAGTTCTTCAAATAGATGAAAGAATTCCGTTATATCTCAAGTGAATTTGATTTGGTATTGATTAGTATTAAATGCTCGATAACCATGGAAATTTTATAGTGTTTAAAGGTAAATGTTCTACTTTCTACTCATGGATCATCGAAGTGCATTTGAATATATTTAAAAATATTTATTCTGGCAACTATTTAAAACAATCGATTATCTTTTCATCAATGGCTCTTTTTATCATTGAGATTAAGGATTATCTTGTAGCAGAGGAATCGCGCACATGCATACGTGTTACATTCATTACTAGTTAATAACTTATACATTTGAAAAGTTCGCACGAGGAATACAAAATTTTTGCTTACACGTTCAAGTTTATGTTCTTTTTAAAATCCACAACACATTGCATACTATTTTCATCAATTATTAACTTCTAAACTAATGTATCTCCCTACTTAAATTACTAAAATAACTATTTGCTGGGTCATGAATATTGAAATAGATTTATTATTACATGAAAATAAAGTGCAATAAGAAATACACATAAAGAAACACATTTCCCTACTAAAATTGAAAAATCCAATCAATAAGAAGAAGAAAAAACAAAATCAACAAGAAGTTCTATCGTACACGCAAAAGTTGAGGCAAAAAGTATCCAAAGGGGCGTCGCACCAAACAGTACGTATATAGACATGTGCAAACGCACACACATACACACCAGCCAAGGAGATCCCGCGGAGCACTATTAACACACATCATCGACAGTTGGGTGGCTGCTCGTGATGCGAGAGCGGCGGGGGCATTGTTGTGCCGTGCGATCGCGGTATATATACCCCGGGTGCCGCGAGAGAGGCGTGGCCCCGCGATAATTCATTCCTGATTGCGTGTCTGATACATGCGACCAGTAATTACGCCGCTGCAGCCACGAAACCTTGGCGCGCACACGCACACACACATATATATATCCCACCTTGTGTGTGTGTGTGTGTGTAGGGTTGTGGCTTTGAAGAGCTCGACTAGACGCTGCCGGCATATGGAGATTATTATTATTTTTTTTGTTGGTGGGTTTTTGTTGCTCTCGTTTTGGGTAGACCGCAGCGTTGCATGCTGAGATGCGGTGTGTATGTGTGCGTACGGAGATGATTTTTTTGCTCTTTTGCTGAGAAAGGTGGATTTCCGTTAGCTGTTTGTTGTGCTTGTATTTCTTTTTTGGATGGGAACTGTTACTTTTATGAAGAGAGGTTTTTGTAGATCTTTGTTTGTTGGTAATATTAAATTACGAATTTTGGACATTTAATAATTTAATAAAGTAATAAATATTTTTATAGGGGAGTATGGGGTTGAGTGGCTTTCCTATTTTATTTCGACATTGATATGAAAATATAATAAATTCCACTTAAATAATAAGATTATTCAATAAAATAATGGTTTTTATTTTTTTTTGTGTTGACTAAAATTTAATAATGGGTTTCTAACCACGAACTAGCTAATGATAAATTTTTAAGCTTTGGTTTTTAGATAAATAAGTGTTAAATAACTTTCAATTGAGAAATTACAACGTTCATAACCCTAAAATATTAAGATATCAGTGGTCGACTATTGACTCTAGATGATGACTACTCTTCGGGCTTAATAGTTTTAATAAATTTTGAAGTATTCGTGGCTACAAAAAAGATTGAACATGTTCACAATCTTTTTGAGTTTTTTTACAATTAGTAGAGAAGTCTATCCCCTAGTGCTTGTAGTAGCAAAATTAAAAATCAGATCATTAGCAACTATAAAACAAAACTCTATAAAAAGAAATCAACTTTCGAATCCAATCAATCAATCAAAGCAAGAAACCACTCAAAATTCTATTAATCTACTCCACCGTTAACAACATCCTCTAATCCCAATCGTTTCACCATTTAATAATTGAATATCAACCATCCAGCCCCGAAAAAAAAAAGAAACCTCTCCAAGAGTCCTCAAGAGCCGCTCATCGTCCATCTTCCCACGACACGTACTCGTATCACCTCGAGAGACACACAACCTTTTCATTTCCCCCTTTATCAATCTCCCGCGACAACGCGCGCGCGCGTTACAATTACATCTCGATTAGTGTGCTTTCTACGTCCGCGTTTTCGGGTCTCGACAAAAGCTGACGTCTTCATGCTGCATCTCGAGAGTCCGTGAGAGAGACACGACGGGATTTCACGCACCGAAATTCCGACGATGCTTCCTGCTTCTTTTTTATACGCCGGGCTCTCTCGTTACTTTGTAATGAGGCAGCGTGGGCGTCATTGAGAGAGAGAGAGAGAGAGAGAGAGAGAGAGAGAGAGAGAGAGAGAGAGAGAGAGAGAGAGAGAGAGTAGCGCGCTTTGACTAATGATCGCGATGCCCGATTTTTATTTCGGGAGAGCGAATAGTGAGATTTCTGGAACAGTTGGCGGGATGAAGATGGTGATATTTCTCGCCGTGCTTATGTTTACCAACTTAGTAAACAATTTTTGCATCATGAGCCATCTTTTTGCAATCATAAGATTTTATGCAAATATATTGTTAGATTTTATACACTAAGCGGGTCCTACAATATGTTTACTCCTTGTTGTTGTTAGAGATTAGAAACTTATTATTTTAGAATCATTATTGTAATAGAAGAATTCATGATAAGTAATAACTAATATTGAATCTTAAGGTTAGAACTGTAACAGTAGTGGCGCTACTTATTACAAAAATAGGCAAAAGCATAATAGGCTACGTATATTTTGAAATATAAAAATATAAATCAATAAAACACTAAAACGATAATATAATATACTATATCCAGTGCAGCAAATCTCAGGTAAACCAGGCTCTAACCACTTGACCACACGGACCTGTTGCTTGCGTAACTTCAAAACATATATTTATGTTACACGTTAAAGTTTATAAGGGGAGAGCGGGGTCATATACCTTATACCCAGTTACCGACATTATCGATCTTTCGTTTTACGCAGTCAAGTTTTAATTTAATAACATTCTTTGCCATAATCAGATTGTGCGTACGTTCTCGAAATTCAAAAATTTAATTTGTTCATTGAATAAAACGAAATCTGCAATACCGGTATCCGTCATCCCCTTAATGTCTTATATACTATTCTTTTTACGAAAAGATTTATATAATTAAAATATGGAAAAGCTATTAAGGAGATAAGAAATACTGGCACGATTCCTAACTTACCGATGAAATTTTTTGAATATATTTTCAATCTTTTCTTTTGTTTTAGATTAATAAAATAAATGTGATATTTATCAGAAACATGTAAAGTACTAACCCGATTCCTACCTTACCGGCTTTATAGTTTTATAATTTTCTCTCGTTATTGAACTTCAAATTCATACCACGAATCTTAAGTTAATTTTTTAAAGATTTTTTATTAATTATTGTAGGAGAAAAATGGATTAAAAAATATACAAGGTATAGTTAACTATTTTTATATTTTTTAATTTATTTTTCTCAAACAGTTAACTATAAAATTTAAAGAAAATTTAATTTTTCAATTAATTCAAAATTTACCAATAAGTTGTTAAATTTCATTTAAAAGGACGCCAGTTACCGACAGTATATTCTTACTGTCCGACGCATATTTTTTGCTATTTATTTATTTCTTTATTTAAATAATAATGATTTGATTAACATAAAACTAAACTTTTCCCTTTTCGTTTGAGAACAATAAATATTAATAAATATTTTAAGTTAAAAACCATTACTGATTTTAGAATATAGATAACATTTGGTGATTTGAAATCTACCTAATTCTGACTGTCGAAAACTTGCGTAGACAAGAACAGCAATAGCCGTCAGTATTTAAAAAACTTACAAGTATTAATGATTTATTTATAGTTGAAAATTAAATAAGAAGATGTGAATTATCCACGGGATTCCTACCTTAACGGCTATTCACGCTTATAAATTTTCCTCTATAATAAATATGAACTTTGTAATTAAAATTGTAAATATATTAACAAAATATTAATAAAAATAATATTACTATTTATCATATTAATTCATATAACTAGGTTATTTGAGCTAATTAATGTGCCTTGCATTGATTACTGTACTCTTCAATGTGCTTATTTAAAAAAATACATAAAATCATACAGTAACTCGGTGAAATAAAATATTTTAATATCAATTATATTAATATTATTAATTCTCAGGGCAAAGTAATTGGTTCTCTTGTTCTATTGTTATATTACTTTTAAAACAATAATAATAGTATATGGACATGAAAACATTAATAAAAAAATACTTTAGTGTTAATAAAAAAGTGATAATTTCAATATAGAGATCTAGTTTGCCGACGTGTTACGTCAATAGTACTTAGTAGATGATAGGAAATACTGATTAGATTGCGACGTGTTATCCCCCACTTTTCCTTTCTTTTAAAAGATTAGGAGTTCAGACACGAAAATTCTTTGTTTTACGTAAGAATCATAACCTCAAAATAAAAAAGCACGCACCTTAGAATATCAGGCAGGATTCAGGCAGGGAATCCGTGAGTCCTACTCAATACGAATAAAAGACGGGGAAATCGGGTCCGAATCGGGGCTGAATTCCATTGGTCCGAAAATTGGGTCAGGATCGGGCTTAATCGTGGGGACGGTCTCTGAAATTCCTGCACAGGTATTTCATAAACAATCAAAAAATCAAACAATCAAAATCATTCAAAATAGATTTAAATTTAAGAATGTTAACATTTTTTTTAAATTCAAATACTAGTCGCTTTGCGCCTCTATTAGGTAGTGATAAAATCAAATTTTCAGATGCTTCACTTTTTTTCGTAATTACTTTCTTAGAAAGAGAATCAGTATTGTACTGAATAAAAGCTCTATATTTAAATATTTATAAAAAAAGTTTTAACTAAATTTTTCTAAATCAAAAAATCATTACAGTTGTTAGAGTTGTTACATCCTTATATCATCAAACAATTCGATACCAAGTAACACTCGCACATCCTACACTCGCAATACATTTTTTTCTTCGACTTTGTGCGCATGCACTCCTCGTATTTTTATTGGCCCCATAAAACGGCCGTATATCCCGAAGCTCGCGCAACCCTCGTCTCACTCACACTCTACGTGCCACTGAAAATGATATTCCGTATTAATTCAAGCATATCCGGCGACCTAAAATCATCGCGGAAACGATATTCCCCCTTCTTCTCCTCCTCAACTTCCGGCTTCTGTCTCTACGTGCTGGGGATCGCGATCTTCGGCTCATCCTCCCTCTCTCTCTCTCTCTCTCTCTCTTTTATGCGAAGGGAGTCGTAGCAGCAGCGGCATCGCAGGCTCTTAAAACAATAATCCGTGAAAAATCACTGCAAAGGGGCTAAAGTCGACGATTTCGTCGTCGTAACCTGGACCAATAAAGCGCGCGGCGCGGCGCGGTACGGCTGCGAAGTGTCGCGGCTGATGGCTGTTTATGGGAGAGCGAGATCGCGTATATAGACGCCATTATCCGGGAAATATTGTAACACGCGTTGGGAGTGTATAGCGAGAGTCTTGTAGGGAATGGAGAGAGAAGAGAGAGAAGAGTTTTCTGGGGATGGTTGCGTTGCTTTGCAGAGTGCGTGTATAGCTCGAATTACGAGGCGCCGGATGTCGAGGGATATGGGCTAACAATGCTGAGCGTTAAATATGAGTAATTTATGTGGCTTAGGTGGTCTTTTGGCGCCCGAGAGATGCGGTTTATTTTCAATTTTGGAGTGTAGGTACTAAGACGGTTTTCATCCTTACTTGGTGAGTAGATAAACCTGTATCTATCTACCTATACTAGATACAAGTATCTTTTTTTAAATAATGTATAAATCGACAAATGCAAACGAAAGTTAAATACAAAAGATACAAGTGCATATAAGGTAAAAGTACCTATTATGGAACACCTTCAAAAACGTGTCCCTTACTTGAAACAGTAAACAAAATGATAAAATAAGAAATAATAATAATATTAATAAAGAACCATTAAAATCATATTGATATTTATCTTTGTATTCTTTTTAAATATACAAATATAAGATATATAAAAGGTAACTTATAAAGAAATACTTATTCTTATGTGTTCTCAGAACTGTGCAAATGAGTGTCTTTCTTTTAGCCGAGACAGCTGATCACTACGACTATGTTATTTCACTGTAATTATAAATATAAGTGATTTAATAATATCTGCAATAGCTTAAATTGTAGCTTTCCATCCATAAATTCCAATTATTCAAACGTTATTTTTATGTTAATGCTATTTTTATTAAATATTTAGCTGTTCCACAATGGGTACACAAAATCTCGTTAGTCCCTATGTATGGAACACCTTTGTAAGTACTTTTTTTTATAATAAATGTAGTGTATAGCATGTTGTTTTCTATTTCATAACGTATTAAATGTTATGTTTTAATGATTTATTTATAATGCATACAAAAATTTGATAAAATAAATGTGCTCATTGTATTTAGAAACCTAACCCATAAAGCAAGTCATATCGGCAATACATATCAAAATAGTTAACCCTACCTATGGTCATTTTATGTTATTAAAGAACTTTCACAAAACGGTGTCAATTTAATTTTTACTTCATTCCTAGTGCATATTATGTGGTTTTTTTTATTAATTTCTAAAACAATGACAAATAAAACCTATACAAATAAGTCATATTTATGTAGCAATTATCCGTTCCATTATAGGGACATAGAGTTTCGAACACGGGGACAAGCTGTAAAAGCAGCGTTCCATGATACGTACATGCTGTTGCTTTAGTTTTTTATTTACAATAATTCAAATTAAGAACAAATTTGCAATTTGCACGTTCTAAATTAATTTATAAACCATAGCCCTTCAAACAATATTCTTTTTATACCAAATATTAACAATTTTAATAATGTAAATTAGATGACAATCTTAGACCACCCGAAAAGTGTTCCATAATGGGGACTTTTACCTTACGTATATTACATCTAATAAAAGTATTTGAAAGTATTTAGTACCCTTGTAGAAATATGCCCATCTTAGACAAAATTTAGTGTATTCTCAAAGGGAAATCATTCAAACCTTTTTATATGTGTGTCAATGCTTACATAAGCAGGTTTCACGGAGAAGATAAAATCACAATAATTAAAATTTATCTTTCATACAAAATAATATATTTATTTATAACCGTATCTTGTCCTGGGACGTGTTTTCACTATCCGCAGCTAATGACTTACTAAAATGTTAAAAATAAAGTTAAACTTATTCAACGTGATGAAATCATCACGCCCGAATTATAGCGCTCAAAGGCCGACTATGAACTGCTCGACAATCGTCACCAGTCAAACTCGCGACTGCTGATTCTCTATCGCTTATATATATTTTCTTAACATACTCATAAACATAATCTTTTCACGCTATTCTTTCTTTCGATCTCTCAAGCCATTGTAATTGTTATTTACAGATACGCTAAAATTAAAATAATTTTATTATTTATTCCACTAACATTATTAAATTCTCTATCTCCTATTTTACAATAATATTATATACATAATATCCTCTTATCCTTACTCTGTTTACGTCAAAGACTCCAGATACAACTATTTCAATCAATCCAGCCTCATTATCAGCCGCGTTTACTCAAGCCCAAAACAACCTTCAACGCTCGACACTGCACCCAACATCGCAGAATCTAGCTCTCTCTCTCTCTCTCTCTCTCTCTCTCTCTCTCTCTCCCTTGTATACCTATACAGGAAGAAGCGGCAGCGTCAGCGAGCGGCTGCTATCTCTACGGGAATAAGGGCCCGATCACGCGTGTAACGCGCGGATTATTAATCGCGGAATAATTTGACGCACACACACCACACACAGCACCTGCGTCGACCTTATGCGCCCCTCCCCTGTCTCCTCCTCCCTCCGCGTCTGCTCTTTCGGCCGTCGAGCCGAGTTATTGACTTCGCAGATTTGCGCTAATGTGTCTTCCGATAGTTCGCGCTCGCTCGCGCCAGCGACGCCCTCAACTCGTAAACCGGGTGGATATATAGATACGGGCGAGCGCGAGCTGAGCTGCAGCCGCGCATTTCGCTGTATAAGTAAACACCTCAGCTGTTTTTAACAGTAATAAAGAATAATAATGAAGCAGTGCAAAAACAGTAATATTGCCGGTGGTTTTGTATGGGTACGAAACAAGGGCTCTGATAACAAGGCGAAAGTATAAATTAAGTATTTGAAGAACTTGAGGGAGTTATCCTCTAAAATCAAAAGTCTCGAGAATTTCTGAAATTTTGAGAAAAATCAATTTTTATCTCGAAGAATACCCCTGCAAAACTTCAGATCTCTGTACCATATAGATTTAGAGCTATACTCGGCCAAAGTTCACGCATTTCGGGTCTTATTTCAATAGAATATGGCGATTTCAACGAAACATCCATCAATATGAGTTTATTTCAGCTCAAGCGATTGAGCAAGTCTAGAGAAATGTCTTAAAATCTGGAAAAAGATTGGATAAAACTCTGATAAAACATATATTTTCATTTCTAGAATCTTGATCCATACAGTAATGACATAATATTAATCTAGTGATCGTAAATCTCACTTTTGATCATAACTACGTAAAATAACTGGAAAAGAATTCTTTTGTACCATTCTTATTTTACATATAACGAAATTAATGTATTTTCTGATTTTTATTCTTCAACTTTGTTTTAACTCATATAGTTGATGGATAAGTCTTAAAAAAATCCTTAAAGCAAAATATGACGAAGATGGCAGGAAATATCGAAAATTATATAATCTTATATTATATTATATAAGATTGAAGACATCTTAGACATCAAATTATCAGAGAAATTAAATCGTGCAGGCTTAATTCTGCAGGTCATGTAACTAGAACGGGAAATAAAAAAGCAGCACATAGGATCTTAAAAGGAAATAAAGGACCCCTATACATACATCAAGCGAAGGTGAAAGGAGAATAGTCAACTAGACCTAGAAAAGTAAATAGGGTATGAATAAACAACGCTTACCGAATTAGCAATAAATAAAGAAAATTAGCACTCTTGTAAAGATTAGTAATAAACTTCATTCTGAGTTTCAAATATCTAATTAAAAACAAAATAAATGAAATGAAAAAATTAATTACTACAACTCACGAACGATCTCAAATTAACCAACCAAAAATCTTCTTACCCAAGCCCGAACTTTCCACCCAAAGAACAAACACTCACGTACCTCCACTTCCTCCAAATCCGCCACAACCTCGACTTTTAATGAACTTCATCCCCTCAAATAAAAACTCTTCCTCTCCACTGCTTCCCAACTTGCAGACTACGAGCGGAATAAAAGGCGCAAGAAACAACGTGCGCACATATGTCTCGTCTCTCTACGGCAACATCTTCCGCCCTCATCCTCCTTCTTTTTTACCCCGCTCGCGCATATCTGGAACGCTGCCGGACTCTCTCTTTCTCTCTCTCTCTCTACGATCGCGACCCATAAAAGTCCGAAATAACTCTTGCTCCCGTCGCGTCGTCGTCGATGTCGCGGTCGTCCGGTAATACTAGCCAGTGCTACGTTCCCCCCTATGGGCGAGGCACTGGGACAATATCGGCCCGGTAATAAATTCGCAATTTCCTTATTACGGGTAATGCCCCGGTCGGACGCGAGCCTGCGCCGCCGCCACCGCTGCAGTGCTATAGTCGTTAAGGGGGAAAAACAGAGATAGAGAGAGAGAGTATGGATACGCGAAGGGATAGGAGAGAAAGGGGCGGAGGACCGTATAAATATCCCGGGTTCCGGTGATCCCGTGACTTCCGGTCAGCCGCAATGACTTATACACGCGCTCTTACTCTCTCTCCCTATACGTGTGTGTATACATACGCGTCCAGCTCGCGTCTCGTGCGCCAAATATCCGAGAGCCACCCCCTTTTTCGGGCACGGCTGGCAATGGAATTTGTCGGGGAGGTTTCCGCCCCCCAGCGATGACCACTGATAAATTTACTGGACTTGGCTTTTTGGCGAGCGTACACGCGAGACATAGAGAGAGAGAGAGAGAGAGAGAGAGCCTTTTTGCGATGCGATTTTTCCGCGCTCTCCTTTAGGATTTATCCTGTCAGGATATATGTGTGTATGGCGAGAGAGAGGAAAGAGTTGGATAGGGGAGAGAGAGAGATTTATTACTCTTAGACTTAGTTTGCGAGCGCGGACACGAGCGTAGTGTGCATGGTACTCTGCGCCGGTGATTTCAATGGATGTGTTTGAATTGTTCGTCGGGCCGGGGAGGAGCGCTGCACTGTTCTCAGATGTATATTGGGAATTTTTAAGGAACAAATTTTTTACATATTTCGAGTCGTTGCGTGATGAAAGAAATTCTGGAAAATTTACTGGTTTTACTATTTTTATTAAATCATTTGAAATAATCTTCGCCGTAAAAATAAAAATATTAATTTGATTAAATATCTTTTTGGATTTTTCTTTGAAGACTAAGTGGCTAGTCGTGAAAGATTTGGCGATCAATGTATTTAAAACTCTTTCAAAAAAGTAATTGGGATGTGGCATGGCATCAAAAAATTTACTGGTTTTACTATTTTTATTAAATCATTTGAAATAATCTTGGCCGTAAAAATAAAAATATTAATTTGATTAAATATCTTTTTGGATTTTTCTTTGAAGACTAAGTGGCTAGTCGTGAAAGATTTGACGATCAATGTATTTAAAACTCTTTCAAAAAAGTAATTGGGATGTGGCATGGCATCAAAAATATTTTCAAAACAGTAAGGTCTGTCTGTAAAAATGTCGAAAAATATTCGACACGAACTTTTTTATTTTTGCAATTGAATCATCCTTAGCCAAAATGCTAAAGGTTGACAAGCATTGTAGCGTCACGATATTATATAAAAAATATAAATCTGAGTATAATATTTATATTTTATTCCCGGGCAATCATGAACATAATGATATCGAAACCCGGGAATATTTACCGGTTATAAATGGGAATATGAATATTCTTTGTAATCTGTCCATTACAGGTTTTCTCAGTGCAACTTGAGTACTTGGAGTTGCTATCTATACAACATTGCTCATGCAAAAGTAACATACATTTCAGGAGAGTATACACGTGCTCCAATGCGCAGGTCGGTTAAAATACATAAAAACAACTTTGTGCTACATTATCATCATAACAAAATTTAAAAAAAAGAGAATATTTCAATGTAAAAGTGAAGAAGTAAAACTAAGCAGATCCAAACACCAAGTCTAAAGTACAATGCACAATAGACCAGTATGGAGCATCAGCTAGTAATTGTCGTCGACTCATTTACCCGAAAATTTGCGGCTTACAAACGTACGCGCTGGGACTCTATAGGAAAAGGGGCGAAATAAATACGTACTTACACACCACTGGAGGAAAGAACTTTTCAATGGGTGAGAGAACGCGCGTGTCGCGCGTTTATTGCTCTCTCCTCCCACCACCCCCCACCCCCCGCTGCCGCTGCATTGGTCGTTGAGCCGTTTCACTTACTTTCATTAACGACCAAGCTCTCTCTCTCGCTCGGTTAATGCTCTCCGCGCTGTTTTTCATGCGTCGCATGAATATCGCCGCGATATTTTAAACGGCGTATTTACCACGCCATTATGGACGCGCGGCCAATTTTATCGACCCGCGCGACGTGTTGTGGAAGGCGCGGCTTCGGTTTCTAATTAACTTGTTGGTGGTGTTCGCCGCGGGCAAGCTGATTAAGTATTATAATTTGGTGCGTATTGGGTGTATTTGTGGTTTTAATTATGCGACGGGGGACTGGTAATTGCTGCTGCTGCGAGTTTTGATTTGGAGGTATTTTTGTTCTTTCGTTTCGGGAGTTCACGATATTTCGATACGTAATACCAGTGTAATGCTATGTCGACAAAATTAGTAAAATTCATTTTAGTAATAAGTGACTGCTGAGAAGAGGGTAAGTTTTGTGTGTTTTATATTATTTTAAAAGCTACTAATAAAGATTGTATGTGAGACCAGGGTCAAGTGAGCCGCAGGATAAAGTGAATCATAATAAATCATTTAGTAAGCATGTCTTTTTACTAAATGATATATTAATATCTATTGATAATGGTACATTATTTTTAAAGATAAAAAACCTGAAAGAATCGTGTGTTATCTTGACGTTAAATCTAGAAAAGACTCAGTTTATCTCGACCTAGTGAATAAAAATGAGATTTCCAAAACAGTTAAAGAATAATTGATTAGTTATTTTGTCATTTATTTTGATTTTTTTAACACAGTTATATAAATGCAAAATTTGGATATATTAAAAAATGATAGATATTTAAAATCTTTCAAAGAAACCCGAATTCTTGCCCATTTATTTTACATTAAAAGCAAAAATTATGTGTACAAGTATATTAGCAGTTTAAGGGAAGAAGATATAGGTTTCTGGTCAAAAATTCGATTTATTTTTAATTTGTTTATATTAATTCTTAACCGTTTTTCATAATAATGAAAGAAATTTCACAAGAAAATTTGACTTCTTTAAACTGTTTTATTATTTAAAAATATTTTCGTTATTAACTAAAATTTAATGTTTTTTAACATTTGCGCGACAAAAAAGTTAAATAAGTACGCTCTAAGTAAGACTAAACGTCAGTACTAGGCAAAACCCCATGTCAATGGTGGTCTAAAAATAATATATTCCATAAAACAGAAAAGGTAAGTCAATTTTCTCAATTCTTTATTTTCTGAACTTTAAGTTGCATTTTGTACACCAGATTTTCATTTTAGGTTTTAGATGAATGGTAATCTACTTTTTAAATTAATTTTTTATAAATCTATGTTTAGACCTATTGATAAAAGTTGAAGTATAAATTTTGGCTTGGCAATAATCATAATAAAATACATGATTTTTGTGGAAATAAAAAATTAAAAACTTAATTTAGCTATAGAATTTTTTAGATGCAAAAAAAAATAATATTGTAACATAGATTTCTGAGATTTACTTAAAAGAATACATAAATTCAAGCTGATCAAAATTCAGCAATGCCTGTTGCGCAAGACGATAATCAAAATAATGTTCATTTTTTTAAAGATATTCTGGCTGTCTGATATTTTAAGGGCGGTTTAGGGGGATATTAACAAGTGCAAATATGTTCTTTTTACGTATTATTATTTACAAAAAAAGAAAAAATGTATTTGTCAATGCTTAACAGATTTTGGATTTTTCTGTAGCTTCCTTCCTTAATATAACATGTTATTGACAGTTATAATGGCTTACGATGTGCGATACATGTGATCTATGTCCGTATGGCCTCGATAATTTTTATATGAGAAAAGTATAACTTAAAATACTTAAACAAATAAATTCTATGTAATTTTATTTAAAAAATATATACTTTAAAAGTAAAAATCCGATTTGAAGCTTTATCCCATAATTTCCCCTTATCTTCTTAATTGTAAAATCTAAAAATGTATAGCAAGAATCGAATTTACAACAGAATTAAAAGCAATAAATTGAATAATCAAATAAAGCTATATTTCTTTCAAATTAAATGTATAAATCCTGTAGCTGAACAAAGCACATGCAAATTCATCACGTACAAAGCGCACAAAAACACACAGTAATTCCGCTCACTCGTTCTCAGCCCGAAATAAAAGTAAGGCATGACTCCTCCAACTTCCTCAAAAGTCATCGGCCGCTCGCGCGAACGGGGACTCAACAGGTCGCGGAATTATTAAAAAAATTCTGAAGTGTCGCTCTCGTCGTCGTCGCACTTTGGCATTTATGCGCGCGAGCACGCCTCGCGCTGCGCACAATGCACGCGTGAAATCCGTCCCTCTTTCGCGCGCGAAATTGCGAGCGCACGCGCGTATATATGAAAAAATTAAAAAAAAGAGAAAAGGAGCAAGACGAGTCTGGCTGATGTGCATCTCGCATCGCAAAATCACGAGTATAAAGGAATTATATTGAACGGCAGCTCAAGGGGGCTCCAGGAGTGTCACTCGCAATATTCGTATTCGTCGTTGTCGTCGGCGTCGCCCAGGGCTTTTCTCTTCCTTATCGCGCGCGCGCGCGCGAACTCGGGAGAGAATGCGTCGTTTGTTGGGCGTATCGCGCGGAGGTTCACAAAGGCGGAGGAAATGATTTTTGAGTTATGAGAGGTGTGCTTTGACTTTCGGTGAAACTCCAACTTTCACTTTTTAAGTGTTCAAGAAAGTTGTTATTCTGATAGGGGTTAAGACAATGTCTAGGGTTTAAGGTAGCATTATGGCGTATTTCGACCAAAATTTCCAAATTATTTTATTCATTTTTCTTCACTTTAATTATAAGAATATTTTAAAACTTGCCAGATCTCAAGACTCGACATTTTAACAAAGTTATAGCCATTCATGTAAAGTAATCTATATTAGGCAGTATGCAAAATTGAAACTCTATATTTCTATCTTTATGTACAATGTTTTTCCTACACATGTTGTATACTTATGTTTATTATTATTTTAGTATGTTGTTAAAATTTTTAGCTATAAATAATCAATATAAATAGAGATGTATAGAGTGACGAAAGGTATGTTTAAAAAAATGTTCTCCTCGTGATAACGATTTCAGTTGGTTTATTGATGTGAAACAAAAATTCAACAAAGAATCTTTATTAGTATGAGTATGGCTATTGCCGGACTAGAATTATAAAAGAAAATTAAAATCAACAAATAGGCAGCAATTTGAAAGAAAAAAACAATTTCCATGAAAAGTAACGTTTTAAAAACTTGTCATATTCGGAAGAAAATCCGTTGAAATAATGAAACTTCAGTAAAAATTATTTTTCTGTTATAAAATTTAGCATGAGCAAAGTACCCACACAGCACTGATTAGATAAAACGTTTCTATTTACGAAATAAATACAATAGCCAAATAATAACAATAAACGAGCTTCTACTTAGAGTATGACAAAATTAACGCGCGTTTACAATTCAGCAAACTTTTATTTTCAAATTACTTTTTTAGATGCTTTTAAAAAGCCTTAACAATTTACAAGACCTCCACCGTTTCAATTTTGAAATAATACTTAATCAGTGAAGAACAACATGTATTTGTTCATAATGCTTTTGATCACAGTTCTTATAAACGTGCGTCATATTTTATAAACAAATGAACATGGTTCTTCAAGGATTAGGTATTTTTGCAAAATAAAAATGTTGGAGTTCTTGCAAATTGTATAAGGATTTTCAAAAGCATCTAAAGAACATCATAAGTTTAAAAATAAACATTTGTTGGGTTGTAAGCGCGCGTTAATTTTTTCATACTCAAGGAAGAAGCTCATTTGTTGTTATTTTTTGTTATTACATTTTGTTCGTAAATAGAAAGGTTTTATCAAATCAATGCTGCATAGTTACTTTAAACATAATACTTCATGACAATGAAATAATTTTGACTGTATTTCCTTGATTTCGATGGAATTTCTTCCTTAAAATTCATTTTCCTCAAGAGAAAATATAATAACGGCTGGTAGCAAGAGTGAGGACTGATTACTAAACTGTTAAGTAGATGAAATTTAATTTAAAATATGCCGAACTGAGATCTATGACTAAGAATAGTAAATAGCGTTTTATTACTTAATATGCTCTGCAAGTTTTTAATGTTTATAGGAAATTAAAGCATTTAGAAATTATATATGGATAAGAATCTTCGTTCAAATAATTTTCTTTCTAAAATTGTTAACAAATTAAAATATTTGGTGCTATGTCGGATATAATTCATTGCCCATCCGTTCAGAACTCAGTACCCACCTCCATACAACGAATCCTAGACAGTAAATAGTCTTGTATTATTTAATCATTAAATAGTTATTATTGTTTTTCTTTGTGTATAGAATCTAATATAATTGTTCTCAATAAACCTTCAAAATATTGCTCAGTAGTATTAGAAATCAAAATACTTTTAATTTCACCATAATTCTACTCTAAGATTATTTTGTTAAAGCATATTGCGATTTTCAAAATTAAAATCAATTTTCAAATACAAAGATAGCATTATAACGAAGTTTGTGAGCTGCGATTTCTTGATTTTATTCTTAACTCGTTTTATTATATTTTTTAAATACTGTATATATAAGCTTATTTCGGCTAGTACAGTAAGCCAGATAAACACGAGTCATATGTATAACTATATAACTTTTGAAATATATCATTTAGATTAACAACTGATAACTCGCATTCATGAGCGCAAAGTATAGTAGAATCCATTGCAATAAACAGCTAGCCAACAACGATTTTTCATAAAAAAGAACATCTATCGTCGTTTTCCCGTAATACGAATATCCACACCCACACTCGCACCCACGCACGCCGGCAATAATGCGATGCAGGCGGGGGTGGGTTCGGACGCGGGCGAGCGATGATCCGGGAGCAATATACACGCGCCCTGTATATAGCTGACGCGAACCCCGTGGCGATACAAGACTCCCGCGCGCGATTCTTTGACGCCGGGACGTCGCGTCGCGATATTGCTTGTCTTATTGGGGCGTGACAGGGCACTTCTATCTTTTTTTTTCTCCGTCAGCTCTATACGCTGGATTCTCCTGTATATTCGTGCGGAGAAGGAGAGGAGAGAGCTGCTGCAAGAGCCCGCTGCGTTGTGTATGTACATAGCTTCGAATTTTGCGATAGAGTTGACGCTGAAGTTTTTTCTCTTGCGATGAAGCGAAGCTTTTGGGTGATATTAATCGTTGGGGAAATAGTAAGTTGCGGTGACGAGGTCAAATTTACATGTATAGGAAATTAGCTTGCCTTGGGTGGATGTTAAAACTGATTGTGAAACGAAGTTATCTTTTTTACTGAATGCTTTTATTTGACTTGACTTGACTTGACTGTCCGTTTGTCCGTCTATTTGACACGCTCAAATCTTGAAATAAATTATTTACCTACTTCTTGATAAGCTACGTAATTCAAAATTTATGAGTGTGTGCGTCTATATGTGTGCATGTGTGTATATGTGTATGTGTGTACAATAAATGAGCTAGTAATTTATTTAATAATAGAATTTTTATATGCATATGATTTATTTGTTTTGTTAAATAATTGGCAAATAACTGTCAATCTATATTTTCTTCATATTCAGTTGAAGTTACATAAAAATATACAAATCTCGAAGTTTAGTTCAGATTTTATGATTTTTCTACAAGTAACATACACCAAAGTTTTAGTAAAATTTTCTTAAAAGTTTTATTAAAAGTTTTATTTAAATTAGAACCTGCATCATCGGTAGCCTTGTTTGATGTCAAGGGAGTACTAACGGTAAGAGATTGACGGTTCAGAAAAATCTGAAATTTATGGTTTGTGTAGATATTAGTTAAAAATTACTCAGCTAAATTGTGGTAAAACTTTGGACCGTGAGAAAAAAAATGATAAACATTTCAATTTTCATAAATTGCAGATCTTTCTCTTCAACTCTTGATTGTATAATACGGACGGTTCAGAATTCGCTCAAATTTGGTAGATTATTAGTTAAAAACTAAAGAATAATTTGAGTGCTTGAGCGTAGTAATAAATAAATAAAAATAAAAACCGCTGCCAATTCATTGTCACTTAGCTTCCTCAAACTAAATAAATTGTTTCAATATGAATTTGTTTATTCTAATACAGTTTTTTAATTGCTCAATTTCTTTCTTATTAATATTTCAAAAAGAGTGCAAATCATTATAAAACAAAAATGAGTCGATGAATTAAAAAAAATATATTTCATTTCATCAAAAAACGAAAAAAAAATGAGCTATTCATAAAACACACACACACGCACACACATACACACACATCCATATGGACATTTTCTAACATGTTTTTAAGAAAACTTTTTTTTACTATCACAAAGACTCCTTTTGGAGGAAGAAAAAGGTACAATTAACCTAAATAAATGAGTGAAATCAGCTTCTATGTGAAATTTTTTATTGATAATTATGATAAATTGAATAGCTTAATCAGAATGTATAATCATTATTTAATGTAAGTTGATTTATGCAACTTCTGTTATTAAGTATATCGCACGAATAAACAAGAAATAGAAAAGTGCACCTATATTAACTAGCTAGCTACCGGTAGTACTCCCTTAAAGCGAGCTTATTAGTACCTTATATTATAGAGTATCTTTGTTCAAAAGATAAATCAATTTGGAAATTCACAATCAATAATCTGATAAAGGACGGTGGACAAAATACAGTTCCTTTCATTGATAATTATATCTGACTTCTGATCAAGATTCTGGTCAAGCAAGATGTCGAACAATGTCAAGTATTGCCTATCGCAATAAATTACTCACAAGATTTAAGCAAATAGATCTATGTTAAACAATAAACGATAATAAAAAATATGAAGTGCAATACACGATGTGTCTATTACAGTAATCGCATCATCTCTGCTAACAGCAGCGAGCGACAGACTTTTCCTTTCATGAAAATAGTGCGAATAATTGTGCGTGTAAGTGAGTGCAGAGTGGATACATGATTAGCGATACATTATAGTATAACGGAGCGCGGCTTACAAAAAATAAATTTTCATGGACATATCCATTAGTCATATACAATATAAAAGTTCGGGTGACGTGTGTTTATCTTTATGAAGCTCAATACTTTTTAACAACGAAGCATATTTTATTGCATGTGTTGCAATCTTTATATCCATATTTTGTTTCTTCATAGAACCAGTGTGTGTGCATGCGTGTACGCATGGGTGCGTGTGTGTGTATGTGTGAGTGTGTGTGTATGTGTGTGTGTGTGTTTGTACGTCAGGCGTAACCAAAAGTGACATCCGCCGCTATGGAAATACATGTATTTTAATGTATTTCATATGGCTGAAGTTGCCACATTTGAGTTCGCTGTTATACGTGTGCATTAGGGTGGTCCAAAATTCCCAAATTTTTTAATTTTCTGAGTGTAATTATTAAAAATAGTAGGAAATATAGAAAAAAATCATAATTCTGTCATTTTTTTTATTTTAAAATTTTAGCAGCTATTTATTTTGACCTAAAGTTATTAAAACTCGGGTTTTCAGATCGATGTATATATAGCCATCTCCAAATGATCTCAAAAAACATTCTCCAAAACGAAATATGTTTATTTTTTTATTTTCTACTTTTCCAGGGGGTTACTTGAAGAAAAATAATAGGAATATCTGCTTTTATTTGAATTTGGCACATTTTGGTACATCCAAGCAGGTGCTAAAATGTGCTAAAATATGCTAAAATATTCTAAAGTCAAATAAAAGCACGTATTCCATCTATTTTTCTTCAAGTAATGCCCTGAAAAAATAGAAAATAAAAAAATAATCATATTTCGTTTTCGACAAATGTTTTTGAGACTATTTAGAGGTGGTTACATCGATTTGAAAATAGTAGTTTTAGCATCTGTAGGTCTAAAGAAAAAGCTGTTAAAATTTTATAATAAAAAAACGACAATGGGATTATGATTTTTTCTATATTTCCTTCCATTCGTAAGCATTACACTCAGACAATTAAAAAAATTGAAAATTGTTGGCCACCCTAGTGTGCGTGTGTGTGTATGTGCATGAGTGCAATAAATAATTTAGATACATGCATACTTTTTTATTTGAGCTTTATCAATTCTATATGTTTGCATTATTTTATTATTATTATTAACTACATTTATTAGGACATTACTACATCACTCCGTTATTACTACATTTATTTATTTTTTTCTTTTATTCTTTAAATTCGCCATTCTTTCCATCAGTTTACTCTCTCAAACAATTTCATAAACAAAATATTCCGCTGAATTTGCACGAGCAACTAAAATTCTCGCAACCCTTTCTCTCTTGAAATTCTCCACCTTCCAACGTCAACTTTTCCATCTCGAAAAATGTTCTCCCCCTCGTTCTCCTCCACCTTTCCTTCCGTCCCTCAGAAGCAGGCGAGTTTGCGTTCGTTCGCGAAATTAAACTTGCAGGCGCAGGCAGCGGCGAGTAGCCCTTCCCGCGCGAGTCCCCGAGTCGATTCGCGGCAAACCGAGCGTAATCACTCGTATGGAAAAGTTGGCGCTTGGTCATCGAGAAAAAGGAAAGAAGAAGAAGAGGAAGAGAGAGTGTGCCCACTCGTTTTTTTTTAACTTTTTCAGAACTTTGGAACCCTTCGCCGAGAAAGAACAAGGGAATGGGAAGTCGAGAGACATGGTCATGCAGCCGTTATAAAGTATGTGACCGTCGTATTTTTTGCGAGTGCTTGTGCAAGTACTTTCGTGGTATTTTGCAATCGAGAATTAATGTAAAGTGATCGTTTAAATTACATTATTGCGGGCATTTTGAACATTTATTTTGTTCATTTTGAACGATATAAATGGTGATTTCGATGGTATATTACCTATTTGAAAACGAAGATAACAAAATGAAAATATATTATTACATTAAGAATGCAATCTGTCAAAGTTCGTAGAATTCATATAAGTGATTACCTTGTATACGTACAAAATAAGGAAGTTTCATTTTCGTTTTAAAATTACGAGACTGTTCTTAGAAGTACGAAAAGCCGTTCCTCGAATCAAGTCATGCGTGCAAAAATGCAATACAACATGAATCTTGAGAAATTTTACCGATCATGCTACTATCGTAAAATGTTGGAATATCGCTATACTTTAGCATAGGTATGTGTGTAACTGTAGTTCTACACGACTACATGCGTGTACAAAAATGAATCGACTTACTAAGAAATGTTCCAAAGACATAAACTGCAATGCGAGTTTAGAAAAGATTTGGGAACTGTAGCTTTTTAGTCGTACTAGAGTGTCTAGTTAGAGCAGTCGTACATTGCTGACGTTATTCCTTCCTTGTGCGAGTTTGACTAAAAGAAAGTTATTTTATAAAATATGCATTGTGTTTTATCATTTATTTAACACCCATTTCCAATATAACAGGAAAATGTACGCACTAATACGATATTTTTTACTAACAAGGTTGCTGCATGCGCGCATGCATAACTCCTCAGAATTAACCGTTTTTCAAGCTTGTAACTATTATTATTGTTATCATAGTCCGAGTCCGAGTTGGAACTGAATATATTGGTATACAAGTTATATTGAGTATATAATATTACCCTAGATTAGTTTTTTGTGAAATGCATACTATACTCTTTTTTTTACCATTTTTTACAGTTTAGCCATATACTTAAAGACCACCTTGAATTCTTATTTCACCCACCCAAGAACGTTAAAAATCTTTTCCCAGTAAGCAATCTAAAAAAGCCTTGGCTGGAAGCTCCAACCGGATCGAAATGGAAGCGGGGAGGTCAGAGGGTAGAGAGAGAACGGCTTATGTTTAATGGAACTCTCCTCCAACGTCTTCACGGAGGCGGTATAGTAGTAGTGGACACGTCATTTATCTTTCAGCCATCCCACCTACGCGTCATGTGCCCGCCGCCGCTCGCCGCCATCTTGGACACTGCCTCCGCCGCCACTCCTTTCTCTCTCTTTCTCTCTCTCCTGTTTCTCATTTTTCCTCCGCGACGCGTTTGGCCTTGCTCGCTCGCACTTTCTACTTAGCTTCCGCGCTGGCTGCTGGACGTTTTTTCGCTTATCTTTTCCAGGTGTTATTTATCTTTTTAGACGTTTCTTCGCTTTCTAGCTTTTGCTTGCTTTTTTGGTACTGAGATTGTTCGTAAGTTAAGCTGCGATTTTATTTCTATGAATAGGAAAAAATAAGACGTAGAGGTTGCATCTGATAATGCTAGAATGAGATTTGATAATATGTTGTCTAATAAACTCATCTAGTAGATATATTGCGACCACGGAACCAAAAGATGGTGTATTAAATTTTGACAGGTTTATAAGAGAGACAATTGAAATGTTCCTTGCTAAATAAATAAAAGAGAATGTGTAACCTACTACATTTAAGCACAAATATTATTTGAGAATTAAATTTGACCTTTAAAAGTCAAGAATATCCCAAAATTGGCTGTAAAAGTACAAAGAGTTATTCTCTTAACAAAATTCTCTCTTTTTCTGAAAAGTAATATCCGAAAACAATGTTCTATATATGGTCATACATGACACCCCATATGAGGAATTCTACAAATAATCTACTCTAAGAGGGCTCAAAAACTGAAGAAAAAAATGTCGATCACACCTCTACAACAATTTTTTTCTTGTTCTATAGGTCATGTAATAGACGGGAAAAATATCGTACCAACGAAAACCGACATCCACATTATTTTTTATTTAAATTAAGTTTAAAACTAGAAACTGCAAAAATGCGTTTTTTCGTAAATTGCGTATCGGTGTACATTACAAGGGACAATACCTATAATACAAGGTGCGTAAAAAATTTCGATTAATATTTTAGATACTTGAAGCGTACTTTTATATACATTTACATAATATTACCTACTAAAGTCATTTTAAAAAATTCCAGCTGATTTTTAAAGGAGTATTTGAGACTGATATGAAAAATTCCACTAGATTTTTTAAAGAGTATTCGCAACTTTACAGTTTTTTAGTATAGCTTTTTAGTATAGTTTTTTAGTATGTATAGTATTTTTTAGTATATTACCAATGAATATTGAAAACAATTTATTTTATTTCAAGATAATAATTATAACATAACTTAATAATTATTCAAAATTATATGTGACGCAATTTTTCGACATGTTGATTATTTTATTGTAATCTTTGTTATTTATGTTAAATATATTTTTTTCTCTTTGAATCTTTCTGAGGTGCAGTGATTTTACACAAAATTTGTGTTGGATGAACGGTCTGTATATCATGTTTTTTAGGTCATGAACAAATTTTTCCATCTCTGTTCAAAACTTAATTATTAGCGACTCGTTTTTAATTTTTTGCATTACACCAGGATACCATTTTTCATAAATTACAACAATCCAATCATCTATTTCAAAACTAGTTCACTGATTTATATGGTGTATCTGTAATAGTTTCATCAGTACTGTATATCACCTTAATATGTATTATATAATGACTACAATCAAATGTTGAATAACATGAATAGCAGGACAAGTTTTTTCGGGTATCAAAGTGTCAATTAATGTCTTCTTCTACTGCTAAAAAAGTATCAACTTTACAATTTGATTGGTTTACAAAATAAACCATATCTTTTGCGCATAAAACATTACTTCCACACGTAACATGTCTATCGCATAATTCTTTTATTGTACCACGATACTGTCGGTTACACTTTTGCCATGTCCAGCTACTGAATAATTCCATGAAGCGCTTTTAAGATTCAATTTTTTGCAAAAGTAATTGAATAAATAAAAATTTGTTTTGTTCTTATATTGTGTGGTGGGGCCGTCAGGCTGAAAGTGCATGATCTCTACTTGTGGTATTATCTCTAGTATTCTATCCAAGACAGGAGTTAAAAGTGTCCATACTACTGCGGCGTCATGCCGTAAGCAGTCCGACATTACGGAGAACGATTGAAATTTGTTTCTTTGAAAAAATCTGTCTCCTTAATAAATTTTCTCTGTAAATTTTCAATTGTATCAGCCAAATATCTTCTACGCAGGAGTAGAGCTTTAATCCTTCGAATAGAATGAAACTACATTATTTTTTACGATTAAACGTCTATTTAAAGCACTATTATTATGACAATGTCTTTGTTGATAATGGTAACTGATAACATTAAATTCATTTTTTGGTGCACGTTTTTAATAAAAGATTTTGTTGCTATAGTTGAAAATATTTGCTTATACGTTCTGTTTGTTAGCTGCGAATAATTCTGTTTTAATGTTTTTATTAAAGTTTCACAGTAGTTAAGCTCTATTATTTTTTTCCTTAGTAACCTCTTGACTTGGTGGTGTTTATTTGAAACATTTTCGAATTTTTTTCGCTATTTAACTGATTGTGATTTTTCTTTTGTGAGTTCCTGCTTTAAAAGATATATTTCATTTTTAAAGTTCTTTTCTATTCGTCGCGACGATCTTTGCTGAGGTACTGAACCAATTTTTAAATTCTCGAAATTTTCGGTTATTATTTTGAATTTATTTCGGCTGCGTGTATTTATTCTAGATCTAGAAATGGTATATTTTATGCTCGTATATAGTGTTTAAACAAGCAAATTAATATTTGATATTATGACTAATCTTACCGCTCATTACTATTTTTATTTTCTAGTTCTGTTTGTAATTCCTGTAAAGGCTGTTCAGATGTTGAAGGTTTCGCGGAATCAACAGAGATTCCGTGATCACTAGAATTTACGTTTTGAAGATTTTTGGTCGGTGTATTTGATTGCATTACACTAGGTGCATTTAGTCTTAATATATTGCGAGTTTTAAAAACATTTATACATAGTTTGTTCAATCTAACAAATTGGTATATAAATTTTGTATATAAATATTATATATTTCTCACCGTTTCTCCTTTGTTGAAGCGTGTAATTCTTTTAACCAATTTTTTTCCTTGTTAATTGTACGCTTTGTTTTGAGATCATCTTTTTTTTCTTAGATTTAACCCGTAAACTCGTTTTTCTAATAACATTATATACAGGTTTCATTTTATTGCTATTTATACCATACCTGTGATTTTATACAATACTTCAGTTACATATCAAGTAATGTCATTCGAATCACTTTCCAAAATCCGTTAAATTTATTTGGCAACAATACTAACCTTCTGATCGATATCGGGAATATGCCATGTGCTTTGTCGGTAACCCATTACCACCCGCTACCACCTGTTACTGTCAGTATCCACGACATCGGCCCGCCGACCAATGAGAGCGTAGATAAGGACGAATAATTCGCTTGCCCGCGGCGCGGTTTGTTCGCTCCTGTTCGAAAAGCTTACGCTGGACCTATGCAGCAATTACCGAATTTCACAATGCTGCCACAATTATTGATTTCACTGAGCGTTGAAAAAGTTGTAACTGTTGATTTACAGTATCCAAGCGTTAACGAAAATATACGAGCATAAACTGCAGCAACTCTTCGTCAATCAGATTTTTTAATATCGTCGAATTCTATACGCCATTTGGTTTTGCATTTTATTGATTAAGGTTTTTAATGTCATAGCTTAAATTTTTTCGAGAGGTAATATTATGTAAAAGTATCTATAAAGTACGCTTCAATTATCGAAAATTTTAATTTAAATTTTTTACGCGCGTTGTATTATATTGTGCCTTGTAATGTACATTGATTCGCAATTTACGAAAAAACGCATTTTTGCAGTTTCGAGTTGTAAATTTAATTTAAATAAAAAGAGAATGCGGTATATCAGTTTTCGTTGGTACGGTATTTTTTCCGTATAATACATGACCTATAGAATAAGAAAAAAATTGTTGTAAAGGTGTGCCTCGACATTTTTTTCTTCAGGTTTTGAGTCCTCTTAGAGTAGATTGTTTGTAGAATTCCTCATATATGGCCATATACAAATTTTGCGTCTATATGGACATATGATAATATAATATTATCCTATATTGGTATATATAACTTACATGTATTTCCGATTTCAGTTTTTGTAATAAGGCTTGAAAAAGGACTTCAGGTAGCTCTAGTGCCCAATTTTGCATATACCATGTAGATGACAACACTCAAACTAACGTACTAAGCTTTGATATTTTTAGTTTAAAAATATTTTTTTTAATAAATATTACTGTAAAAAAATGATTGTATGCATCCATATATGACCGTACATGTGCATATATAATATGGATATGAATGATCTTTTCTTGGGTACAATTGTAGTGTAGAGAGTTTCAATTTTTGTTATACGTGCGAAACTGATAAATCGTGTTCACTCCTTACGATCAAATAGGTTTGATGGCAATTTTTTATGTTTTAAGTCGATACATCACTAGTTAGGTCAAACCACTTATATAGAACAATAAGATCTGAATACATTACAACTTATTACATACATGTAAACATGTCCTTGTACATACATGTAAACATGTCTATTAATTAATATATAAATGGTTTAGCTATTAATTTAGTTTAATTCACCCGTATAAAGAAAATACAAAAATTCCAATCACAAAATGACACATACTCTAAACCAAATATTTGAACTACTGCATTTTTCGCATTAACGTCAAGGTACTCCAATGCAACAACCAGGCGTAGAATAAACTATTTTCACGTCCGCGCTCCAAACCTAATCATGTTTCTCGCCTTATCCGCACTCTTCTCGATCTATTTCATTTTTACTGCTTTGTTTTCCTTTATTTTCTCGCCTCTGCAGCTCGCAGCTCGCGCGCCGCATGCTCTTTCCCGTTTCATCACACGTTCTAGCGCCGGTGCTACGTGCCGCGCAAGACGAGAGCGCCGGTCCCTCTCTTATCTCTTATCGGGCTCCTTCGTCTCGCCTCGAGCCCGCTGCGTGCCGGGAATAGTTGCCAATTACCGTAAATTGGAGCCAATATTGCGCGCACTCGCTCGCGCTCTCGGCAGCTGCCGCGCGAATAACGCGCTTATTTGTGTAAATAAAGCGGATTGGCGAAAAAGTTGCCTGCTCGCGAGGCGTGATTTCTTGAGTGCCGTAATCTATGGTACAATAACAATTGTGGCACTGTAATATATTTTAATGATGAGAGAGAACGATGAGGTTTTTCTTAAAGGTTTAAAAATAACTTTAGCTTGAGCTTCAGGGAAAAGTAAAACAGTGGAGGATAATGAAATTTGAAGTTGATATATTTTATAAACATAAATTTTCAAGATAGAATTAAGGGGGTACACCATCTTTGAACCTTGAAATGAAACTTATTTGTATAAGTCCATACAAATTCTTCCTTTCAAAAGAAATCACTCTGAAATACAGGAAATTAATTTTTACTACGTAGAGGTATTTTTGCATACATATTATTGACTTTCTAATTATCTATTTAATATTGTTAATTAATTTTACCATATATGTATGTACAAAAATTTCTATGTAGTAAAAATTAATTTACTGTATTCATACCATAACTATAATGTATTGAAAAGTAATATCCCCAAATCTGGAGAAATTTGGTCGACCGGATCACTTGGAATCCCATGAGTAGTGGATTAGGAGCCTCATAACTATGGTGATTTTTTATGACGTGCTGGATCAAGATTTTGAGTTTTTAACGATTAGCAAATATTTATAGTAATAGAAATATCAAAATGACTGCTTTTGAATGGAAGAATTTGTATGGTCTAATACAAATAAGTTTTGTTTCGAGGTTCAAAGGTGTGTGCCCCCTTAAGACACCTTATGAGATTACATGAAAAAATAATTCATTATGATCGATGTAACAATATATAAATTCAACATACAATTATTGAAAATAATCTTTTAAAGTTTTTTCTGTTTTTGATATAATATAAATTAAAACAGCAATGAAAAGGTTTCTTTACGTACTAATAAAAAACAAATTAAAACGTCAATCTTCAATTAATATTAATAAATTATGTAATTATTCAATAGTCAAAAAATAATATATTATAGTTATATATGAACACTAATTTACTGCAGTTAAAAAAATACTATATTGGCCATAACACTTTTATTCTCCATTATCCTTAAGTAAAGAAATGTCCCTACTAAACTACCTATAAGTATAGTATATCACTAGTAGTATATTATGACTTTATTTTTCAATAAAAATTAATTTCATTGAATGTTATAAACAATGTACAATGCATTTAAAACTGTTCCTATAATATTTCACAAAACGAAAATACACAAATCCGTCTATTCATCACGCAAAAAATAAAAAGAAAATCATTTAGCAACAAAATTGTAACTCGTGTTGACCAAATCTACAATTCAAGCTACACTCCACGTTTCTCTCTTTCAATTCTCGCTTTTAAACTCGATCCGATACAATCCCTATCCTCCGAAAAAAACACACGAAAACAAAATAGAAACCAGAGAAAATTTCGATTTAAACCTGTCGACACCGAACCGCGCGACAATTATACATCGCACCCGCGATTTTTACCTCGCCGCACTGCACGGACAACGAGAGTAACGAAGCAGTGCAATTATACTCGCGCGAGCGTTTTTATATCGAGTGCCGACGCAGCCGCTACCGTTAATTATAGCGATCGCCGGGCTTCGCGCGAATTTCGAATTACTCGCGCCCGCGCTGGGCTTTGTTTCAAAAGCGCGGGTTGACGAAATTTTTTTGCGCGGCGCGGCACGGCGCTGATCAATTGTGCCGCGTGAATCAGAAGCGACGAGTCGCGTCAATTATTAAATCGTTATTAACGGGTCGCCGCGGCTGCGCGCGCGCGCCTATGGGAATATCCGATCGCGTTCGACGCGTATATTGTTCGCTTTTTTTATGCACTTTTAATAAGTTTATTCCTTATCAGTAAAAGTTGAAAATAAAATGTTTGATCGGAAATTTTACCGATATTATATGGGTGTTTTTAAAAATGTTATGTGTTTGTGTCCTATACATGTTTTGCAATGAATAAAAATAGAATTTCATTTTGTTCAGATACACTAGTTATCCATCTGTGTTGTAATTTCATGTGATCTAGCTGTAATTTTTATAATGAGAACTAAATAATTTTTATTGTAAAGCATCCAAATATTCAATGTAAGCCGTTGCGGTATATGTCACAGAATAAAAGTTTCGCAGTTAATATTTCTCTATACGTCCAATCAATCGCATGTTTTAAAAGTACTAATATATTGATATTAGAAGTCTTACCAGAGATCTAATTGAAGATCAATATTAACCCTTTGTTATGCGTATCATATATGGTTATGTACCTTTTCTGAAATAATAAAGAGAAATTGTTTTTCTTTATCATTATAGTGTTTAGGAAATATAAAAACTTTTGTATAGTAGTACTGAAAGAATTAACTAATTCAATTGTGTTTACATGAAATACACAACATTTTTAATAGTACATTATGTAACAAGGGCATAAAGTCGAATATTTTTTCCGCGGGTGAGATTACTGTACAGTTATCACCCGAGGGAAAAAACGACTTTTTTATCGAGTTACATATAGTACTTTATGCCCATCTCAACTGTAGCCACTTTTTGACTTGTAAAGCGGGACGAATGGACTGTTAAAAGAAAATATTCTTAAAAGACAATCGAAAATCAGGGTTATTGGTAGAACTTGATAATATAAAGGAATTTGGACTAATTTCTAATGAAGTCACTTTTTCCCGAATTTGCAAGGAAAAAGTGTAATTTTGGTCTCGCTTTTTAGGGAAGAAATGGCCATTATCGTTCAGATGAGCATAAAAATCATTTATATAATAAATAAACGGAATCAGTTTTTGAGTTTTACCTCCATGTTTATTACAGTAATCATATTTATCAATGTTTCGTATTTAGAAAATAAAATTAATTTGTTATTGCGCTTGCCAAATAAATTAATTGTAAGTAGAATAATGTCAGTTATGGTACGGCAACACCTGGTATACTGAATAGTATTGCAGTTATGAATACTTGCCAGTTGCTAGAGATCAATGTATATATCGTAAATAATTATTTTACTTCTTGTGCAATTTTCTTTCCAAAATAGAAGGTTTCATATAATGCTAAGAACTTCAGATTTTGAGATTGTAATAAATACAACGGTTTTTTAAAAATCTCTGGCTGTGCCCATGCGTACGTGCGCGTGAGTGCGTGTGTTTGTTTTATTGTTTTATTCTTTGTGTCAGAATTCAGAGAAAAAATATTTCTGATTGATCGATGCATTTTTATCTTACATTATATTAAAATATTTATATTTTCGATTGTTATTTCTTCAAGTTTTTCATTCTTGTGAAAATAAGTAAATAATCGAACCTTTTACAGAAATCTAGGCGAGGAAGGAAGTTGAACTTATTTTTAAATTATTTTCAAGTTATCCCCAGACCCTCGCACACTCGTGCAAGCAAGTGTATTTTAACACACCCTCTCACACATATCCCTGCTTCTCAACTCTCAAGAATATTCCAAGAATCGTCCTGCATCCTCGCCAGCACACACCCGGGTATACCAGCAGCTACAAATTCTCGGCCGCGCGATATCCAGCGGAATTCCCTATCTCTCTTTCTCTCTCTCTCTCTCTCTCTCTCTCTCTGGCTCGCTTTTGGCACGAGGCGTGCATGCACATGTACACGTACACCCACGCGCTGCATACACGCTTGGGAGGGTGTGAGAGAGGGCTTGCGATATTCGCCAGTCCGGACACGTAGCCCCGGGCCTCTCGCCGCGCCGGAATATTAGCCGGTGCGCGGCGCGGCCCCCCGTGCATACCGTATTAAGCCCCGAGGGGACTTTGCTTGCTAGAGTGAGAGAGAGAGAGAGAGAGAGGGAGCTTGCACGGCACGTAGTCGCACCGCGGCGTACTGCAGGAGAGCCGCTAGTGCCGCTAGCCAGCCGGCGACATTTACTTAGCCGTGCAGCGCGCTGCTGTGCTATATATATGCTTCTCGGAAACTCTGCCGTTCTCGCGCTTGGATATTTGTGTGTGCGTGTGTGTGCGCGTGTGTGTGTGTATGTGTTTAAGATATGTTTTAGATTTTTTTGGTTGTAGTTTGGAGATGAGATTATTTATTGAAAGAGTGTGCTTTATGGAGTTGGGTACTTTTGGAAATATAAAATTAAAGTGGATAGTTTTTTGGTTAGGTGGTAGCGTTAGCTAGAGGATGTTTTTTATGAGGTTTTGGTGGGTATTTTCTCGTACCTCAAAATTTAGCTCTTATTCAGTAAGATATGAGCTACTTTAATGAAAAATAGGTACTACTTTTAATAGCAACTATATATATGTAAGTTTTGATGCTTGATGAATGAACGAAGAAGGAGAAAGAAATTAACGCAGAAAGCTTTAATCTGAGGAATTTTTCGTTTGACAACATTAATTGACTTTGAAGGTATTGATAGTGAAACGTATAGAAAAATTCACCGTTTTATTTTCTGGATACAATTCTTTTACTGCCTTTGATTGTCAAATTACTTCGCAACAAAGTATTGTTTTAAAACTAAAAAAGCCCCACTGATTAAAGCTTTTGTTGATTACTTTTAATTTTGGTTTGGATAATTTTTTTAATTTAAATCGTTGCAGAATTACGATTAAGAGTAGGGGTAACTATTTGTACTAAAGTAGCACATGTTAGGGACAACATAAGTCAATTAATGATTCTACAAAATGTAGCTAGTACTTGAAAAAGTTATGCTCGATATCTACTCCATTTCGACACCGATATATGTAAAAGTACTTGTATGATACAAAGTCTATGTCAGATAGTACATTCATTTTCCAGATTCGTCGATCACCTATAGTAGTCATATTGCATGATGATATAGCGGTGCCTGACTGTCCCCTAAGTATTACTACTTAGTAGTAAAGAATAACTTAATTAGTTCTACATGTAATGTGTTTATTTCTTGTATAAGATGAAATAACTAACTTTATGATACAGTAAACAATAATAATTAATAATCTTTAAAAATATCTATTTCCAACTCTCTTTCTTAAGGTTTTTTTTTTTTTTTTTTTTATTATTATTTAACGTCGCCATGTTTGTGCTTCCATGTGGTGCTAATCGACGACGGGGGTCTGCGGTGTGTTTGTAAACAAAGCACATGTAATTTTTACAGAGGTGCTTGTATCAATCGGCAGAGACTAGGATTCGAACCCGGGTCACCGGCGTGGGAATCCGACACTCTACCGACTGAGCCGCCGCAGGCCCCAAGGTTAAGGTTTCTTAAGGTTATATTGACTTTATAATTATAATATCGAAATTATTTTTTGTTTGTTTTGTAAAACTATATAAAATAGTAATTTGATACGAATCTAGAAAATCATAAATCAAAGGTAATTGACGAAGTTTCCTATCACTATATTTTAGTCTCTTTTTTTTGACTCTCATATCATTCGAATTATGAGTTTCCTTGCAGTTCTACTACACAAAAACTGGAAACTGATACTTCACATAATTAATTATTTTAAAGTATACCTGAAAAACTAAGTTTTCGTGTTGACCGTTTAACCAGCAAACGCTAAATTATCTTACCACCCACTTACACGCCACTAGCACCAAATCCATCTTTAAAAACTACTTCATCCTCTCTCGTTCCAGTCGCCATTTTGGTGCACACGACGTACAGCTCCACCCCCCCCCCCCCCCCCCTCATCCACCCAACACACAGCCACCAATCTCTCGCACGCAAACACCGCTCTCTCGCAATAAATATACGAGGCGCGTAAACGCCCGCTGCGCCGAGAGCCGAGTTTATTGACGCATGCACATATTTCATAGGGCCGCGAGCGCACATACGCCGTCACCGTTGCTGCTGCTGCCGTCGAAAATGTTTTTGCGCTCTCTCCCTCTTTGTCCATACGCGCGCGCGTACATATACACAGGTATGTGTACGCGTGCATGGGTGTACGTATCGGTGGCCGACGCCGACGCCGAGCGCAAATACTCCTGTATTCATGAATCCCGGGCCGCGGCGCGCTCTCGCCCGAAGGGTCCGCTGTACGTGTGTGTGTCCGTGTGGATGTACGAGAGAGGGCTGCTGGTAGGCAGGCCTGGAGAAAGTGAGGCAGGGGCAGTGGGGAAAATGAAAAAGAAAAGAGACAAAAAATGGAAGAAAATTGCGCTGGAGGGAGCTGGAGGTCGAGGAAAAAATGACGGGAAAGAAACTTGATGCAGTGGCTTTGAAATTGTTTACGTACGTTGGCGAGGGTTGTTTGAGCGTGGGTATAGTTGTCGCGTGAGTTGGGGAGTCGGGTTGTTTGGAATGCGAGACTTGATTATGAAAGTGGAATATATAGTGTTTGAGTACTTGGAATGTGTACAAATTAACCTAGAAAATAGAGCTTTTGCTTTCTCAAAGAGAAAGCTTTGTGTTGGTCAAACATGTTTTTGGGTTTCATTAACGTATAAACATGTTTTATGCCTTGGAAGTCCGAATACACTAGTCTTAAAACACGTCTATATGTATGTGTGCATGTGTGTGCATGTGTGTGTGTGTGTTAGTATGTGGCATATCACCATTCGTTCAATCTGCGGTATAACTTTTTCAAACTTTTTTTATGGCCACTTTTCAGAATTTAAGAAATTTCAAATTTCGTTGTTATATCCTACTTAATAAGTATATAACTATATTTCAATATTATATTATAAATGGAAAACACGCATGTTTTTAAAACTTTTATTCTCTCACTGTCGTTAATGAGGCTTTAGGTCTGTGCTCGTGTATCTTAGCTAGGCGCACGAGTCAAGTGTAACCGGATGCATACGTATTTAGGATGCATATCGACCCTCTTTTTCGACCCCGAAATGTATATTCTAAACGCAGCATTTTCCGAGCGGAAAATCACGGGCTAAAATATCTTAATCTGCGTATCTCAAGGTATTAAAATAATACAAAATTCCAGTAATATCAATCGATTTCCGAAAAGAGACATCATTCCTTAAAATTGAAGTAAGGTCAAGAATCCCCATATGTTTAGCAACATATGAAATGCTTTTTAATATCAATATTAGTAAGGGTTCGAAACAATAGAAATTAATTACATACCAAATACTTAAGAGACCCTGGCTATTATGTATTAAAGGCTTGTAGCTTTAGTCTTATTATAGTCTGTTGGACGTCACATCGTTTTTTTGAATGCTTTAATGAAGGAATGGTTTTTGGCAAGCCGATTTTTTACACAACAAAATACTTATAAAATCCTTCATTTTAGGGCCGGAAATGATTTTATATGAGCAGTTTTTCAGTTGTTATACTGTGTGACAACATTTTATTTCCAACATTTATTACTCGAAAACTGTACAACAAAATTCATTGAAATTTTTAGTGAATACTTGTTTCATATACAGGTATATTCCTGTAAATATTTAGGTAATAGACGGTTTTTTTTCTGAGAAAAAGAAAAATAATATGTAAGAAAATGCATTTTTTTGGACAACGATAACTTGAGTAATACTTGATGTAATACCTGAAAAATTTCGAAAAATATTTGTTAGGTGTCAGGTTATTGGCTGAATATTTTTGGGCAAATTTGGTTCATAATCATCTAAGATATTAGAGTATATTCAATTTAAACGATAATTTTTCACCCTATATATCACGACATCTCTAAGCTTTATCGTTGTGCTTCTTCTTGTAGATATTAAGTATTATTATGTATAAGATTTACTATTCTACACTTCCAGCCAACTTTACCCAATATATTGAACGAAAACATAAAAAAATAATTGGAAAGATATTGTTATATTAACAATATTATTATTTTGTGGTTTTTTTAAAATGATTTAATAATGACATAATTTATTTTTGCAATATTGAATCTGTATCTATAATAGCACATAGACAAATTATAACTAGTATACTATTTTGCTGATGGAATTTGTAAATTAGGGTATGTTAAAAAGAAGTAAAATTTTTAAATGAGTGATTTTAGAAAATGATGTGTTTATGTGTCTTATGCATTTTTTTGCAATGAAAGAAAAAAACAATAATTCAATCTTTTGTAGGTATAGATTTCATTTGATTTTATAAATAAAAGTAGATTTTAGAATCAATGACACATCGCTGACCAAAGACACCCTGATATAAGATATATACGATAATATGATTATTGAAAAATATTCATTTTTCAGTAGGGCACAAATCTCTAAATGAAAATAGTTAGACAGGAAAAAAACCATGATGGATGGTACTGCGCAGCTCTCCCTTATTTATATAATAATTTTAATTAAATTCTCTTTGAGAAAGCATAGTGCCAAAGCAGTTGGCAGCGTTTTTAATAAAGTGAAAAATAAATTTAAGAAAGGAGAATCTCATTTTTTCTGGAACCGTGAACTGAACTTAGTCTTGAAATGGTATTTAAACCTTTTGAAAACAAAGCTGATATCTGATAATCAAAATATACGTCAGCTTTGTATAAATTTTAAATAAATAATGTAAATGTATACATCGAATCGAATTATAAACATATAAAAAACCGAATTTTAGTTTCTTTGAAAGCTGCAATAATCTACCTAAATAAGAAAAATAATATCAAGTTTACAAAAAAAAATAGGGTAATTCACTTGTACTTTATTTGAGATTAATAGAATCATGTTATAAGTAGAAAAAGACATATGCGGCAAGCCCTAATTATTATGAAAAATAATTATCAGCAATTCTATCTGTCTCGTAATTTATTTTAGAACATTATATAATTAGTCCAATGGATTAGCATTATAATCTATTAAGAGTAGTATATAACATTAACTTTCGCGAAAAGTTGAGTATACCATTCTGCACCTTAAAACCAACACCTTTCCAGGGCGAAACTGCGCGCGTGATCATTTATTTTCGCAGTTTTCCCGCGTACTCACAGCCGCTGCAGTCTCGTAAAGTCGGAACCCTCGTATTTTCGCGACGCTCGATAAAGTCCATCTGCGGCTGTGACGCCTCGCAAATTTCGCTGTTTAGAGCCTCCCCGCGACGGCTTTTATTGCGCGCGCCAAGTTTCCCGCGGACATTTTCTCAACTGTGATTTTTGCCGTTAAAACGCGCACCCTAGAGACGGAATTCAGCCCGGAGAATTGTGCGTTACGGCGTAAAGCCTTGTTTATTTTGCGAAAAAATAAAGTTGGCGTTTTAGCGTTGAAATAGGTGCTCTTTACACTGTAGTTAATGATTTTATATTACTATTATTTATTGGGTTTTATAATACATGTACAAACATTTTCTTAGTTTCAATAATTAATATCAACATTTATATAAATAGGTACATGTACCTATTAAAGCTAATATTAAATTGTGGATTTAGAAATGTAAAAGTAGTTGTTTAATTAAAAGACACTGCTTAATTATTAAGTGCATGAAAAATAGACATAAGAGCTAAATGGAATATAAAGTACCGACATTTTTACAAATAAATTCAATCTGAAACTATAGTTTAGAAATCCAAAAACTAATTTATTAAAAATTTAGTGAAATATAACAATATTTATATTTTGGATAACAAATTTTAAGAGGCCTTACTAATTCCGGTCATCAATTTTTGGAAAAGGAAAAATTATATTATTATTAGTAAATGTAATATTAAACTATGTTGCACTGACTAATCTTTAATCAAGTAAAAATACCAATACTTACAATTACTTATGCACACAATTAACCCTCCATATTTTCTCTGTTTCAGGTTCGCAAGTATCGAGCAAACAAAAGCAATTCAACAATTCTCACGGTGAGTGTACTTTTTCCAACATTCCTCAATTTATTCTTCTCGTGTACAACGCTAAAAATCACAACAATTACATCGCTAAACTCACAACAAAAAAAAACACGACAAAACAAAGAAGAAAAAAGCAAAATCCCTCTAGTGCGCCACAATGTAAGTGGCAATCAGGTAAGTGAAGTTTGCTCTCCAGGGCTCGAGGAAGCGTTAACGCGGAAAACGAAATTAACGCTTGCACACGATCGGGGAAAAAGCGCGCGCGAGAGAAAGAGAGAGATAGAGAGAGAGAGAGAACCCCGCGCGCGCGCGAAATAAAGCGAGCGGAAAAAAGTAGTGCTTGCGGAAATTTTATAAATGCGCCGCGAGTGCCGATACATATTTGCCTCCTCCTTCGTCGCCGACGCTGTTGAAGAGGCGCGCGCGCAAGCACCGGAGGGCCGCCGCGCTGCAATCAAACGTCAATCTCAGCCGCGAGTAATTTTCACTCGCAATTTGCCTCGCGACGACGCCTTTCCCAGGAAATACGAACTTTGAGTTTTATCGTTCTTTCGGCGCGGCCCCCATCTTCCCCCATCGTCTTGATTTATTGGATATTATTTCTGGGGACAGTTCGTGATTTACGCGTCGATGGGGGTCATTTTCGGAAATTGTTTCTATACTCGAGGTTTGTGTTGATGAGATTCTTAACCCGTTGATGATGAATCCAGAGTTTTATTATCGAAAGCGGTGTTTCTTTTTAAATATAACTATTTAGAAAGTAATTTAAAGTTATTCACTGTGTAACTGTATGTGCTAAAATGAAAAATAAGCGTTGTTTTAAATTATACAAATCACACTTTTTTCATTTCAGTAAAAATGTTGGTTTAATTTTATTTCTAAAACAAAGTTGTTGGTTAAACGTCTAAGATTTTATCTAAATATTTCATTATAAGCTGTTTATTTGCAATAAAGTGGAAGAAAACACTGAGTGATGGTGCAGCGAATGGGTTAAGTGAGTATGTTAGCTTGTGATTCAAATAATTGTGTGATTCTTTGGAATTTTTAGAGAAAAAATATTAAAATAAATTAAAAACAGTATAAGTGGTCAGTATTTGAACCTAGTACAAAGTACAACATTTTTTCATTATTTGTATGAGATTTACTAGTGAAATACATAAGAATACTTGAAACTAAAGAACTTGGCACTAAATTATCTGTAACAAACAAAACGTTTTCGATGTATCAAAAATTCCGTATTTTAGTTTTCAAGGCACAGTTCAAATTTCAAATGAACTGCTCGCAAATTATTTGAATTGAGCTGCTTGCAGATTTGTATAATACATTTTGACAGACTGATTGCCTGAAATTTCTAGTGCAAAATATAGTGACGCGAAACTTGAAATGCAGTCTTGTTTCTATTACAATATACAGAAAAGTCCGTTTATTTTAAGGCCCAAGCTATCCCCGCCCTCTTAAATAGCAAAAGACAAGTCAGAAATAAAATACAGTCTTTTACAGTTACGACAGAGTGACAAACGAGGCTCTAAGAAAGCCCGAATCTCTTCGGCTCACCCTGAGAGACACACACGCATGCTTCCCTCTCGACAGTGCCAGACGCCAGGAGCACTTTGGCCAGGAAATATGTAAAGCAAAGCACCGTCGATTTGCGCTCCCCTCCCTTCTACCTTTTTTCCTCGTGCACCACGGATTTACGCGCGCGCGCGCACGCGCGATATATATTTGTTTTAAAGTCCTTGCGTCCGGGGGCGAAGCTGCGAGAGGGTGTATTTCGCGAGGCAACGCGGCGGAGTATTTACGAGAGCGCGTGAGTTATGGGACGAGTCCTGGGTGTGCTAGAGAGTGTGTATGGAAAACGCTCAGTATCTCTTAGCAAAGATTAGAAGGTAGATTATTAAAATACTAGAGGGTTGTGGAAGACATCGGAAAATGATTTTAAGTAAAATTTTCCATTGTGTTTTTCTTTTACTAGTAATTACAGATCATCAGACATATATTTCTATAGAAAAAATGCAAATTTAGCTCTACTAGCCATTAATGAGATAGATTTATATTATTTTTGGATTATTATGTTTAACTTTATTCATCAATAATAATAATTATATATATTTTGCATTGCTTTTAGTTTAATATTATCTATAATATATTAATAATTTTGATACTTGCAATAATAAATATAAATTAGGAAAATCGTTTGCAGTTTTGTTACACAAAAGGTAACTCTAAAAACCACAGAGGTAATAAACTGTAAATAATAGTTGTTACGAATAATTATATAAGAACAAAGAGACTAGGCAAACTGACGTACTTATATAAGATTGTGTAAGTTTGAGTATCATTTTTTTTTCTTTTGGGGACTGATGGCGTTTGCAAAGAATAGGAAGAAGTTGTTTAATTGATAAATCCTTTAATAGCAATATTTAAAGAGCGATCTTCCATACACTGAGAAAAGGATTTGGTGATCCCAAATACATTAATTTATTTGAAATTTCATTCAATGATTTATTGACCGAAATAAGTATTTGGTAGCTATTACCAAATTTTAACAACCGATATGCTTTTGAGGGTATGTTTGTTTTGGTTATAGTTACCAAATATAGTTGCTTTAAATAAGATTTGTTAACTGTTACCAAATATTTATTTCGCTATATCCGAATGAATCTTTGGTTATAGTTACATAGCATGAAATTTGAAACTAAGAAATGTGACTATTAAAAAAGATAGACAAAGTGTTTAAAATAGGTTTAGAGTAATTCGCAAACTATGTAACAAATCGAAGAAAGCAAAGACGCGAAACGAGTATACGCTTCTCAGAAATACTACTACTATACAACTACTACCTCAAGAAGAAGAAGAAGAAGAAGAAGCAGACATTGTATAGATAACCAGACAATTATTTCGCCCAGCTGCGATAGAGAACAAGCGAGATAGAAACAACATCTCCCTCTCCTGCTCTTCACACAGTTTGCTACTTCTCCCCTCTCTCCCTCTCTCTCTCTCTCTCTGTGCTCTCGCAGGCGATTCAGCCAAAGTCTAATTAAAGTGCAGCGACAAGTTAAATTAAAACACGATAATGTTGCCAACTTCGCTCACTTTCCACGGCACAACGCGAAAATTTCGAGTAGCGCCGCTCCGTGTCCTATATAGTCTGACTCTACGCGGCTCGTTCTACTTACCAGTACCGGCTGCTGCTGCTGCTGCTGGTAGTGATGCCGAGGTTTTCTTACGCGCCGCGTTGCGCGACTGGCTTTGCTTGAGCACTGCTGGATGATTCTCTTTCGTAGTTGAATTTTCAAAGAGTTTTAAGTTTTTGTAAGTGTTTTACCTAAATTAGTAATTTAGTAAAGTGCTGCGTGTTTTAGTATTCTAGAAAAGTTCATTATCAACTGATTTTAAGGGTATAGTTTATTCAGGAATCGGTAAAATGGTTAAAATGTGAGAATCGCTTGACTACATAATTTACTTAGTTTCCAAATAATTAAAATTAAAAGAAAACTTTTCCGAAGTGTAACTGAACGATTTTGGAGAAATCAAGGACAGACGCTGGACAACTGCCGAAAGCAGAGGAACCACTTTTCACCTTGGTCCCTTAAATACATCTCGTCTTGAATTTGATACCATCCGCATGATACCATTTGTGTATATAGAATTCACTTCCTTTTACAATACTAACCATACCATCTCTGAAAGCATTTAAGATGACTGTGAAGAAGTTCTTAAAAAATCAGTCTAAACATCAGTGATTTCTAATTTATTTTATAATTAGGTATTTTCGTTATATGAATGAGAGCATATTTATAAGGTATATTATTTTTACATGTTACATGAAATAACGAAATTTAAAATATACCGCCACTTGAAATTAAAATTATAATTAAATTCTCACTAGATAATGTTTTTTTCCTATTACGCTCAAACAAAATAAATTCGAATACTTATACAATCCACAAGACCGAACCCCTTCGCTTACCTCACAACCCAATTTTAATAAAAATCACTAAATCACAAACGTAAACTTTCCTTACTTTTCCATTTGTTTCCAGCAAGAACAGCTCTAGTACTTTCACCTAGCTTTCTCGTCACAGGCTACATACCCCCTCCTCCCACCCACTCTCTCACTCTCTCTCTCTCTCTCTCTCTCTCTCTCTCTCTCTCACTTTGCCAGTGAGAGAGCAAGTTCGAACGCTCGCAGCCAGTTTATAATCCTTTCAGAGCACGAGAGCAATGGGATGGCGGCGGAGGGGGGGGGGGGGTCGGAAAGCGTCGAGCGAAACTAGTTGTCGAAGTGTCTCTCGCTCGGCCGCTCGCTCACTCGCAGCGAGGCCGAATGAAAGCGACATGCCAATCCATTACGGGGAGACTCGGACTACTTGCGCTCGCGCTCGTTGTGCTACTAGTACCAGCGCGTGCGAGGGCGGGTTAAGCGGGAGGGGATGTAAGGAGAAAGAAATGGAGACTGCGAGTTGGCGAATCGAGAAGGTTGAGGTCGGTTGACTTTTTCTTTTTGCTTTTTTTATTTGTTTTGTTGGTTGGTTTGGATGAAAAATTCGATGGGGAATGAGGAGTGCCATGGTGTAAACAAACGTGGAAGTGGACGTGTTTGGATTAGTATAGAGATAATTTGTTTTATTCATTTAAAAACGTTGAGGAGATATTGAATGGAGGCTTTTCAAAATTATATTTAACGATGACAGTCTTATAATTTTATAACAATTAAATTGACAGTTATCCGTTTATTATTTAGATACTTTGTATCAGTTTATGTCAGTTATTTAAATGACGAAGGAACAGTTAGAAACAATTTGGAAATTGATTAAACAAATTATTACAATGTTATTATCAATACAAATTAAGATCGGAAATTGAATCTACGATCAGAAAAATGATTGAAAGAGCAATATTGATTTATTTTCAAAATTCATTTATTTTGATGAAAAGATGTTATGAACAATTCAGTAAATACTCATTCTTTAAAAAAATAATAAATTAGTAGAAAATTAGTTGATTATCTAAGAAAGCTTGCGTAAACAAAGTCTGGCAACAGTCTAGTTCCGAAAGTCTTGCTAAAGTCTGGCTAGTCGGACGATGCCAGACTTTTGGGCAAAATTTTCGAAACAAAAGCATCGCGCTCTGTCAAATTTTCTGTTATCTAAATTTTAATCTCTCTTTTTACAAATATTAAAATGTTATAGAATATTGCAATATTTAAAAAAAACTTTTCTGCTGTTGATTCGACAAGTATTATTTTTAACAATTCCGGCCGATATCAACAATAAGTGTACTAGTCTAATTATTTATTTGTAATACATACATTTTCGTGACATAATTGAACAAAAGTCTGGAATACAGTCTAGCACATAGTCTGGCATCGCCCGACTAGTCAGACTTTTACAATACTTGCGGAGCTAGACTTTTTCCAGACTTGTCCCAGACTATTTTTTTACATGGGTGAGTATTAATTTGCCATAGAAAAGCAGACATCCAAATAGTTTACCATCTATCGTGGACCCAAATGCATTAATTCGCCCCTTCCTTGCCTTCTCCGAGTCTTCAAATGAGTGCGTAGTGATACTTAAGAACCGGTAATTATTCGAGAAATAAATCACTAACCTTAAAAATTCACTGAATGTAACAAAAAACTGTAATGTTGGTATATAACATCATCTTCAATTTTCAAATTATGCTATGTTTTTAACACGTTTCTTTTTAAACTCACTCACCATCACACAAGTCCACGCAACACCTAAGAAAACAAAGTATTAAGTATAAGCACATAAAAAAAACGACCGAAAGTAAGAGTAAATCGAATAACAGAGAGCACGCAGCTTCTCGCCCGTTCTCCAAGATCTCGGATACCAGATTGAAGAGCAAGGCGAAGCTGCAGAGTCAACCCCTCCTCTCCAGATCTTCCAATGTGTATTGCGCTCTCGCAGCGCCCGAGTGTTCCGCGCGTTGTTCGAGATAATGACATTGCGGGAGACTCGAGGCTGCCGCCACTTCGTAAGTCGACTGCTGCTGCAGGCGGCTTTCAATGGCGCGCCTCCGCTTAATGAACGTCGAAACTGATTCGCAACTGACTGGAGCGCGCTGCTGGCGGCCGCCTACTGTTTCCGGATATTGACTGAGAATTTAATGTTTCTCTTTGCGGCGAGCAAAGAGAGAGAGAGAGAGAGAGAGAGAGAGAGAGAGAGAGAGAGAGAGAGAGAGAGAGTAGGGATGACCAATCGATAATGGCGGGTGGGACAGAAGTTGTAGTTAAAAATAATTACTGTCGCGCGATGGCTTTGTTTTTTGCTCGGCGGAGCTTGCGAGTGAAAGAGTTGAGAGGGAAGTTTGGGATAGACAATATTCGAGTGTTTTTCAGGATTATTGGGATTTTTGGGGTTTGCTTTTGTCAGAGATGCTTTTTAGCATAATTGATCGACTGTATTGCCATGTTTTTGGATCTTAGTGATTAGTGAAAAATGCGGATTTATTCTGTTTAATGATGGCCCTGCACTCGATCGTAGCGCTTTGCAAAGAGTTATTATAAGTATTACAAAATATTGATACTAAGGGGGCTAAGGCTCTCCTGGGTCAAAATCTGTAAAGAAAATATTTTCTGTTGTATAGGCTGCAAAAATATTTTGATGTAATCTAAGTTAATACGAATTTCTACATCTTAAATATGTATGCTATATGTGATATTGCCACGATTTTGCCTCTTTTAGTGGCCATTAACCCCTTCAGTGGCACGGACGCACCGATTCTTCGAGACAAGGCAAAATCAAGCCATCACTGAGAGAAATATAAAAGACTTATACCGTGGGATATTAGTCACATGATGAGTCCAAGCCCTTTTCTGGCGATATACCCTGATTTTGTCTGGATGAACTGCATGGTACGACGGAATTTTTCCAAAGAGCCACCAGGAATTTTGTCATTGCTCTCCTTGCGATTTTCGTCTTCATTTTCATGTATACACAAGATTTATTTAATCTTATCAAATTTGTTTGATTGGTATAATTATATCTTAGTTATTTATTTTATTTACTTTCTTATTTAATTATTATAAAAATATGACAACTTTGTAACCTCTTTATTCTAGGTTGGTTATTATGTAGCATATCGCAGAATTGATAACTTAGTAAAATAATGTATTAAAATATTTCTCAATAATTTTGAATTGTGTCTTATAATTTAGATACTCTAAAAAAGAAATATCTGTTCAATTTCATAAAAATGTGAAAAAATATAGCAACAATAAATAAACTGTATTCATAAAATACAATCAATAGAATTTCATAATTGCTCACCATTTGATTGTATATATTTTTATGTAGATAAATGTTATTACAACATGAATCCTGCAATTAATATAAAATAGTTTCATTTACTCTCTATAGCGTAAAATACACGTTGTTTATAACCTACATGCTATTCGAATCGCGCATCTCTTGCGAAACAAATCACTGTGCTTCATTTTACAAGAATTCCACGGAGACCGCCGGGAAAATTCGTGATGGCTCTTTGGACATATTCTGACGATCTGTATAATGCAGTTCGTCCAGTTCCATCGCGTGACTAATATCCCACGGAATAAGTCCTTGATTTTTCTCTCAGTGATACGTGGCAGTGAAGCATGAGTGCGCTAAGACAAATTATATGTAAAATAACTTATAATTCATTTGTACCTGAAAAAATTATTATACTATTTATTGTATACTAATATCATTATTATTATAAAAAAGTACATAAAAAAATTAAATATAGTACGCTTTTGGAAAAAGTACTTATATTATTTATCTTAAGTACTCAAAGATAAAGCACCTGTACTTATATTTTTGCATTAAAGTAAAAAGTACGATATTGCTGATCAATGACGCTTCACGAATTAGTTCAATTCCTTTTAGAGAAATAATATTTTTTTTAAGTTATTAACATTATAAAATGACAAATTACTTGATATCGCATAATTTATTACATGATTAAATTATATGACTATTTCTCTAAAAGATTATATGATTTTTCACGAGATAACTGAAATCAAATGATCAATCACTTGATTTTTCAGTAAGGCAACTAACTAATTGTATTAATGTATCCGCAGCACGCACTTTAATCGCCTAAAAATCAACTTCAAACGCGAGAACCTCTATTTCCACTCTATCCGAACTAAAGCAACCTCTTCTCATTTGACGCGTAGCCTCAACGACAAACAGGCCACAAAGCCATCCAAACAACCGGTCCAAAAAAGCTTCCATCTAACGGTCACTCGCCAACGGCAGTCGATACGCTCCCTGCACAGTCCATCGACAACGAACAGCACGCGCAACAAGCTCGATTATTCCCGTGCCATCAGTCGCGACTCTCGGAGCCATTTTTTTCGCGTCCCCAAAGAGCCTGTCGCAACAACAAAAAAGCAAGAAGAGCGACAGAGAGAAATAAAGAAAGAAAGGACAGTGTGTCGAGTCCGGCGACACAGTGACACGGAACACTCGGGCCGGTGCTCGGCCGATAAATAGTATACGAGAGAGAGAGCGCGAGAGAGCGCGAGAGATTGTGGAAGACGCGCGACAATGGGGCCGCGCGCGCACTACGCCGGAAGACCGGGGGCAGCTTTAATTTCCCCTGCCCTACCCCCCCCCCCCCCCTTCCCCTGGCAATTACACTATCGCTGCGCGGCCACAATGCCATAGACCGGCGAGCGAGTGCAGCGCTACTGTGTCTGTCTGTGCGCCAGTGCTGGTGCAGTTGTACGGCTGCAGGATTGTGTGTTGCTATCTGTCAGCTGTACGTGTAGCTGTGTTGGTGGTGATGAAGGGCTGCAGGCTTCATTGATACTGAGCGTGCGATTCTTTTTTAACCTATTAATGCTGGAGATAAAGTTAGATTGTTTGTGAAAAATGTGTGGGAATAAATAAAAAATACAAACAGGGTAACTTGTTGAGTTAATGACCAGCTACCAGTGAATGGCAATTATACTTAAAAAGTATTAAAAACAAAGTTATGCTGTTATTATAAGTAACGCAGGAAAAATGTAATTTATTAAATGCTTTATAAGTATATTTTTAAACAAATAAAAATGTTAGGTTATTCACTAGCATATAGAATGTCCTTGACTGGTGTAGTGACCCTAAAATCAGTGAAAATAGAGAATAAAAATAAATCTTTTTCCAATATAAGAACCAATTTTCCTTTGCTAGATTAAAAGAACTTCATACAACATTTTCGTATACAACATTTTCAGTCAAAATGAGGTATTCGTAGAAAATATCAATCGGAAGAGTATTTTGCACTTCTGGAAATTAAAATATTTCTCTTATCATAAGCAAAATCATGATTTTGGAAAATTAATCTGAAGTATGGAAACATGACGTTATTTAATGTAATTTGAAATATTTATAAATATTTGCAGAATCTCACCATAAATAAAATGCTTTCAGTTTAATGCACTAAAACAGAAGTAAATAATTTTTGCAAATAGGTATCAAGTAAAATGTTACTTGAATATGAACAAAAATAAATGTTTGTGCTCGCGTCAACAATTTCACTGTGCAATTTACTAATTGTTTGTAATTTCTGATGATTAATTAACGAGTTATTGCAATACCATAATACTCATTTAAATTTAGACATAAGCAACCGTCGCTTTTATTTTTAATCATATTAAAAATAAAATTTTATTTGATGTAGAAATTATTTTCATCTTTTTAGTATAATTTTATTAAATTTGGTTTTAGTCTTGTAAGTTTACTTTACTATTTTTATTTTAATCTTTTTAGTTCATCAGAAGTATTTACGTAACCAAGAAATACATACGTATATAACAAAAACCCCAAGAAATGCGCTTTTTTGGGTCTATAAATCGCAAAAAGAAATTTGAATGCTCGGGTTTCCAAACCTTTTCTATCTTGTTTTAGGGGCCATATTATGTAGAAAAGCGCGTTTGAACAATGAGAATTGGCCACTTGGCTAGCAAATTAGGTGTTTTTTACGGTTTTTTATATATAGCAAAAAAAGGGTTTCACTGCGCTGTTATTAACTGTGCACATAGAGGTGAAAATTTTATTTTCCATACAGTATATATATAAGTAGAAGAAAAGACGTTTAATTTAAGTTTTTGTTCGTTGAAAATGGATATTTCGGTGCATAGTTATGACCAATTGATAATAGGGTAATAATTCTTTGAAAATAGAGTAAAAACGGACGGATTTTCCATTTTTTTTGCAGAATCTGAGATTATTACCCTATTTTCAATTGGAACTTTGTACCGGAATATCCATTTTCAATGAACAAAAGTTCAAATTAAACGTCCTTTCTTCTACTTTTATATACTCTATGGGGAAAAAATATTCCACCTTTATATGCACAGTTATTAACTGCGTAGTAAACCCTTTTTTTTGCTATGTATAAAGAAACCTTAGAAAAACACCTAGTTTGTCAGAAAAAACATAGTCACATGGTCAATTTTCATTGATCAATCGGACTTTTCTTCATAATTTGACCCCTAAACTCAAGTGCAATAGGGTTGTTCACGTTACAAAACTAAAAATCTAAATAGAAGCTATACAGCTAATGTATAATACTCTCCGTACGAATAAGCTGCAATTCAGCATGATTCATTAGTTACAAAAACAAATAACATCCAAGCAACCCACCCTAGACTTCACAAAATTATAAATCGACAGCATTTATTAAAAAGAGAAAAAAAATCTCGCGCATTAATTAATCAAAATTTATCGGATCATAAATTACGAATCCGTCTCTCCTCCCTCCCCATCCGAGTTTTCCCCGCATCTCCCACTTCCACATCCCACTCATCTCCATCCATCTCTCTATCTCTCTCCCTCTCTGTCTATCGGTCACGCATGAAAATTGCCATGCCACTCGTACGCACATCCCTTTGCATCCCCCGCGCGCAACCTCTATACCCACCACTTTAATGATCATGAATTCGTAATGACGAGAGAGAGAGAGAGAGAGAGAGAGAGAGAGAGAGCGAGAGAGAGAGAGAGAGAACGTCCGCGCGCGGTGTTTTGAATTTCGTCGAGCACATGTAAATTGATTGGCCGCGGACAGTTCGCCGCCTTTTATCGTGAATTCGCGGTGCGCCGTTTTTGGGGGAGGCACGCACGACCTCGGACGCACGTGTGTCGCGAGACGGCGATTGATGATTGGCGAGGTCGAGGCGGTGGTGGGTTTAGAGGAGAGTTAATTTGGAACGTGAAAATTTTGGGAGGTGCGAGAGTTGCGGGAGTGGTCGTTAGTGGCGACTGTACGAGGTTTGCAGGAATAGGGATTATACAGGTGGTGTTACGTCTGGTTTGTGTCGTTTGGTTAATTTCTTTTTGTGGATTATAGATGTGTTCATGTTTAAATGAGTATGTATCAGAGATACTGATGATTTAAATAATTTTTTAATTTATTTTATATTAATGAATCGTGAGTTTTGAAGTCTTAAAACAATTTTATATACTATAATAAACTTTGATTGGTAATTGTAAAAGGAATAAATATCTTCGAGAGAAAAAAGACACGATTAGTCGTAAAATTACTTGTGCAATTCTGTATTCTCAAAAACAACGTGGAGCATTGAAAATTTTATCAATAGCAATTGATTTTTATTAATTTTTTTAAAGATTTCAGTGAACTCTCCTCTTATACTTTTATTTAATTCCAATCCAACAAGAAAATTGGAATTTTTAATACGCTTTAATTCCAGTCTATTGTGAGGTATAAAATTTTTGATTCAATTTCATTACGGTCCTTCGTGAGAATCAAATCTTGTGGATTCAACTGGGATAACAATATTTACATTAAATTAATGTCCACTGAAAGCTTTCAGTCCGTCTAGATGGATATTGATGATTAATAATGCTAATGTCGATCCACCCGACTGAATTTAAATGTAATTTGCATTCCGAGCCATGCTATTTCGACCATATGCCTAATATGTAAAAAATTTCTACAATTAATCCTCTTTTTTTTTAAATATTCAAACATAATACTTATAGATTATATATATATATATATATATATATATATATATATATATATATATATATATATATATATATATATATATATATATATATATATATATATATATATATATATATATATATATATATATATATATATATATACACGAAGAAATTATAAAACATCCTAGTAGAAAAGTAAACACTTTGAGCTCCGATGAAATTGTGAATTGGGCTATAATTAAAGTTTTTTTATTTGTGTTCAAATGTCCAGTTTCTTATACAAAAACACATTAATACGTCTTAAGAATTAAAATGTTTTTTAAAAGTCGATAAATATAAATATCTTCTACTAAAAGAACTGTTAGATTGTACTTGCATGTGTTATAATTTATTTCCATAATATGACATCAAAATTCTTTTCATTCTTGCAAAGAAGTGAAATATTCCTACAAAAAAATATCTTCTTGGAAAAATACTTCAAAATGGTCATCACGCTTTTGCACCCGAAACCAGCCAAGCCAGACGCTATGCCCCACAACATCCTCACGAGATGAAACATGCATGAACTGTCGTGCGGGCTGCGGATGAAGTGCATTAATCAAGCGCGGGTATGATACGCGTCCTTAACCCTTCCCTGGATCCCTACGCACATGCACGTACATCCATATATAGTATGCGCAGCCTGCGAAATTAATTCTCGCGCCATATTCCGCCGAGTCAGCGTAGCGTCTGATGTATGCTTTCGTTTTCCTCGTCGGATGTGCGACGACGCGCGTTTTATTAGGCTGAAAGAGCGAAGACAATATTGACGGGATCCACACGCGAGCTTGTAATGTACACCGACGTGATATGATGTATGTCAGCAAAAAGTGGTGTGGTGGCTGCGAATAATGCTGGGTCATGATTACTATGGGGTTTGGGGTTGATTTCATCGATTTCGGGTTTTGGGTGGTGGTGTATCTTGATGTGGTTGATGGATCGAAATCGTTTCTCGCTGATAGAACATTCATCACTATTGATTTTCGCGTTTTTAAAATGTTCGTTTTCTAATATCTAACTCTTGGATGCCCACAGAGACTAAATATAAGAGACTCATTTTTTCGTTTTTTGCCATTTTTAAAATGTTCAATCTTTTTTGCTAAAACATTGTCTTCATGTCTATTTTATGGCATAGAATCACTAAATAATTTTCTTATAATATATAATTCGTAATAATAGCCTCTAACAATTACGCAAGCTACAGTTAGCTTGTAGGCCATTAATATACAAGTGTACGTTTGATTCTCATCTGTAAAATCGATTCACATACTATTACCCCGCTCCCCGCTCCCCAGGCCAGGCTTAAAACGCAGTGAAGCGCGATCTCATCCTAATCCCAACCACAGGCCATCAGTAGGCTGCAATATAACCGAGGACACAAGTGGGCACGATCCTTGCAGCCCGACCCAGCCTGCACCGCGAATGAACTCAGATCTTTCCGCAATCCACACACAGCACGCACTCGCGCATGCACAAGCCTCAAAGACAGACGCAGATCACGAGACAGCTCGTGTATACGAGAATCCACGTATGTACCTGCTTCTGCCTCTCGCATGCGAGAGCCCTCGCAACATTACGCTGATTGCCTGAATTATCCGCAGGCCTGCACATGAGGTTGCGTGTGTATGTGCATGGGGTCTGGTATGCCAGTGGCGGCATACCCGTGCGTGCCTGTAGTGCGGTGCAGTTCTGTTGGCGAATGCTGCTGCAGCTGCGGGAGCTACAGAGAAAGATGATGTGCAATTTGCATGAGATGCGTGTATGTACCCGTATGTGGGCGAATTGCGAGGCTTGAGTGGAAACTGATTTGTGCGGAAAAGGGTTTTTACTTGAGAATTATTGCTATACATGATAAATAATTTTCACTCAGGGAAAAAGAGTACTTACTTAAGTTTGTGTCTTTACTTAAAAAAGAGTAAGTTTTTCTTTAAGGAAATTCACTCGACATAGAGTGTCCGGATAAGTTATTTACGTCATAAACTACACTCGTTGAGGGGTAAATTTTCACTCGGAAACGGTTGATTGTATATTCTTTTGTCAAATGTTACTGCCCACGTGATAATTTATTCATAAGTTCTATATTTACGATAGAAATATGTAGATATCCCTCCACTCCCCTGATTTTTTAAAGAATCCACCCTCCCAACTTATTATCGCACTTATCTATTAGTGTGTATCGATGATGAATTATATAGAAAGATTACATTTCTTAAGAGATTTTTGTATGCGGTACCTACCTCGACTGATTATAACTAAAAATACAATCATGGCAGTAAATCTGTTTTATGTACTCTTAGAAAGAAATATAATTCTGATACTGAATAAAAACATACTAATTTTTTCTGAGTTACTTTAAACCCGGCTAAGAGGTAAATAAAGAACATTTACTGAATTTTGTAGGTAATCCATTAATTAAACTAGTAAATTAAATCAATCGAAAATAGTAAATTCTCACTCACATAGATTTAACATGTATAGTTTGTTCCAACTGTGCTATATGATGAACGTACAATATATTTATTTTTGGACTAAACAATTGTCTTTTATAGTCAAGCTTTTTTTTAAACGCTTTGAAAATTTGAGCTAAATTTGCCTACCTCTAAAGAAAAAGTGGAATCTACCTTCATTGGAGTAAATATTCTAAAATGAAACTAAAATACCTAGTAGATTTCACTCAGTATTTTTAGTAAAAAATTCACAATTTCTAAATGACTCAGCTAGTGTGAATATTCCTTCCAAGAAAGGTTTGTTTCATATTGCTTTCTTAAAGAGAAAGCTATGTAACGATGATTTTTTCGAAAAATGAGATTTTGATGAATTTCGACGTTTTTGAGGACGCCGAATCAGAATATGTAAGTTTTTCAAAATATATGTCTGTATGTATGTATCTATATGCGTATGTGTGTGTGCGTACGTGCATGTGTGCGTGCGTCCGTGTGTGTGTGTGGTGTATGTATGTATGTATGTGGTCAAATTTTGTGGTCACCAAAACTTTTGAAGGCCACCATATTTCGGGCTGAAATTTTGCTGGTATATCAGATATGATCCAACATAGAACAGATTAGATTTTGGAGCTAAATGGTCGAAATTTACTACTTATTTTAAAACATATTAAATTTAAAAGAAAATATATATAACAAAATTTTTTTTTAATGTTTTATGCGTTAGAGACATCAAAAATATGCATAAATTTGTAAAGTAGACATAATTTCCTTTCGATTGATGTATCTTACAATGTCCTTAAAGTTTACTTTGTTACAAAATTGGTAATTTAAAATTTGAATATTTAAAATTTTTAAAAATGTAGAAAAAATTATTTTCGTAATTTTATATGTTTGATATGTCAAAAAGATGCATATATTTGTAAATTTCATGTAATTTAATTTTGATTGGTGTATCTCATAATTACATGTAAGTTATTTTGTTAAATAATTGCAATTATGAATTTTCCAAAGTTTTTAAACTGGGAAAAAATCATTTTTGTCATTTTAAACGTTGGATATGTCAAAAGATTACATATATCCATAAAACTCGCGTGATTTCCTTCCAATTAGTCTATCTTGCAGTTACTTTAAAGTGTTATTTATTAAAGAAATGCGTTTATTAATTTAGAATTTTTTTTTAAATTGAAAGAAAATGTTATTGTAAATGTATACATTGCAGAAGTAAAAAATGTGCACTTATTCATAAAGAAGGTGTAATTTCCTTACAAGTTATATATATACTTCTTTTGAGTTATTTTTGTGAACGAAACCCGATTTTTGAATATGCATCTTATACCTATGATGACATAAATTTGTATATTTGTATATTTATTGAAATGTAGGTTTATCAGAAATAACTGAGCATAGAACTGATTAAATTTCTGAGACAATAATGCACTATTTTTATTTGCCTTAAGAGCGTAGCACTGTCCATAATATTCTCTGTAACATTATCGATTATTCCTAAATTCACTTTTATCAATGTAAAAATTCAATAAATGTTTGTGCATTAAATCTCTTTGAGAAAGCATTATGCTAAAGCAGTAAGCAGCAGTTTTTTCTTTGAAGATAGTGAACTTTTTTAATGAGATGAGATGAGATGAGTAATATTGCAACAAACTTGTATTTGTTTTTTTAAATAAAAGTATACTGAATATATAATAAATTTGCTTTTCTCTACATTTCATGAAAATGATGAGGTAAACTTCAGTCCATGTGCAATACAATTGGAAAATAAAATTAATTAACATGTCACTTATTGCAATTTAATTTCAATGAATACACTTATTTTCAAATGAACCTTTAATTTATTTTTCATACATTATTTAATAATTAATGTTAATAAGGTCATTTATTATATTTACATCTCATTAATTAGTTTCATTATTATTATTCCTGTGATTTGAATATGCTTAATGTACTTTTGTAAAAATAATAATTTTCGTTTTCTATTCTACTTACGTATTAATAATTTGACAGGTTAATATTTAAAATTACAATGAAAAAAATATTAAATATTTATTTCAACATAAGTATTATAATTATTCTTAATTTTTAATATCATTGTATTATTTATTATAATGTTGTATTTATAAATAGAAATGAAATAATACTTTCTGTGAGGTGTTCAACTGTTTACACTTCAAATTCGATAGTGATTTACTATTATTATAATCAACAGACAAAGTCGCTTCGTAATACTTTTCAACTATTTATTACAAACAAAGAGAACCAATATTAGTCTAATATTAAAATCTAAGCGTTTTAATTAGTCAATGTTTTATTATACTATACAATTATATAATTCGGATTCGAGAATATTTATTCAATTTTAATATAGACAATTATGCATTTTATAAAAAAAACATACTCTGTTATTAGTCAACCCGTAACAATATTCTTTAGAAAGTATTATGTACATGCTTAATGATTGAGTCAAGGATTTAATTATTGATTATTTTATTTTTTATTTGATTATTTAATTCATTTAGTGATCATCAAATAAAATTTTCACTTCGGATTATTGTACTAACACAAGTGTAACTTGATATATACTTAATATTTGTATATAATAATCTCCCTTAAACATATAAAAACATATCCGATTTTGCAAATTCAATCACGTTTCCGCAATCAAGAAGAAACAAACCTCCAGCACTCTAAACTAAAGGAGTACAAGACAAGATTACATGGAATTAAGCGCAATGGAAGTCGTCGTCTTAAAAAAAGGCCTCTCCCTTGCCTCGTAGCTCTTCTCGCGTTGCCCCCTGACGCTTGAAAAATCTCGGTGGTTTCGTCGATTTTTTTCTCCCTAATTTTCCGGTCTGGCCCGGCCGCCATCTCGGGAGAAAAACAACTGCTCGCCAACGATAGCGCGAGGAAGGACCAGAGGGTGAAGAAGGAAGACTTAGGGTGGAGACGCCAAGGTTGATTCTTATTCTGGTATATATATATATATATATATATATATATATATATATATATATATATATATATATATATATATATATATATATATATATATATATATGTTTAAACCATTTCTTGTAAACGACTTGAAATCTTTCCAGGGTCGCGATGGAAGACAAGTAGTCTTAAATATAAAATTTTTTGTCTATATGGAAGACAAGTAGTCACGAATTGAAAATTTGAGGTAGTATGTGTTAGTTATAGGAATAATTTTGACTAAATACTTTAGTTTATTTTTCGAAAATTATTTATTTTTAAGTATTCATATATTTATGATGTCTATAATACTTGAGGTGTAATTGTGCATGTATATTCGAAGTTTGATCTACACAATTGATGTTAATGAAATGTAAAATGTATGTATACAAAGGTCAACGATGATATATGGGCAATTCTCAATTAGTTCGGAATTTTGTGTGACGCAATATTTTTTGTGCCAATACAATATTTTTGGTCGTTTATCAGCCAAGAACTAGATTATATACATTGTTTACAGCGTGTAAACACAAAAGAAAGTATTATAGTATACATTTTGAAGACAAAAATTCATACGATACATAAATAAAATAGGAAAATTTACAGAAAACAACGCGTGACTTTCTTATTTTTTTTTTTTTTCTGTAGAATTTGGTGCGTTTTTTGAAAATGTTTAAATCGGTGATGAATTTCAAGCATTTGGTGAGCGCAATCGAATATGACATGTTAGAAATATGTGTTCTTCATAGGGAAAAAGTTACAAGGCATCAAAGTGGCGTGACAACTTTTTTTCATTTATAATATTTATTACTATTATGCCGCATCGCTATTGGTGCATAAACAAAATCATTATAAAACCACATGGTTAGTGCTCTAGGGCACAAAAGCAACAAATCTATATATGGCGGAATCATGTGCTCCCAAAATAAGGGAGTAAACATGGAATGTATACTTAAAAAGGCAAAACGTGCACGGAAGCAAAGACGCATATTTTTTATTAGCACATCATCTGTCTTTAAAAATTTTGACTAAATACATTTATGCTCATTTTTTACATCATTATTTAAGAAGTTACAGAACGAAAAAAAATATGAAAAATTCAAAGATTTTAATTTCCTTTAAAAATTGATCATTTGCACTCAGTTGATTAGAATTATGGTTTTATTGTTTAATTATTGTTAAATGGAAAATAAAGTCGCAGCTAATTTTTCGAATTTTCCTCGACGTTTTTCATCGTTGTGTAACCTACAGAATAAGAAAAAGTTGTTTGGAAGTGCTAGATTAAAAAAAAAATTTTTCGATTTCCGGTGTCTACAAAGTGTACATTTTGGCGGATTTCGTCGCATAACATTCTACGTGAAATAAATATTTTTTTGTAATTTGACTTGACTGTTTTTTTTATTTATTATTACACATGATTTACTAACTTTTATTCTTCGAAAATAAGTTGTAAATCACGAAAAAATGAAAAAACGTGTAAAAAACGTTAATAACTTTTGGTGCGTTGCTTTAAAACGTTGAACCACATTGGATTTTGTATTCTAACAGCTAAAGGAACGTATACTAACAATTTTCAGACATGTGCTCAAAATATAAAAAAAAAAATTTTTTTATAATAAAATCCGAAGTTTGTGAGAATAGCCCATATGTTTATTTTGTACTTATTTGTAAGTACATTCATAAAAAATTAATCTGATGAAATAACTTTTTTATAATTAAATAAATAAAATACGAATTATTTAATTAAAGTAATAAATGTATTTATTCAAGCTTAGATGTGTGCACGTCGAGAGTTGTCGGGAGACTGCTGCGTTCTTTCTTCAAGAGTTGACGGTCGAACTACATTACTACATTATTTTGAATTCCTTAGATAACGAACGAGTTTGGTACAGTAAAGATATATGAATTAAGTATATCGTCGCATTAGAATATAACATAGTTACATTACTTATAGTGTATTATAAAATAATGATAGTAAATATATTTAAATAAATTTCTTAATTAAGTAATATGAAAATAATTTATATTAAAAAATCAAATCAAATGAGATCAAAAATAAAAATTAAATGACATAAACTTTGCTTATTAAACAACATATATGTGTAAATATATATTTTCACTTCCGTTTTCATTAATAAGGCTGTAAAAGTAATATCGTGTTGTTAATTTGTTATGAAAATAATTAGTATCTGACATGACCGACAGTTTTAGAGCTCAAAATTGGTTATATCACTTTTATATCTATGCAATAGCTGACGTGATCGACTGCAGATATTACTCATCCACTGAAAGTTTCTATTGCTCTATTTATTCATTACAGCATAAAATGATAAATATATCACCGTGGTGATGAGCCTTGGAGGTGACTTTTATTTTTTTATTCTTTCATCACAATATAAAACTATCAAATTTTACATATTTATGTATAATAATATTTTGTAGATATTCCTTTGGGAATGCATAAAGCATGAAGACATGACATATGACACTTTCGTAATCACTCATAGTAAGAGAATACTGTTAAAATCATTAATTGAATCGAATCCTTTCCATTATAATTTAGAAACATTTATGTGTTTACAAACTGCAAAATTTGGTTGAATTCGCAACTCCAATCAACCAACAAGTTTGCCTAAATCCAACCTAATATACTTAATTTTCTAAAAATGCCTAATCCCCAGAATTAATTAAATTAAAATTTGCAAAAACAGAAAAGCCCGAGAGAGGACGAAAAATTGAGGTCGCGCGCGCAAAAAAAGGGAACGATAAGAACAAGAGCGAAGTCGGCGAAGAAACGAGGGAGGGGGAGGGTGGGCGGTATAGAAAGAGACAGATGCGGGGACGATCGTCGAGGGGCGAAGGGAGCGAGTGAGCGAGCGAGCGAGAGGGCGCTCTTTCAAAAGACTCAAAATTACTTTCTGGATAAGCTGGATTAGGCTCGCTGCCGCGTACCCCAGATTAGACCGGTGACACTCCAGCCCCATCCTCTTCGGCGCGAGTAGAGCGAGAGGTAAAATGAGAGAAAAGAAGGATACTCGCGGGGATTGCACACCAGGTGCGGAGCGGACTACTCTCCTCCTATTCGTTTTCTTTCTGCTTTTTTTGCGACGCCGCTCGCGAGCCTTCTTTCGCCGGCGGGATTTTGCGCGAATTTCATTATGCCCCCGAAATTAAAGGCGAGGTCAGGCGCCCTGCCGGTGAAATAGTCGCTCCTGTTTTGGAGCTCGGCGCGTGTTTCGCGTGCTTTTGCCGGGGAGACTGCGCGGTCTGTCTCTAATTGAAATTTTGGAACCAGGTACTGAGTTGAGCGGTGATTTTTTGAGAAAAGATTTAGGTGCGTATTTTTGCCTGAATTTGTGTAATAGAGGCATGCGTTAATAGAAAATATTCTTGATTTTTTTTTAAATTTGTTTATTACAATAGATAAAGTTTAAAATATCGTGCAATTGTACATAATTTAACAGAAGTACTAAAAACTTTGTATATAACTATGACATTCTGAAAAATACGTCTGAATATACATTTATAGCAAAAACATGAAAGCACTATAGAAATAGAAATCCTTATAACACTGATAGCAGTGAAAGTGTTAGCCAATTAAAGTCAAGTATAGATAATCTTGAATATCAATAAAGCTGTACATCACTTAAAGTGCTAAAGCTATTCGTTCCAATTTCTCATTTCGGAAAAATTCAATGTCAAAAGTAAAATACGAAAAAAAGGACAAAAAGCTCAATCCTCGAGGTTCCATTCCATTATAACCTAAGCGCGGTGAAATCACAAAGTGGTTCTCGTCTCTCGTCTTTCTCTCTTTCTCTCAAGAACTAGGCACTCTCAGTCGATGGTTCCAAGTTAATGGATTACTCTAAAAAAGAAAGACGAGAGAGCGCGAGCAAAAAAAAGGGATCGGTACGGATTCGCATTCAATCCAGGAACACGCGAGGTTAAAGCGAAAAAAGAGAGACCGGAATAGAAAAAGAGAGGGAGCGAGTAGAGGAAGTACACAGAGAGAGAGAGAGAGGGAGTGAGAGTCACATTAGTAGGCACAACGCGCACGCTGAACTTTAAGAGGGTTGCTTTGTCGAGGCGTTCGCTATACCCTTTAAACCGACTCTTCGCTTTCTCTCTCTTTCTCTCATCGATATATTCCTTTCTCGCTATTTGTTTCTCTCTTATTTTCTTAAATATCACTTTTACTCTTAATTTCACTGACTCATTGTTCTCTTATTAGCTATAAGAACAAAGGTTTAGTGCTTGCTTTGAACTTAACACACGTGTTAATCCCGATTTCATTTAAGTCGTGTATCATCACGTACTCAGGTGATATTGATTAGACATTAATTTTGATAAAAGTAGATCTTGCACGAAGTTTTTAAATATGTGATTGTTAAAACGTTGAATCGTTGTTATCTCTTCTATTTTACAAAGTATCCGCATATTATATGAATCCGAAAAAAAGTTAGTAAAGTTGAACTGATGTAAGCCATCGTTCTCCCAAATCTTCAGAATGTGAAGTAACCATTAATGATGCGGTCTTATAAAGTTTTAATTTATGCGTTTCGTTTTCGTAGGCTGTTTCAAACTGCCGATTTAAATTGTTCTTCGATTTGCATGTCTCGTCGGTACAGGTATATTCAAAAATGTCAAAATCGAAGCTTAAATGATTCTTGATATTGACCATTCGAATTGTCTTTATTCATACAGTCCATACTGTCACACATCATATTTTTCAGTTATAATAAATTTCGAAAACTATAGGTACTTGTTTTAAAATCATACTTTTGAGATTTAAAAGCTAACTCTTTTATAATCAGACATATTGAAAGTCAATTCTTTCTTCAACAGATTTTTCTATAATAACCAATTAAATATAATAAGTTTTTACAAAAATGATAAAAAGCTGTTTGCCAATAATATTTTAGATAAAAATTACTTTGTATAATTTTGTAAACGATGATTACGCCGTTCCTTATAAATTTCTTCGTCTATTTTTTTCCTGCAATCTCGAACATTGAAATTCAACTATTAATTTCCACTACACAATCGCGAATCCACCATTAAATTTTTTCGTACCTAAAAGCCTCTCTCTCTCCCTCTTTCTTTCTCACTCTTCTAAACCCTTTCTCCCTCGTTCTCCCTTTCTCGCTCCGTTGATCTCGCGGACTTTCTCTCTCTCTCTCTCTCTCTCTCTCTCTCTCCCTCCCTCCTTTCTTTCTCCTCGTCGCCGACGTCTCCGGCGATGTCGCAGACGCGCCGCCCGGCGAAAAGCCGAGGGCGAAACCAAGGAGACCAGATTAGAAGGAAGGAAGGAAGGAATGGAGGGAGGCAGGCGAGAGAAAGACGCGAGAGCGAGCATGGGACCTGCCGAGACTCCGGCGTCGGGACATTCGAAGCTAAGTTAGAGATTTCGCTCTCTCGCGCGCGCGCAGTTTCTCCGGGCGTCTCTCTCTCTCTCTCTTTCTCTGTATTCTACTCGAGACCGAGAGTGAATTCGAGAGAGAGAGAGAGAGAGAGAGAGAGAGAGAGAGAGAGAGAGAGGGAGCGGAGATTTTGCGCGAAATTCTGCGCTTCTCGTCGTAGCGAGAGTCCCCTTGTCGTATATTGGGAATCTTAATTAAATTCTTTTTTTATTTTGCTTATGTTTTGATACCTCGCCGAGATTATTACTTTTTTTTGCTGTAATAGCTCTGTAGGATTTTGTTTTTTCGTAATTTTAGATTTTATTAAAACAGACCAGTTGAAGAAATATTTATTGTGATAATGGATAAACTTATTGGATACACTTTATTTAGTAATAGAAAATGAAACCATTTTAATAAGTTTAATTTTATTATTATATCATACTAAATTTTAAGAAAGCAATTCAATGACAAAAATGAAACAAAATAATCAAAAAAACTTTGATCATGTGGATTTAAAGTAACATGTTGACATGTAAAGTTTTCTCATTTAAATAAATGTAATATAGAATAATATAATTATTATAAGTATCAGAAACTAAATAAAAAAATATATATTATTTTTACTTTGAGAGTTTCATATAAAGATTTTCTTGTAAATATAGAACTAGAATTACATTAATTTAATCTAATCATATACCTTTTTGGAAGATTTGCATTTATCACACAGTATAACTATAGTTATAGCTATAGCTGAATCAAATAATTTTAAGAGACAGATTTTTAGAATATAATGTGAAAATTTAAATGAGTCGAAAATTGCGTTTAATAAAACATTGAGGTAAATCGGCCATTCATACGTTAAGAAGGCCAGAAAGACGATTTTTATTGTATACAAATTTTCTTATATTAATTGGACTTGATTATTTTTTGTTATACGAAAAGATCGAATCAAATCTTGTAATAAACCAATAACGTACTTGGCAGGGATCATGCAAAACAGAATACACGTGCTTGCAACAATGTTTTCATTGTAAAATATTGCACAGTCCTCAAATTTTTATCAGTTCTATATTAAGTCTTACATAACAATAAATATCTTCACAATACTATCTGAAATCAATTAAGTCACAATAAATTCCGTCTCTTTAAACAAAACGTATGAGTACATAATTTTCTCTATTTATTGTACTTCAAGAAAATATAAATTTTCTTTACTGACACTTGAAATTAATCTTGATTAATTTTACTATCTAGTTGAGTATATCAGTAAAGCATTGTCCGTCAATATTTAAATCCATCAATCCACGTAACACACAAACGAAAATCCCATAAAAATCTCCATAACCCGCGCAGCGAGCACGAATACTCACCTATATACCCCACTCGCTGAAGTGTACACGAAGAATTCGCCGAAATACCGGCTACCAAAATTAGCGGATAGAATTTCCCCGGCTGCAGCGCGAGCGTTCACCTACACCGACACCCGCACGAGCAAACACCGTAAAACTTTTATAAATAGAACGTAATTAACGAACGCAATCAATTTCACGAGCTCGCACGTGGCAAACATGCATACACACACGTACAAAAGTGTTCGCTCGCGCGTCGAATCGATAAAAGAGGCCAGAGGCGAGTCGCGGGGGTCGGGAATTTCGAAACGTCGTTATGCAGGTGCGCGCCGTGCCCCGCACGGGTTGGCGATTAACGACGAAAATTCGGACTGAATCGTAAATCTGCTATTCGAAATTCATGTCCTTTAGCTTGCTGAGGGTGGATGTTTTTTCAGGGGGGGAAGGTCGATTTTTTGTGGCTGAGATCATTACGCGCGAAAGCGTATGACCGCATTTTTGTGGAGAATGTAGATTATTTTATTATATCGACGACATATATGAAGATTAACGGATTTCAGTTTAAAGAAACTTGATAAGAATAATAACGTTGAGATAGTTTTGAGACCTCCAAGCATAATAAATGTGACTGAAATAGTGTCGTTTTTCGAAAAGCTGAAGTGTAGTAATAGTAGGTAGTAATAGACAGGTTGTGTAAGTTATAAAAATAAATTGCAAATGTAATTAGCTATTTTTAGTTATGTAAGCAGAGATGATTAGTTAACTGATCGATATTTATTTATTATTTACCTTTTTATTGCTAAAATTAAGATTGACATATTTAAATATTGATCGTGTGACCAATGTCACAAAAAATAGAATTTATATGCAGTAACTAATTTCGCTATTCAAAAGAAGCTCATAAATGTCGCTCAATATTGACGCGTAAATTTATCAGCAAAAGTGAAAACAGTATATTTTACATCTTTTTATCAAAACAGTTTTCATTATAAACATCATCTACGCATTTCATACATAATTAGATTAGAAATAAGTAAATTGCTTACTTTAATATTAATGAATGAATACTGTTTTTTATGAATTATCATAGTTTTATTGTTTTGCCGGGTGAATTCGATCTTTTATTTCCCAAATTAAAAATGAACTTTATACTTGCAAATAAAAAAGGATTACAGATTATAATATTATTTTATTTATTTATTATTATTATTATTATTATTATACTATTATTGTTATTATAGATACATTTACTTTAATCGTTCTATCACGCCGACAAGTCAGTTTGTTAACTAATAATTTTATATCAGTGTATAATGTATGTATGTATATAGCACGTATGTACACATGCTTATACGATGCGTGCGAAGTCATCTTTGTGTACGGTGTGTACGGGATGTACATTTGGCTTTAATGAGTAAAACATAATAACTGTTTCACGAGAAAAATACAAGATGTATTTAATATCAACGTTGTAAAACAAACATTGCTGTCAAATTACCGAAATTAAACTTAATTATTGAAAGCTTGCTCTTCTACAAAGAAGCACAGACTCCCAAACACCGTTGTCAACGCTTCCACTTCAAAAGCAAACTTAAAATAACGAACAATCCCGAGCATCAACGCACACACGCAATTTTTCCCCGTAGCTTTCCCGAGAAGACAAGATAAACTCGCGCGCTTATCGCAGTATTATATACGTCAGACTCGTCGCGTGAAATTTATGTAACGCGTGCAAAACTCGGGGGGCGCCCGCGCGTACATAAGAAATTTCTATTCATCGATTTCCGGAGAGCGGCTGGCTGCTGCTACTGCCTCTCTCTCTTTCTCTCTCTCCCTCTCGTTTAAATTCAGTCTCCGGCGGCGGAGGCAGAAGCAGCGGCAGCGGCGTGCGTCCGCCATCGCCTATTGTTTCTCCATGGCCGTCGCGCGCACTGCCTCCGCGCTGCCTTATCATCCACGTAATCAGACGTCTACTTACGCGCGCGAGGCGCGGTATAACGGGTGTCTATGTATATATATAGGGTGTATGTAGCTCTTGTTCTTTTTAGCTGCGGAGTGGGCTGGAGAGAAAGAGGATTTAAGCAGCTAAATTGTTTAGTGTGATAAATTTTGGGTTATTTTTTAATACTGGATTCTTTTACCTTTTTACTTGTAAATGTGACATTTTGGTTTCGGAAGGTTGCAGCATTACTTTATAATTTCAATTGTAAGTACATTTCAGTTATGGCGGATTACAAAGTTTTAGATAATAGTAGTTCGGCATATTAATTTAATTCGGAGTATATAGATATTCAAATATTTTAAATAATAATCATTTTAACTTTTGTGTTTTTGTTATTTTAAGCTTTTACAAAATATCCTGTATATTTAAAAATCAGATAGAAAACTTACGAAATTTTAAATAAAAGTCTAATAAATAATGAAGACTTCACTAGAGCAAAAGATTAAATTATCTTTTGCTCGCTTATTTATAGAATAAGAAAGGCAACCTTATTGATTTAAGGAAAGTCTTGCGTATTATATACATGTGTGAAAACCAGAATTATACGGTTCAAACGGTAGATATTGTTTATTAAAAAAAAGTGTCTTAAACCTACCATCTTTTTTTCAATTTTTCCTTTAATTATAAAGTGCAAATACTTAGTTTGCTCGTTAAAAATGTATTTATAAATTGAGTAAACTGATGAAGTTAACAACGTGTGCAGAGTAGAAACCATTTGTGTATTAGTTCTTGCGTATTTACGAATAAATAGTTAGCTTTACTTTGCACATATTAATTATTTCATAATTCTAACTGATTGAAGAATTGTAAGATATTGAACATATATGACGTGTATGAGATTTTAAATCTATATATAATAATTTTTCAATTTCTAACAAAACCTGCCAAATCGCCTAAAAATAGATACACTATTTTCAAGCGTACTGTATAAATTTTAATGAGTAAAAAGTCACTGCGATTTAATCACTTATAACTATACCCACCACATCCGTGACAGAGAACAGTTATTATTTACTAATTAATTTTTAGAGAGTGGTACTTGAGAATAAGTCTTTTCTAATTGTAAAGAGTAACGTCTAACGTCTTTTATGTAATCGTAAAGCGTAAGGTATTTTCTAATTTGAAAGCATAAGGTCCTTTCTAAGAGTGAAGCTTATTGCCTTTCCTCAAAAGATAGGCGTTTTCTCCGAATCGGAAAAAACTTGTGAGAAGTATTTGCTAAAAGGTTTATCAGAATCTGCTCCAAATCTTGGGCTACGGCGACCGAACTAAATTCACTACATAGAAATCACCGACTACTTGAGCAATTTTATGTTTGAGTTAAAGTGCGTCAGTATAGCTCAAAACTTCAAGTCCAAATTGCCTAACTCTTGAGTTGATTTTCGTGAAGTCGCGCTCAGCCAACATAAATTGATTCAATTATTCTTCAGCAGGTAGTTTTAGCTCAAAATCTGGTTCCGCGTACACGTGTCCCATCTGAAACACCCAAAAAGTCCTCAATACAACAGCGACAACAACGCCACTTACAAAAACCTCTAACCAAGTACAAAAATCAAGATATCCAGCGCATAAGCCATCACGCAAGAGAAAAACTCTATTCGCGCTCTGCAGGCACAAGCAGCAGCAGTAGCAGCAGCAGCAGCAGCAGCAGCAGCAGCATCGCGCTCGACGAGGACGGAGGCAGCAGCAGCTCGCGCGGGGGCGGAGGAGGGAGAGAGAGAGAGGCGCGCGCGGGGCGCAGAGTAGCCCTGCGATTGGTTCGGAGGCCAGCCCCACGCTCTCTCTCTCTCACTCTGTCGACCACCTCTTCCTCCTCCTCACGCACGCAACTATATACGTATACGCGCGCGGCCTGCGATCGATACGCACTGCCCAACTCTCTCTCTCTCTCTCTCTCTCGCTCTCTCTCTCGCTCTTTCTCGCGTTCAGTGCGTCCCTCTCTGCTCCCGCTGTATATAGGTATATACATACATGCTCGTACGTACGTACGTTATGTGTGTGTATATGAGTGGTGGAGGGAGATGGAGGGAGGGAGGGGGAAAGAGAGAGAGAGAGAGAGAGAGAGAGAGAGAGAGAGAGAGAGAGAGAGGAGTATGAACGTAGGTAACTGCCCTCTGTGTCTCTCTGCAAGTTTCGATTACTCGCGGGGCTCTGTGTGTAGGAGAGAGAGAGAGAGTATGGAGTAAATAGCTTCGAGGACAGGCTGCAGTAAGAGGAGAAAGAGAGAGAGAGAGAGAGAGAGAGAGGGAGAGGAGATCGATCCGAGAGCTGCGTGGATCTTTGCACAATATAAATGTGGAGGTTTGCATGTTGGGATGCTGCGCGGAATGTGATCGTTGTGTTTTTGAAATATGGGTTGTATAATGGCATGATATAGAGTGAAAAGTTTGGCACTGAAATAATATACATAAGTTTTACAATAAAATAAAATAGAAAGTGGTCTTTGCAATTAATTTCGTTGAAATAGATCTTCAAAATAATGGACAGAATTCTTCAACTTTTAACTTTTGCGCCATGCGATGTATTCGTGTGAATAGTATTAAATGCAGTGCTTTCGGTTCAATATTATAAATAAACTTATTCAGGAAATGGTTGCTGTCAGGAAAAAATGCTGGAATCGAATGTATGATTTCCAAAACCTTGTACAGAATTCACGCTAGAACTTTTTCAGCATCTTACAAACAATTTCATACTTGGACAGATTATGTATAGTCGTTGTTTTTTAGCTCTGAACATCTCATCATGAATCATAAGTATTCTTATATCTAAGCATAATAGGTACGCATCCATCGAAAATAAACAAATTTAGACTTCGCAAAATTATGTGCATTCAAAAATATGACACGATTTTTTGTCTAATTTAAGATATAACCGCAATATTATGATTATTATGAGAGAGTCAACGTTTCAAGTTTAATTTTATCCTTACTCTAAGTCCACTATTCGAATTGTAGCACATAAAGAAAATTTAATATGCAGATCTATGTTAATTATAATTAATGAAACACGCGAGTATATTGTTTTTTCTTATAGTGAAATTCATGATAAAGAATATGTAAGAAAGGTGTATCACCATTTTGAAGAAATCAAATGTTTCGATTTTTAGTAAAAGCTAAAGAATTTTGGAAAGTGAAATATCCTCTATACTTTTTCTATTTTAGAAATACTATACGTAGAACAAATTAACGCTTAATCAAAAAACCTACGGATAGTTATATATGGGTGATTCCACATCAAGTGAACAAGTAAAAAATTTAAAAACTTTGAAACTTTAAGGAAACGATGTACTATATTCCCAAAATATGTAAAAAAAAAGATTTAAACCCCTACTTCTATTGGTTCAGAATTTATGCCAAACTGAAATACTTGATTATTTGCATTTTTTTTTCATTTTTCTCAAAATCTATGTATTTTTATCTCGAGAACTATAAAAGATAATGTACTTTAGTCCGAATATGATATTATTTTTTGCATCACCAAATTTGATGATTTTCATTGGTCCTTTAAGCTGGCGACAAGCAATTTCGTTAAAAAAAATCTCAATGATAGTTTTGGATGTATATGTTTAATAAGCAGAGTTTATAATATATTTTAATTTTTATTATTTTATTCTTTATCTTACTTGATTTTACTTTTAATATTAATTATTTTCATATTACTTAATTAAGAAATATATTTTAACATATTTACTATTATTATTTTATAATACACTATAAGTAATGTAACTATGTTATATTCTAATGCGACGATATACTTAATCCAACCATATATATTTACTTTACCAAACTCTTTATCTAAGGAATTCAAAACAATGTAGTAATGTAGTTCGACCGTCGACTCTTGAAGAAAGATCGCGTCAGTCTCCCGACAACACTCGACGTGAATACATCTCAGTTTGAATAAATACATTTATTTCCTTAATTTAATACTTCGTATTTTATTTATTTAATTATAAAAAAGTTATTTCATCGGATTTATTTTTGAGGAATGTACTTACAAATTAAGTACAAAATAAACAGTATATTTTAAGATACAAGAAGTTTTAGTATGGTACTATAAACCAGTTACGAGAAAAAAACAAATGAAATTGACTTATTAAGAACTTAAGTTGTTTTTCCGGTTCGCCACAGATATTATTTCCTATCTGAGTGTGTAAAATTCGCTTTTATTAGTATTGTCTATACGTTGTCTAACTTGGCGATAACTGCGTTATTTAACGAAAATTTAAATTAAACCAATTACTTAACTTTCAATCCACGTTCTTTCTTGTGCGTTACTCTAGTCAATGTCATACGATACCGTCACACAACATCAACTTCAGTTTTTGTGCAACAGTCTTGAATTTCGAAATTTCGAGCGATCTGTTACTTCTTAAAATAGATATAAAAATACCTAGTACAATTTCAATTATTTGGAAGTTTTTATTTATTACGATTGAGTTTTGAATTAAAGCCACCCATTCCTCATCCCAAACAATTGAAAACAATAGTTTCGCCACTCGTCCACGCGTCATAATTTCCCTCCGAAAACAGAGCGATTACACGGAGCCTCTCTTCATTCTCTCCTCTCTCTCTCTCTCTCTATCCAGAACCCATGCAAATAGAGGCATTTACACAAAACTCCCACGAACGCGGGCGCGCGAGTGATGATGCCCCTCAAGCGTTAAAATACTTAACTCTTAGTCGAAAATCCACGAATTCGCCTCTGAGCGGGCGAGAGAGCCGCAAAAGTGCATCGCGCGCTCGCGCAAGACCTCGTACCAGCAGCAGTCGGTTGATTTATTCAAAGTGAAAGTTGGGCGCACCGTTACACAAACGTCGGTGGCGGCCAGGTCGATCATATGTATATACAAACGACAAAGACTCCGCGAGCGAGAGCATCGCGCTCGTATATATATGTTCTCCGAAAGTTCGCTCACTGCTCTCTCGCTCTGCGCGCGTTTCGCATCATCCAGCGGTAGTGCATGCGCAGGGCGGCATATGCAGAGGTTACTTTTCATCGGGGCCATTTCGAAATTGCGCTGCTACTGGGAGTGTGTGTGTGAGTGCATGGAGCCGGCCATTGGCATTAAGGGAAACCGATATCGATTTCGTGCCCAACGCACAAGAGAGAGAGAGAGAGAGTGAGAGAGTTAGAGAGGGAGCGTATAAGTCGTGAAATGGGATATCATTCCGATGGCTAACGCATAATTCGTTGCTCGATGATGTTGCAGTTAGTTTTCGTTTTTTTATAATTTGGATGGCTTTTTATACGTGAGTGTGAGTGGATATATACGGTTATACTGAGACTATCATCATAGGACAGAGTATGCATATCTATGTTAATTATAAGCGCAGTGATGATGGTCTTAAGTTGAACTGTTGATTGATTCCTGGTTCGAATTCGAACGAAGTAAGATATCGGCATATTATGTTCTTTAATATGTCGACCGAAATCTTGGTAATGTCTCTAAGTGGATGATTCCCACTAAGCATGGTGTTTTCAATTAAAATTAAAAAATTATTTTATATGTTAATACATAGTGAGTGCAGCAATATGGAATTTATTATAAATTTAAAATTGAATTTACGAGAAGTTTAATTAAAAAGTTTATAGCCGTTTATTTTTATCATGTAATAATTATTGCAAAAATTGAATGTTTTATATATCGTATAATCTAATCAGATGGTATACTTATATTCAATCTATGTACATTATTATTAATATTATTATTATTATTATTATTATTATTTCTACAATGTTATTAATTATTCAATAATCTTATAAATTAATGCATTTTTAAACTTTTATATTCAATATTTATGATGATATATTTATATGTCGATAGTTTTACGACTTCTCCGAATACTCATAAAGAATCAGTTTGTATTTTTGGGCTTTCGCGTCTTATCGCTTAAAGTCTCATGTAACATTCGAACCTTTCTTGCGCTTATTTTATCCTTACTCTAAGTCCACTATTCGAATTGTAGCACATAAAGAAAATTTAATATGCAGTCAGTTCACCAAGATTGCTCGACTGGAACACATCTTTCTGTACATTATATATAATATACTTGCATTTTCTACTACAAATTGATTTCATTTATTTACAAGAAATCCTTTTCTCATAATTTAGTTAATACGGGAAAGCACTTTTAAAATAGTGCAAATTATTCATATATATTTGTACAACTACACGTGTAAAAAATGAAAGTAAAATTCTGAATTTTTGAAAAACTAATTAAAAAACCAACCTTTTTCCATCCGCTAAAATGCTTCCGCTTATAATTTGTTAGTACATTATGAGTCATTGTGAGTCTACGATTTTATATATTCAAATATAAAATAAAGTAAATTACAAATTTTTCATATTACAATCACATATATAACAATCCATTCCAAAATCCAAATCGTCTAATACTTCAAGACGTTACAAACCACCTTCCACCACGATTCAGCGCCCCTTACGTAACACACTTTACACTCTCCTACGACACATAGCCTCACCTCTCCAACGATACAAATGATCCTATTTATCCTCGTGCAAATCAATCCCCGCATTCCCAAAGGGTCCGTACCTCCACCCGCGCACACTCCTATTATCCCCCCCCCCCTCCTCAACACTGACAAACTACCTCGTGCAGCCTAAAATCCAAATCCAGATTCTCATTAAATGCCCAAAAGTAAGCCTCCTCGTTATATACATCACGCACACGGACAACACACAATATGCCTACGAACGAGTGAACCGCCCTCGCAATTGGCACAAAGAGACGCGGGCCGAGTCACGGAAATGACGTCGATCAGGGCCTCGCGCTGCACTGGGGCATTTCTCACGGGGATCTACATCTATACATATAGGTGTCACGCACTCGGACACGGCGCTGTGCACGCATGCACTCATTTTTCACGCCTCGCCGAAGAAACTATACTGCCTAGAGGTCCATTAAGCATCCACTGACCGTCGAAAAGTCGCGACGGAGTATAATCCAATTGACGCTAACGCGCGCGCGTTCCTGAAGAAATCCAGCAGCAGCCACACGTAGTGAATTATGAAGAGAGAGAGAGAGAGAGAGAGAGAGAGAGAGAGAGACACAATGGCCCTCGACAATGCCTCCTCATTGTCCATCCGCCTACAGATTCTTTTTTTTGTTTCCGCGAAACGACAATCTTCCCGCATTCTATTAAAGGGCCGCGCGCGCGCGTCATTGTCCCCGGGAGTCTGCAGGTCTGGTCAGTGGCAGTATGGCAGTGTAGCAGAGTCCGATATGGGCGAGAGAGTATTACAGGATGTATATAGCAGGCGGGCAGACGCGCGAGCGAGCGAGCGAGCGACATTATTAGCCCCCGGCGTTTACGTAACGACCCGTGAATGCGAGATAGACGGCCCTGATAGATATGCCGCAATTAATCGTCCGATGACGGAGACGACGGCGACGGAGCTGGAGAAGGAGATTACGATGGAGAAATCGCCAGCGAATGATGTGATGGATATATATGCTCGTGGTTCTTATCCGTCGCGGCTCGTGGGATTTGTCGCGGGATTTTTTGAAGGTGGGTAACGAGGTTCAAGAATTTGGCCACCAGAGAGGAATTGTGGGTATGTATAGGTTTTATCTGAGGTGGTGGGAAGAAAGGACAGGTGAGAATTGTAATTTGATAGTTGTTTGTTGATTGTATGGAGGGTGATTTTCAAAGATGTTGCGTTTTTTTAATTTGATTAGCATGGTACTTTTGGTTTATAATTTGGTCTCTAATTATGATTCCTCTTGGTTATATCAATTGACTATATCTATAGTATAAAAATCCTTTAAGATGAGTTTATTGAAACCTTTAAAATGTGCATTTTGTGAGAGATGCAGAAAGAAAGTAAAACAGTACGTTTTATTATAAAGTTGAACTAATGTCAAAAAGATACTGTATATTTTTAGTTTTAGAATACTTACGGTTCTCGCTGTAAAAGCCAAATATGAATCATATAAAATAATACAAACAGATGATTAAAGTAATTTTATAAGAATGAATTTTAAAATTAATTTGTTCGAACTACCGTTCTTTTAAATTAAATTTATGTTCTGAAGTATACAGAAACAGAATTTCTTAATAAAAATTATAGAGATAGGATTCATGCTAAAAGTCATTATATTATCATGGTAAATGTGAAACGGGCTGACATTCCGAAATTTCGACTGATATCATAACACATTTTCTAGTTGAAGTTCTTTAAACCACTTCGAGAGAAGTTGATTGTACACAAATTTTAGGTTTCACACAAATATTGATATCAGAATCAATAGTGCTGTAATTGTAGAAAATATTTTACACTCATTTAATTTTCATTAGTTCTTCCCAAGAATCATGATATTAAATTACATTCAAATATTAGATTACATACAAAAATTATATTCAAATTTAACCATCGACTATACGTACTATACGTTAGAACGCAAATTAAAAATGCACTCACGTATGTATCCTTAATTAATCACCCTAATCCTTCATACATTCCAGCTGCACCCCCTTAAAACGAAACACTTTAAACCGCATCAGCTTTCATCAACCCACTTTTCTGTTCCCCCTTCACCTTCTCACTTATATACGCCCAAAAGGCGCGTCCATTGATTCTCACACTTACCCCTCCATATTTCTCATTCAAAGCAGCGTGGATTTCCATTTTTTCCTCTTTTTCTTCGAAGCTTGTCTATGCACTTGCCTTCGCCGCCGGACTGGTCGTCCATCACGATAGCTCCGGGTGACTTTCGACGACGTCGACGACGACGCGTCGATGATAAATAACGCGTCGGAACGTTATCCGCTCGGCGCGTTATTATTTGAAATTATTCTAGGGCGCGTAGTTTCTTTTTGGGTGGACCGTGGAGCTAGGCTTGGAATAATAAAAAGATGTGTTTTAAATAATAAAGGTTTGAGGTGGTGATTAAGTAGAAATCGTGTGTAGAAAATACTATTAAAATCATCCAGAATTATGGAGTGTACTTATGGAGATGTCTGCCCATGTTTGATGATTTTCATAAATAAAAAGTAAAACATATTTCTTTTATAATTTTAATAAAGAAATTAAATTTAAATTATTAATTATGCTTGTTTAATTAATGAAGTATTAACTTACATCCATTTAAAATGAAATGGTCTATTCGCAATAGGCAAAATACAATGGGCTTGAAACTTTCTTCGAAGAAGTACTATATAATCTACTATGTAAGTTCATATATTCTTCTTAAAAAATAATTATTTTAAGTAGTTGTTTAATAAGTAATAATCTAACTGATTTTTATAAATATAAGTTTCTTTAATTCTTTGTTTATTTTAAAAAAGAAATAGCAAAATTTACTAAATTTTGCTATCGTACCATAATAAGTTTTAGAACAAAGTTTCTTGTAGATTGGTCAATTTCTCATGCGTATTATAACGAGCATTTCGAAGTTGGTAAGTATTTACATATTTTCAAGTGTATAACTATAATTTTGATTAATATCTACTTTTTAATATACACTCACTTTCAAAAATAATTATTTGGTGCCAGAATTTTGTATTACATACAATTACATAAATTTATTGGTAGACACCACCCCGTAAGTACAAATTATATAAAAAAAACTTTAACAAAACCATCGAAATTTATTTTGTACAGTAAATAATGATACAAAGTACATATTCCATCATGATTCCAGTATCTTCACCCCTCTAACATAAACTCACCCCCACTTACAGTACCAACAACCCGCGGAAATCTAGTCGCTCAGACGGCGGATAACAGCCGCATTAAAATAAACCCTACAGCGTCGTCGGGCCAAAAGACACGCGCGCGCTCACCTCGCTCGCGCACACGGAAAAACGAGCGTGCGATGCATAAATCACTCGCTGCACCCTCTCTTTTACAGAAGAAAAAGGAAAAAAGAACACGCGTCTCGCGCAAAAGGGTGTACGAGCCGCGCGAGCGACATTGCGTGTAAAAAAGGTGGAAGGAAGATGAGTCCGGAGCTCGAAGCCCCGCGTGTTTGAGAAAAAGAGAGCTTATACAGAGAGATCCCGCCCTTGCGCGGCGCTTTATTCCGGGCGCGTGTACGCTTGTTTAAATTCAGATTTGTACAAGTTGTGGTATTTCAATGGTTGTCGCGCGAGCATGTGAGTGTCTTTTTTAGAATAATTTTCTTTGCTGCTGCGTGGATTTTGCGTAGTGCGCGGGTAAGCGTGGAGGTGTACAGGGTGAATGAGAACTCGTGGAACTCATGGAATTTGAACATGCATACGGAAATGATGATATTTTCCGGATAATTTTCATGATTTTTATTAAATGTTAGATATGTTGGCTACTCTTTCAGATAGATTAGAATTTTTACTTTCGTAGTTTTTAATTAAATTGGGGCGTTGGAAGGGTGAATGCCGCTAAATACAAAGAAATAAAAGAAATAAAACCAAGTTAATAACCTATTTAATAAAATGTTGTCGATCTCCTTAATCTTTTCCATATATTGGAACAATAATAAAACCTACTTTACTTTGGATGCAGTACTTAATATTAAAATCATGTCGCATATAAAAAATTTGCTAAGTCCAATAAATTGTCATTTAAAAGACTGGTAAGTCCCTATACGACGTGAAAATCACTAACAAGATGTTTTTAGATGTTTTTACCATGCAAAGTCTTCATTTTGAGGTACAAAATAACATATCCCAAAGTTTCAGCAAGATTATCGACCCAAACCCCTGATACTCTCCTTGTAAGTCTATATAAATTTGTATTTTCATAATTATGTAGGCAAAAAATGTTATGACGAGTATGTAGGAATTATATATTTCTGCGATATCGAGATATAAATTGCACATGTATGTTTAAATGAAGGATTAAGCTCGTACTAATTATTAACTTTCTACTTTCCATTAACAAGGTTTATTCTTCATTGTATAATTTATCTTCATTGTATAATTTATCTTCATTGTAACAATTGAGCTATTTCATATTGTATTAATTTCAGAAATAGTTATTGAAGTATTTTCGAAACGTCATTATTCGAAAATTTGTACCTGAATTCCTCAATTATTAAAAAATTAGTTTATTTTCGTATAACAATACACTTATACAATAGCAATATAATACATTATATCCACAAACAAACCAGCAAGCGATAAAAGCACGAAGAAAGAAAATTTCAATAGTACCCGACATAAAAAATCCCTAAATCAAAAGAAACACTCGTACACTAAATCCTCCCTCGAGCTTCTGCAGATATACACACACGACAAATCTTGTCCCACGAGCTCGCAAATCTGCCGAAAATCTCGGTTTGCTGTCATGTTCTCTCTCTCTCTCTCTCTCTCTTTCTCTCTCTCTCTCTCTCTCTCCTCTCACCAGCCCAAAAAAATCAGTCAACCCCGAAAACACAGCAAGGAGGAAATTCCTCGCTTCCCATTATTTCGCTTAGGAGGGCAATAAAATGTCTCGCTCGCTTCGCTCTGTTGATTCAACCCCCGCGTATTCCTTCTCTCTCTCTGTCTCTCTCTCTCTCTCTCTCTCTCTCTCTCTCTCTCTCTCTATTGGAATATCATTGCGAATGCCCCCACGTCCCGCACGCCTCGCGTCCTTAATGGTCGAGAACACATTCGAGGGGGGCCACGTGTGCTGTCGCTGCTGCAGTGTATATATACCGTCCGCAAGACGATCATAAAAGGGAGGCAGCGCAGAAAAATCTCCGGGGGTAGAGTAAAAAACAACTTGCTGATAGGCGCGGAGAAAGAGAACGATAGTGATATCTCGAGCATACACTTTTTTGCTTCCTTGATGTAAGTAGGGGAGACTGGGGTATAACGAGCTGCTTGTCATAAGGTTTGGTTTAAAAGGATGAAATTTATTTAGTGTCTTGATTGGTTTCTGACATAATTAACAAATTTCACTAGTTTCAAGACTGATACAAATTTTAGAACAGAATGGAATTTCTGAGTGAAAATATTTAAAGGATAATAATTATATGTACTCTAACTGAGAATTTGCTCATATATTTACACCGATGTCCCAAGTAAATATGATTATTATATTTCACTGACCCTTATACAGACTATCACGCTTTCAGTGTTTACACGAAGAGTAAAACGTTTGGACGTTCATCACGAAGACCATGATTCGCAATTTTCCGCCAACCAATTTTCGAGCTGCCTGATTTGTTCGGGTCGCCCGATTTTTTCCGTCAACACAAAAGTCTCGAAAAAGTGCAGTAGTAGCAAAAGTAAGTAGTCTTCATAGGGTGAACTCTAATCGTGCTAGTCTTCATGGGTAAATCATGAAAAGTGCTAGTTTTTATGATAAGCGCTGAAAAGCGTTTAGTTTTCTAGGTATTTTCTGCTACTCTTCGTAAAGGCGATCGATTTTTATCCTTTAAGTATACTAGAAAAGCTTCGATTTAGGCGTCAGTATATTTGATAAAAAATGAAGTTGAAAGGCGAGTGCAGCACCTAATTGTTAGAGTTCATGCATCGTCATCGTTACTTTCAATAATTAGCATACGTGTACTAGTTTTATTAATAATTTATATTATTTTGCAATAAAAGAAACATTTGTAAACCAATACAAATGAATGACAAAATGTATGTTAAATTAATAGTTTACCTGTAATTTTTATTGGACAAACAATTTACTGACAAAAATATTTAACAGTTTATACGTGTGTTCTTTACCGTGTTATGCAGTGTAAGACTATATCTAGCTTGTTGGTAAATGAATGCAATTTCGCTTTGTTTCAATCGATGCTTTGCAACAAATTCTATAGACCGAAGAATTTTACAACTCGTTATACCCCAGTCTTCCCTACATGTATACAAGCTCAACTTCCGCGGTTATTTGCCTACAAAGCCTGCGCACCGCCGCGAATCAAACGCAACCGGGGCCTATATCTTAATGGGATCGACAAAGGACACACGCGGGGCAGCGTCTTTTTTGTCCACTTTCTTTAGTGCGGATATATGCGTTGCTGTTGTCGTTGCGGTCGTGGGTTCGAAGATACGCGAGATATCGACGCGATTGTGTAGGATTTTTCGGGCTTGAGTGAGTGGGAGACGTTGTTGTTGGATATTGCGAGCGAGATGTGTAGAGAGAGAGAGAGAGAGAGAGAGAGAAAGAGAGGAGCTCGTTAAGTCGCGTGTGTGTGGCTCTTTTTTTGCGGAGAGTTGGATCGTCGAGAGGTTGAATGCGCGATTTCGTAATATTTGAGAAGGAAAATGGTGATTAGAGAGAGAGAGTGGATAGGGTTGGTCTGTGATTTTGAAGGGATTGATGGACAAGGATGCAAAAAGATATGAGGATGTTATTGTATTTTGTTTTCTCTTTACATCTTTATAATAAGCTATATATATTGTACCTTCTTCGTTTACATAACTGAATTTTCTCATCCTAGCATACGCTTCTCACAACTATAAAATAACTCAAAACATAGAATTGTAAAGACAGGTAGGTATATGATTTTAAATGTAGTCAGTCTATTCATAGACAACGTAAAGTCAATTGTTTGTTGTACTCAACGATGAGATAAAATTCATTCTCTTAGTATATATATTAACATTTTTCAAATTTCATTTTATTCATTCATTTTCAAAATCGCGTCTACGCAACAAAGCAAGTACTCTTGCATAACCTAATGAAATAGGGGATGTAATAAGATGTCAATTACATATATCAAAGTTTAATTTTCAGTTACTTCCTTGATATGCTTTGCTATAATCAATACTATCAAGGTGTCGATAGATATATCTTAAATTTACAGAAAAACAACCTTTCTTCATTCAAAAGTGAAGTAGAAATAGACACATGAAAGCTTTCACATTTCTCTATGCATCGCAAATATAATCAGGTTTTTTACATTTATTCCTAACAACAGGTTACTATTAATTTCTATATAATATAGTTCAACTTATTATACTAAACGATTTCCACCTGAACTCCATCGCGGTAATTAATTTGCTTCTTCCCAATTACACTTAAACACACACAATTTGCGCTCGCCTCGCGTCTACCTCAAAGACCTCTCGGAGTTGAAATGAATTTTTTCACCTTATTAAAACTTGTCATTTTTCATCGACAACGCCCCCCTCCCGTGCCGCGAAACTCGCCAAACGAGCAAAACCGAGAAAGAGAGCAAAAAAAACCCTCCGTTTCCCCAATTAACGAATATCAATTTAAGTTTCTCGATTAATTAAGAAATTGATCTGCAGCCACGGCGGCCGGCAAAGGCTCTGCTCCTGATTAAAATTTTAATTCCCATCGACTTGGCTCGTGAGCGGCGGCACTCCCGCGCACACCAGCGAGTATTCAGCGCGATCGCGGAAGGAGCAATCGAACGATTCGATTTCTCTCAAAGGCTATACGTATACATACCTCTCTCGCTCCTGAAAGAAGCTGGGTAAAGGAAAAAAAAAGAAAAATAGCGCACCGCCGAGAGGCGCAAAAGTCAGACGCGAAAGAAAAAGAAGCGAGGAGCGAGGAGGCGGAATAAAAAAAATTGGATGCGCGCGCTTTTCCCGAAAAAAATCTAGACCCCCAGCCCAGCCTGACGTGATTTCCGAGAATGGCCGCGAGGGTCCTCCGACACCGGCGGATAATTAGCATGAGAATAATGTTCTCTCTCTCTCTCGCTCTCTCTCGCTCTCTCTCGCTCTCTCTCTCTCTCTCTCTCTCTCTCTCTCTCTCTCCGTGGCTTTCTTAATCAAAACTTTTAAATAAGATTTTTGCAGCCCGGGTGGACGTCACCTTTTTTTGCGCTCAATGCCCGAGAAAAATGCTAATCGGCAGCGCGGTGTGGCTTATCCCCCGTGACGAGGACGAGGACGACGTTCGACTTTGGCGTCGACCCTCGAGCGATTCTTTAACGAAGGAGCTGTAAATGAAAACTCGCTGAATTAATGTCGAGACGGCGCTGCTGGCTACTGCTCGACGACTTCGGTTGGTGGTTTTCTCTTTTTTTTTGGGAGGCTGGTGTCAGTCTGTGGGTGAGGGTATGCATAGGTTTCTTTTCTTTGGTGTTCGTGTAGTTTGGAGTGAAAATGTATGGACTAACAGCTGTGGAATAAAACTCTGTTATAAAACCTTTAAGAATATGATGGTAATTGTAAAAAAGTAGCTAAGATAGTTAATCATCATTGTTCTTATTATGTTTTGCAGAAATAGTATCCGTAAAACTTGATTATGTTTTCTTCACTTAAAGTGATTTTTTAATTGTTCTTAAACCTAAAATATTTATTTGTATTTATCGAGATTTTTACTTGGACTTAAATGATTCATCTTAGATTTGAATTCCATCTTTTGCTATTTTTAGATTAGCTATAATTTTTAATATGATATAACTATCATTGCATAAGTATAAAAATATGTTAATTATAGCCATTATATCTACGAAAATACTTACAATTTTGAAATATAATGAATGATAAGATTGACGTCCGCTGGCCGTCTACACCTCTCTCTCTCTCTCTCTCTCTCTCTCTTCCTCTATCTCTATCACCTTTTGCGGCGCGCACAAGCCAGTCAGAACACGGGGATTAAGTAATCGGCCCTCGTATCGGTGGTTCGGAAGCGCGCTCTTGGCGGGTCATATAAAAAAACAGTGACCATGGCTCGAGACTTTTCCGAGCCTACCTTTCCACTGACGGAAAATACAGTCTGGAAGAAAGGTGTGAGGCAGCTGGCCGACACGCGCAAGTCACCCCTCCACTTCCACCCCATCAGCGCAGCCTGGCTTGTATAAAAGAAAAAGGGCAAACAGCCCCGGGAGTCAGTCTACTCCAGGCTCCTTCCTCGAGAGACACAGTCGATTCCGCAATCTACGATAGCCGCGCTGGAGAGGCCAAGCGCGGGCTGCTTTATCGACTAATGGACAGAAGAAGCACATATAATCAAGTACCTGCTACATCACGTCTTCGCACATCAGAATTCACACCTTGTCTTCAAATAGATTACCAAGGGAGGCCAGGATGGTAGTAGGGACATAACGGCGTCAGTCATATATCCATAGGATATAAAGAGAAAAAAAAGAACACAGTCCCCAAGAGACGCCGCCGATTGCTCTACAGGTTTCGCTGTGTGCAATCGACGCTCTCATCCAACACCTTCCTCGAGAGATCTCGCCAACCACGCTGCAGTTTTGCTGTGCGGGGCTGACACTCTCGCGCAGTTCGACAGCCTGTCTCTGAAACGTTGTCGACCCCTCTGCAGTCTTACTGCGAGGGCTCGGTGCCTCGTTCTCATTGGAGCACCGCCGACCTCTCTGCAGGCTTCTCTGTGAGAGATCGACGTCATCGCTAGCCCCATCCTCTTCTCCGTCCCTCCCCCGGTACACCCGCCGATCGCTCTGCAGGACTCGCTGCATAGAATCGGAAGACGTTCCGGAGATATCCTCTTCACCTACCCTCTCATTTCAGCAGCCTCCACTAGGCATACCTACAGCGATCGACATGCAATTAATATTATAATAAGCTAGTGTATAATGCCCGTTTGGACCTCTCCCGCCCTACAACACTAATTACCTCTCTTCGTCATTTGAACCCCTCCCCTGCCTATAATACTACATGCCGATCACGCTCGCTCAGCTGCAAGCGCCGTTGGTCGAGGCGATTCGACGAGCGCTGCTCCGCACTTTTCGAGTGGGCATGCGCTGTGTCCCTCACTTACTCCAGTAAAGAAACCGACGTCTACGTCAACATTAAATTACAACATTAATATACTCTATTTCCGAACATCGTTCAATTATTATGACTAAATTTTTCCTTATGGTAAAAAATATGCTAAAATATCTGCAGAAATATAAAAGAAAATACTGCAGGCAAAAACCTTGAGAGAAACGTAGAAATACCTACAGAAAAACTTTCAAGGTTCAAAAGCTCTGCAGAAAATTATACAGAAATTTCTGTAGGATATCTCGCAGACAGTCTTGCGGATATTTCTGTGGATTTTTTTTATGAGAGTTAGTAGTTACATTTAAGAACTTTTTACATACAAAATAAAGTTTTAAAAATTAAAATAAATTATTCTTGCATGATTTAATGAAAGCGTAGATACTTCTTTTCCTTATCGGTACATACGTAAGTCAGTTTTGTGTGGTTTCTGTGATTTCATAACTCTAGTCTAGACTAAATCAGAGAGAAAACTTTAAAGTTTTCCTAAGAATGGACCTTGTTCGTGTTATCAAATCTTGATTCTGTTAAATATTTACCTAAAATATATAACATCCCACAAAATTATCATATTATAAAACAATCGTCAAACTTATTTTTAACACAGAAATTCAATATTCTATTATTAACATTACATTTTTATTTTACAGCATATCTCCATATTTGTTTTCCCCAAAATGTGTGCATATAATTCACCCCTAAACACACGAGCAAACAAAATTCTACCGTCCAAAGGGGAGGAGAGGAGGAAAAGGAGAGGAGAAATCATGTCGAGTGTGGAGGCGCGCTGGACGATACATCACGGGGACATTTATTAGCTTGCTTTACCCCCGTCACGCGTATTAATTCCGGCTCAACGCAACTTGCATTATATCGACGAGAGTCTGATGCGAATCGTCGGGGTGTCACGCTATAATTCGAGCGTCATTCGATTCTTCACGCTCGCGGTCACAACGCAGTGCAGTGTACTTACTTTGTGCCCATACTTACGCGACTTCTGAATGAGTGTTTGTACATGTGAGAATGGAAGGGCTGTGGCTACGAGTACTTTGCGTTTGAATTATTTATTTGAAGAAACGACGGGGTGTTGGGATTTTTTTTGCTTATTTGGACTGCGCTGAAGATTTTGTCTCCGAATTTTTGTGATTGATAGATAAATAATTACTATATTTATTTGAGACGTTGGACCTGACTTTCACTTGTATTTTAAGAAACTTAATACTAAATTGCTAAATAAACCTATTCTTAATATACTTAAAATATTTTATAATTTCTACTTATAAATTATTTTATAAAAACGAGTATAAAAGTATACAAAGATATATTATTAGCAATGTAGAACTGTACCTATAAAAGAAAGTTTAATTAAAGAGGTCTCACTTTTCATTATTTTCGTAAATGACAAATAAAAATTATCCATCATGATATATTATATTCAACTATATTATTAAATATGCTTGTTTTATACATGAAATATGTTATCTACGTAAAGTAAATTTGAAGATCCAATACTTTCATTCGAGCTCAGAAATTGCACATGAACTATGCAAGAAAGATTGACCAATTCACTAAAAAATTTTTAGACTCATTGTGATCAACGTATTTATTTTTGAACATTTGGATTTGATCAAGTGTAAGACTGTAAATTAAAACAGTGCTATCTATTTAGATTGAATTTAAGAGGCTGCAAAAGTTAAAGCGTCGTAAAGAAGCAAATTTGTCTTACAAACTATGTATACAACAAAAGTCATGTATATTTGGACGAGATGTCTACGGTTATTAATTAATATTTACGTATTGCTATTGACATTTTGTGCAAATTTTGTTTTAATATGTTACAACATGCGTTCAATTTCTAAATTACAATAAAATGAACACATAAAAAAAACTTTCACCATTCAAACACTGTACCGCTTTTTTTCCATCCGTATCACCCCACCAGTAGGATACCACGATCAAGGATGTTCACATCACCTGCATGACGCAGCGCACGGTGAAACTCTTTGACCACTGCACAGCTCTTCCCCTGTCCCTGTCGATGGAAATGCATTTGTCGTCGTCGTCGTACTTCTACTCTGATAAAAATGGAAAAAAAGCCTCTCGCCAAGAGACTTTGCAGAAATCAATGTCGCTGCCGGTGCTCCACATATACATCGGCGACGTCGACTTCCAGGATCGCAGAAACTCTCTTTTCGGGAGTGGGAGGCTGGGCTCTGAAAGATTGCCTTTTCTGCTATTGACAGTGCTACTCCACTTTCCCCATCGTATATAATGATTTTATTCTATTAGTAAGTGGACTCGCGGTGTATAGATGTGTGTACGTGTATGTTTGCGGGAGGTCGGCAATCAAATTTAATACGATCGAATGTTTGTGTGACTCGGTCGTGGGGTTATTTTTGAAAATTGCCTCGTTTACGAGATTGCGAGCAATCGTGTATATGTGGGACGGGTGTATTTATTCTTAGACCAAGGACATGCGAAAGTTGGACTGTTTATTTATGCTTTCTTTTGATAGTGCTTTGTAGATGATTATTTTAGGATACAAATAGAGATACTGTATATATATATGTATATATGTATATCTAGTATATATTAGTTGATCTTTTAATGAAAATATGTAGTATCACATGTAATACACCTTTTCTACAATCGAATCTAATCAATTGCAATGATACTTTAATGTTTCGACCTGGGTTTTTGGTTTCATGGCATCTTAGGGATAAGCGAATGTACGAATGAGTTGGATAATTAAATTATGTTAATTGCAAAGTAAATATAAATAAACAAAGCTAAAAAAATTATATATGTTACAAAAACATGTAATTGCTTGAAAACTATTAAAAGTATTTGCATGAAAATTTGTACGCATAGATTTGTGGGATCCTTAGCGACAAATTTAAAAACCGTATTTGGTTTTAATAAAATTAAAATTTGATTCATCATATGGAATCCGCCATTTTGAATTTTCAAAATCTGATTTTGGATTTGTAATCAGAGACGCCAAAAACCTTTTAAGTTGATATAAAAAGTGTGGTTTAGCCCGTTGCGTCATAATTTTGTCAAATAAAGAGCAAAATTTGTACAGCAAGTAAATGACTACAAATTTATGATTTCACAAATTTCGTGTACATATTTTACTTTAGGATATCATAAACTGTTATAAAAACAAAACAACTTATACTAATGGCCAATAAATTTATTAACATATAAAAATCAGTGTGATCTACAATGATGCAGACAGATAGCAGGGTTAAAAATTTACTGATACAAATATAGTAGCTCATTATAAAAACGTGTCATATGAAGTTAAAATATATACATTATTAAACGCAATACGTAAAAAAAATTGTTTCAAACTCTCTTATTCAAAAGCGTTCACTATTAAAATTATTAACACACGCGTTTAGCATACTCCCAGTTAAAATTTTCCCAGAACGACGTTCACATTATTCCCCATAAATCATACACCTAATCGAAAACATACGTATACACACTGGACAACCTCGAGATCCCGCGACAACAATACCACTCCTCAGAAATGCTTTCACGCGCATTCACTTTCCTCTTCCACCTTGCATAACATTAAACGCACGCGCTTTTCCCAGCAACATCCAAAAAACCGAAAATGCACGTAAAGAAAGAGCAACCTCTCCTACGCATTATCATAGTTATTTCCCGGGTTGCACTTGAGAATAAAGCGAAAGAGCGAAGGAGAGAGAAATGGAAAGTGATGCACCTGCGGGCGCCGCCCAGAAATTACCCTAAGAAAGAGAGCGCGCATCGAGGGATGTCGCTCGCGTCTCGAGGTGAAACTTGTCTCCTCGTTGGGAGGCGAGAGGCGAGCTTCTTGCTCGGAGATATCGTCAAGTGGCAGCCGTGTCCACCTGGATTATCGCGCCGCGGCCTTTTGTACGAAGCGCCTCGTTTGTCCATCGTGGCGAGGCGAAGCGAACCGAAGGTTCGAACGTTCCTGATTGTTGCTGGATTGAAAGTTCTTCTTTTTCGAGAGGGATTAATTAATTTTTTGGTCATGGGTTTTTCGAGGCAAGCCTCTTTTTAGAACTGTACGTACACGTACAGAAATGGACTTTGTACATGGGTGATATCGCCGTAACTTCTTGCCTATTTTTGCGTACATATCTCTAAAATGACTATCCAATATTTCTTTATCGTTTAGATATTTTTTTATGAATCTTGAGAAGTAACTTAGCTGATTGGAAGTTTCATAAATATTCTTTGCGCTTCAACAATATATTTTAAAGTTATGAGATTCACATGAAAACGTTGGGTTATGGAATTGACATTTTATTGCAGGACAAACTTGCGTATGAGTTTATATACGTGAAATATATTATTTAGAAAATACTCGAGCAGCGGACACGAATTGACATAATTAATTAGAAGATTTAATCAAAGTTGTAGAAAGTAACATCGATGTTACGAAACTAACATCTCAACAATAGTATATTCACTAAATTTTAGTAATGAAGAATATAGAAAATATAATATTGAGCATTTAAATAAGCCAATTACAACGCAATCTGTATGTGGCTGATTTTCAATAAACTGATTTACTATTTTAAATACTAAGTTGATCACAAAAAAGTTTATGTGCCTTAGTAAGTTAATCAAATGTGACTAAAATGTCACCTCCGTGGCATATCCTATCTGTAAAATTCATAATAAATTAAGTGTCAGTTTTATATAAATATAAGTAAATTATAATAATAACCATTGTTTTTTAATATTTATAAAGCAATAGGATAAAAATAACAATTAATTAATTAAGTCAGTTATTTTAACAAGAATGTGAAAAAAAACTATGAAATTAATTAGAACGTCAAAAATATGCAGAAACACCAATGAATGACAATTTTTTGTGTTGTGCATTCACATGAAATTATAAAAGAATGTTCAACAATTTTACAATTTTCAATAAAAAAGACACAAAATTTTTTATGTTTTCATACTTTTTAATCCAGTGGACATTCACTGATGCCTGGTCAATGGTCATTTACTGGCGCAGTGACCCTACTAACACTAAATTTAATATCAGTTTAGCACAGCATGTGTTACGAAACAGATAATTGGGCGTGAAAATGAACTGCAAGTTTAGTGAATGTTACTAAATGATAAGATTCATCTTTTAATAAATGAAACAATCATTTTCATAATAAAAATCAAATATTTAAAATGTCCACTTTATATTATTTCAAATTATTTAATCTTACTAATAATAATTTTCTTTGTGTTTTGGGGAGAATGTCCATAGACCTGAATCGCTATTGAAGCGAAGTTAACAAATTTATTAACATTTTTTTACATCTGATTTCAAATAACGATAAGTATTTACTCGGTTCTTGATAGGACTTTAACATAACTTGTAATGATATATCATACACTACATTTACTTGTAAGATTAATGATATTATTTTTAATATCAGTCGTCAACAAGTAATTTTAACATTTTCATTACTTTAAACAATGTTCTCAGTACACCAGCTATGAGTAATCAAAGTCAACCAATACCGATCGCAACAAGCCAAAACACATTCACCATCAGCTCACTACAATACTCCTTTATTCCCCAATGTAATCGAAACCCCTGCCTTTTCTTACAAGTCTATTTCCGTCCGTTATCAGTGACACCTCGCCTCCCACCCCACCCACATCCCACAAGTGCGTGGGCGTACTCCACCCGAATACTGCACCTCTCTCTCTCTCTCTCTCTCTCTCTCTCTGTCTCTCTCTCTCACCAAAAATATTTCGGCTGCCATCCGTTGACGCTCCACCTCTCGACTCATTAGCATTTGTTTCGGTCGCCTCGCTCGCGCAGGATACACAGATACACGACAGCGCGCACACCGCGCGACACAATGAGGGCTACTTATTTATTTAAAAGACGGCATCCTGTTCTTTCAGCCGTTGCAGCGAGGATTCACGTCGCTTAATTGCCGCGCCGCGGCGAGCGTCTCCCCATTATGCCCCGCGATAATGATATTCCGCGTGGCGCAGAGGAATATATTTCATCGACGAGAGAGGTATCGAGGAAAGGTGTATAAGGTATGTATGTACGTTGCTTTTCGACGGCGTCATTAAGAATGCGCGACGTGACGCTGCGACGTTTCCTCTCTCTCTCTCTCTCTCTCTCTCTCTCTCTCTCTCTCTCTCTCTCTCTCTCTCTCTCTCTCTCTCTCGCTCCGTCGTATATATGATGTGTCGTCGTACGAGTAACGCAAAGTCGAGTGCGGTGTATATGTATAGATAGCGTGAGATAGATGGCGAGGTTTGCGTAATGTGGCGGACGGCTCTCGTGTTTTGCGCACTTGGGATTTTCGCCTGGGAGCGGTTGACTCTTTAATGAAGGATGTGGTGACATCGATGGCACAGGAAATTTGGACAGTTCGGAGAAAAGAACAAAATTCGATGAGTTCGAACGTGAATTCGAGTGGAGGCACACTGAGAACAGCGTTTCGTTCATATACCGATACGAAATAAAATAAACGATATTACCGCTAAGATCTGTAATGTTTCATCTACTATTTGTGTTCTTATGAGCCAAACTAAAAAAATAATAATTAATATTAATGAATTCGTTGGGGAAATAATTATTTAAGTGTAAGACTTTATTTCTCAACCTTTAGCTACTTAAAGGAAGGTCGTAGCCAACGCTGATTGGTAGAGAGTTAACCTAACCTCCAAAATTTATACCATAAAAATAAAAGTTTGTGGGAATTTATAGTGCAAATACGCGGTTGTCCCCTCTTTTTGCCATAATAATAAATGTTAATAAAAATTAAAATCTATATATTTAGGCAAAATTTCATAGAATAGCGAAAAATACGGCACGAGGTGAGGGCTAGAAAACGGTAAGATGACCATCATTTTTACCGTTTTTCATTGACAATTATAATAATATTTCATGATAAAAAACTTTTTAAACTATTTATAACCAAAAAAGCTGTCGTCCGCCATTTTTTACATGATAATAAATTATTATCATCTTCGATTTTAGTGTTAACACGTAAATTTTCAACGTATAACGAAAACTACAACGCGAGGTGAAGGTCATAATGGTAAAGTTCGCTCCGGCCTCCCCTTAACTACAGTCTATCTAGCTTTTTTATGCCTTACAATTTGCAGGCCTCAACTTTCTTAGTAGTATTGCTCTCTTAACTATACCTTATAGGTAAATGAGACTAATAGCTTAACCAGTATTAGTATTGTTGCCGCAGGAGTATGCTATGTTTTTTTTACGTATAAATACTATCGTATTGTATTGAAGTATGGCTAATACATTGCTGCAGCTATGAGCAATAACATATATATCGGCCGTATTTTACCATAATGCCTTACCCACATATAGCTCATATATTTAAAAGAGTTATCTAATACACATCTAACCATATTGGCAGCACATTTTCCATTGCATGTACATATTTCTTAGTGCTTATTTGGTTTTGGTGTAATATATAATATCGCATCCCCAGGGTAACACTATGACAACTCAAAAAGCTATGTTTTCGTAAAGTGAGATAATCTTTTCAGGAAATACATTTTTTTATATGAAATTATTATTCATATTATAGTTTATATAATAGTTCATATTATATTCATATTATAATTTCTTGACCTTTGTTAACCTTTTTTTTAAGCTTGTTAAGGGCTCTTATACTCGTATGATCTATTTTGTGTAGCAATATGTTGAGCTATCATAGTCTTGTTCTAGACATATTATATATTGTTCTCAAAGTCTAAAAATAAATTTCGAATAACAAAATGATTAATTCGAATGGTCAATAGAAGACAAGAACCCCATTCCAACAGTATCTATCTTCTCAACCAAAAAAGCAGATGTCACCCTTTCCATTCCCAAATATCGACCCACACACCACCCACCCTGAAAACTTTCAATTTTCATAAATCCAGACAACGCATCACCCCAAAACCGAAACTAAAACTAAGAGCGAAGAAAAAAGCGAGTCTCTCGCCCACTCTCCTATAAATTCCCCCGCTTCCGGCCGTACGACTTCCAGCTCGCAGCTCCCAGCTCCACTCGTTGCTCTCACATCGACGCAGCCTCGTGCGCTATCGAAAGTCCATATTAAGGGGTAGGAGGGGGCATCAAAAAAAGAAAAAAGCAGGACTGCTTCCTCTAGGCGTACAGGGGCTGTATATATACACACACACTCGCGCACACTGCCGCTGCGCAATCAATAAGACATTCGCGACGCTCTCGCGTCCAGCTCCAGCGCCCCATGAATATCTTTCGATAGATTGCACATGCCTCGGTTCGCAGCTCGAGCCACGCGTGTCCGTGCGGTTAACTTTTTGCGAGCGAGCAGGAGAGAGAGAGAGAGAGAGAGAGAGAGAGAGAGAGAGAGATTTTCGACAGCGCGCACACGCTTCGACGCTTTTTCGCCCGTAGGCGCGCGGCGCGGAGGATACGCCACCGCGGAGAGACTCGAGGGAGATGATGAATGCTTCGCCGTGGGGGTGTGTATGTACCGTGTGTGCGTGTGTGTGGGTTGAGAGAGAGAGAGAGGAAGTAGTTTTGATGGATATGGAGAGAAGGAGAGGTGGGGGGCTGTGGGGGATGAGAATTTGTTTTTGGGAGTTGTTTGTTTTAAGTTTGTTTAACGGGGTGGGGGTTTAGAGTGAGAATTGGTTGGTTGGTAATGATGACTGTGTATTTACTATAGTGGAGTTGTGGTTCTGATGTGTGTGTATTGGAGAATGCAATGCTGTTTTAGTTTAGTTGTTAAATGATGGAAATTTTAAAATAAATTGTATGCTGAATCTGGTAGAGTAGAATTTCACTCTATAAATGCGAATAAATTTGACTCTATACACTATTCACTTTAAAATAAAGTGGGCCTTCAGACATGGTAAACGAGAATTGTAGCACCTGTCTATCTGTTGCATTAGTATCATCTGATCAATATTTAATAGTTTTAAAATTTGTATATCTTGAGTTATATAAATAAGTTTCTTTTAAATGAATACGTCAATCAATTCATCGCTTATGTGCAGACACTGAAAAAATTTGTCAATTTCAAATACACGTTTTGTTCAAATTCTTGTAATACTTTCCAGAAAATCATTTATTCTAAAAAAATAATATTTACTCGATTTTATTAAATATTCATTTAACCAAAGAAATCGAAGGTAACATCGAGTAAATGTTAAAAAGTTTCAAATAAATGATTTTTTAGGAAATTATTGAACAAAATATTTATTTTAATTAACTAAACTGACTTAATTTTTTTATTTCAGTGTTATCTGTATAAACTGACTTGTACATAGTAGAGTGAAATCAGCTAACAAATTCTTCAAGCACAATTTTACTCTAAAAGTTTAACATACAATTATTTAAAGGAAATAGTTTATTGAATAATAGGAACATTTGTATAATTTTAATTCAATTTAATGATGAATCGCATATTGTTTACAGATTACCTTATCAGAAGTTAATAGAAACCATCATCAACTATCGAAACCATCCTTGCCTATCAAAGCTATATCATTATCTATCAAAACCATCCTTAATAGATTCCATAATGCGAGTGGAATCCTCCCAATAAAATGCGGAACAAAGTAACACCCGACCCAAGACCTTAACTCAAAGTAAATACGACGAGATTCCAACATCACTCATCAAGAGCATTCGTCGAACTCCGTCCATAATCTTCTCAACCCCTTGCAAAGTAAAGTAAAAAGAAAAATAGAAAAAACTACTCGATCACGTCTGCACAATCCATTATTTGAATTTCTCTCGTCGGCAACCTCGAGATAAAGCGATTTTCAAAAAAGGAGAAAAGGGACGATATAGAGAGCAGACTAGAAGTGGGAAACGATCGGGAGAGTCAACGAGGCGCGATGGTCAAGTCCCCGGGAAATCCTGATAAATGAAAAAGAAAAAGGGAAAGACAAATAAATGCAAGGCGAAGGCGAAGATTTGAAAAACCAAGAGTGATGACGGCGAGCAGAAAGGAAAGGGGAGACGTCGCATACGATGCATCGCCGGATCGAGAAAATCAGTGAGGGAGCGAATCTCGGAGTGTGAATGTTTAAGTGGAAGGGGACAGAGAGGGTGGGATTCAGATGGTAATGTGTAAGTTTGGAATTTATGAAATTTCTTCTATACCTTTTATTCATTATTATTATTGCAACTACAGTCTATTTTACATTTGTATCATAGTTTTCTAGTTATATCTACAATGTTTCGTTATATGATTCGTACATGTTGTACAAGTACTCTACGCTTTTGTACGTAACATAGCTAATTGTATCTTTGCCTTTCTACTATTCTGTAACAAGGGATGACATTTAAATATAAATAATATATACAGTTTTACTATTATCATTATTTGTTTTATTATAATGAACAACTATTAATGACCGAAGCTATCAAAAACTTATATCTACTGTGATCATGTTAGTATCATCACCATAGCTACTATTACTAGTTTTTAGGTCTCTGAAGTCTTGCCTTATAAAATTTACATACAAATTATAACAAAAATAAAACAATGCTTTCTCTTTGAGAAAGAGAAAAAATATAACGAATAAAACTAAGTAATATGTATTTTATATCTGGATACATCAATGATTATTTATTATTTTTTCTTATTCTATAATGTGATTTCGTCCATGTTAATCGATCTCAGGATCCTTTTATAATTAAAGTCTTGTTTTTATCCAATTCTTTATGCCTGTTTTGTTAACTTCAGAGTTTTTTGTTCCCTTACGTCTGAAGATATATGATTGTACATTTTTCGTCCTTCCTATGTATCTATATACTCTTTGCCCATGTATGATTCTTGCTCTTGCAATATTTACCCCGCTTGTTGTTTCTTACATAGTCACGTCTCATCCATTGTATTTTGTTTTGAGCCTACTTTACAATTCGGGTTTCTAAATTAAGTAAATATGTTAATACAATACATACATACACTACTCTCAATCAACGTAATTTTATCACTGCACAATTATACACAAATCACCAGCACACGATTTTTCCACAGCAAACAACGTCAATCCCAAACGAACCCCCCCCCCCTTCACACACACAACTCGTATCCTAAAATTATAACGCGCATAATGATCATCCCTCATTAATACATTAAATCCACGCGCGCGAAATCCGAGTCCGTCTATACCGCCGCGTGTCCTGCCGTGGCTGCGTGCCGCTGAAATGTACGGTCGCAATCGCAAAATTTATAGTCCGGCCATAAAGCCGTTATCCCCGACGCGCCGTCGCTCGCTGCTGCTGCTGTTGCCTCGCATCGATCCGCCAATATAAACGTATGTCGGGGGTCAGCAGCAGCAGCAGCAGCATCAGCGCGATATAATGCTCTCGTTTGGTATGATTATTTTTATGCATATACGGGCTTGCATCTTCTGCTCGGCTTATCGAATTAATAGTAAGAGCGTTGCCGCCGCGTGGTGATGCTTCATTTCACCGGTATAGAGGAGGACTCTTGCGCGTGCGCCTTTGTTTCTTCTTTTTGGGTGATTGGGCGCAGGGGATGTGTTGTATATAGTGTATAACTCTTTTGGGCTTTTTGGAACGAGAGAGTCTTTATGGATTGATCGATGTATCGCTGGGAGTATGCGAGGATCTTTTTAACGCTCGGAGAGTTGAATTGCGCGAGTAGCGAATGGCTTCATTGTTTTGGGATGGACGGACTTCATTGTCCCTGTGTGTTATACGGTATCAAATGCACTTTTCTGCTGCTGATATTTTTATGCATGTTTTATTTATGAGCTATCTGAGTTCTTGTTTGTGCTTTCGTTCATTGTTATCTAATTTGTTTCATACATTGGGAGAAAAATGTCTTTACTGTAAGTAAATTGATGCCTTTGAAATAGATTTTGAAAAATTCATTTTATTCAAAATCTGATTCCTTAACTGTTTAGACTTTAGATATCAGCGCTTTACTGTTAATAAGTGAAGCTAGGTTAGAAATTCTCAAAGTTAGATTTACTAACTATTAAGACATATTCAGTTCACCGTATGACAAATCTGCTGACTTGATAGTAAATGGATCTTAATACACGAAGACAAAAGAAGTTATGGCTACTAAAAAAGGTATTAATGGTTACCCTACCGGTTGCGTACATCGGAATAATAAGAAATCAGATTAGGTCTGAGTACTAATCCCCTAATTGAAAAGTATAAAAATTTACTAAATATTTCACTTTATCTGCATACCGGGAATGCACATACAATGTAAAATACTTTCGTTATTGTATACATTTGCTAAAACCTTTATCTACGTATATTTTATTAAGAATAAATGAATAATGAACAAAATTGTAAGGTTATGTGAGTAACACCAACTTTTATGTTGATGTGAACGTGTAGGTATGAAGTAGTTCTTTTTGAATGTATAACGTATTTCTTACTTGTAAATTAAAAAGTTGTACATTATATGGAGAAACATTAATCTATGTTATGTTCAAATTGCATTTTAAAGTTTATTCATCGAAGAACAAAGACATATTGAAATTCTATTCGAAAATCAGGAAATTCTAATAGAACCTCATAATAGAAACCTCATAAAATATCATCTCTTCCATCTCCATAGTAGAACTCTTTAAGAAGGCAAATGTAATCAATAAGAGGGAAATGCTTTAAATTACAAAGTATATTTAAAATGTACGAAATTTAATTTACGAAAATAATGTTTCTTAAAGCAAATATAAAATTAAATGAGTTTCGTCCGGTACTGCCTACTGCCTACATTTGCCTTCTCATCAAAGAGTTCTACTATGGAGATGGAAGAGATGATATTTTCATCACCTCTCCATTAGAGAGAATGAGATAGGTACAAAATTATAAGAGAAATGTGCTCGTAGAGACCGATAGAGTCAAAATAAATGAAATCTGTATTTAATACGAGCGATAAATTCATCATTTTATTTAATATAAGTGTTAATTATTTAATAAACTTTCATTTCAAGCAAACATTTTTCATGTATCTCATGACGTAGACGATTTTACGGTCGCCGCTTGGACTATAACTTCTAATCAGAATGTTCTTAGAATTTCTGCGACAACGCAAATTAAAGGTCTTTATGTCAGCTTGCACACAAAATTGCGTACACGTACCTGTGGCTTATATTACCTTAAGTAAATTACATAAAACTATAAGAGATCCCATTTAAAATGTTAGTAAAGCAATGCATTACAGAGACTGCTATAACTTTCATATTTTGATATCCTATGGTGTGCCAATTTTTCTGTTGATACTATTTGTAACAAAGATTCAAAATAATTTTGCTTTTTGAACAATAATCGAAGATTGAGGTTATTAAAAATGTAAAAAAATAATCGGTTTTAAGTCAAAATTTTGACTTATACGACTGTTATCTCGAAAACAAATTTTTTCTCGGTTAGGACGCAACTGATTTTCAATTCTAGTAGTGTAATCAATTGCCAAAACTTTTTTTTAGCATGAATAATTAAGTTTTACTTATTTTATTCGCGATTTTAAGGAAAAGTTGCATAAGTGCTCTTTAAAAAACCTTAACTTTGCGGTAGCCACCTTAAAAATGTTTACGTTAAGCACCCAGCTTGCAGGAAACTTATTTTTTTTGTATAAATACCAACTTTTTAGAGGCCTACTTTTGATACTTGAAAACTTTTGTGAATTTTGAACCACCCTACCGTACATGCTTGAACACACATGGCCACACAGATAATTGACTATGAGATACGTGTAGCAAATCAAATTGTTCTTAATACATACGTATTAGTACTTTGTTAGGAAAAGTTTTATAATATTTTAAGTTAAAAGATTCAAATTTTTCTTTAGGGACTCAATAATAGTATGACGAATATAACTCAAATAATTAGATTTTTCACTACTTTTAAAACCATTTTATATAATACATTAAAATATACGAATAAACACATTTTTTCAAATTTATACATTTTTTATTACTTTTTGCTAGTAAAAGCAATAGAAATAATAAATTTAATTATAATTTTTTAATCATTATTTTATCTATAAAAAACATGCTTTTATAATATTATTGGCATAACGTATTTACCATTACAAATATTCTTCTATTAGGAATCAATAAAATATTATTTAACTAAATAACTTGTTTTCGAAATATTGAGATAAATATATACTAAAAGTTTGAGCAAGTTGGCACATGTAATATTTCGAAGTTCTAAAATATAAACTTTAAAAATTTTTTTTGAAAGCAAATTTTATGTGACAGCTTGATGTTGGTTCGCATACTTTTGACTTTTATGACAAATAATATTCAAATTAAGCATAGACATAATATTGTATTATGCTCTTAAATATATTCATAAACACTTACTTTCTGCGATAAAATATTTTTTTGTCGTAAATACGAAGATAGTGGTCATCTTAACATAAGTACATATTTTTATAACAAAAACAAGCTAAAAGAAATTGATTTTCATAACATCGTCCGAACTCAGTGACAAAATACTTGTTGTAAAGTTGACAAAGTTCAAACAACCCGCAAATCATCTCCACGTCGACTTATATATTATATATATTATAGCACTGCGCCAAGGCAGCCATGTACGAGCTGCTTACCACACTATATATACCACTCATGGCATTCAATATCCTCTCTCTCTCGCTCCCGCACTCTGGGCGCGCAGCGTCGCGCCTCATTGTGGCCCACTTGACGTCTGTTGTGTCGTACCTCTCTCTCTCTCTCTCCCTCTCTCTCTACCTCTCTTTCTCTCTCTCTTTCTCTCTCTCTCTCTCTCTCTCTCTCTCTCTCTCTCCCTTTTGTGCCGAATTTTTTTTCTTCCTTGTCGCCGTCGCCGTCGTCGTCGGACTCTTTGTCCGCTTAATTATTCGGTTTTTGTTGCCTTAACAGCCGCGAGATTTCTCGAACCGGTGATAAATCCGCCGCCGTTGCCCCCAGGGTGGCCCATCGCGCACGATCGGTAAAACTCGCGGCCCGAATATGAGCGTTGATACACACAGAAGTATATAAGAGAGGGGATGACTATACGATGTATATTGTATATATTGGATTATTGTGGCTCTCTTCTTTTTGTTTCCTCGTTAAACGCCTCGAATTTCTCGGGTATTGTGTGCGAGTTGCACTGCTGCTGCTGCTGCTGCTGAATCGACGGAATCCCAAAGAGAGCGGATGCTGAATGGAGGAAGGGAGGGATCGGCTGCTGCCCGCTTCTGGATTACGCGCGTGCGGTTTTTCTCGTCATTAATATCAACTACCTTTCATTCTTGCGGGGCCGATCCGCAGGGATTATATTCATCGAGGCTCAATGGCTGTCGATATGTGGGCGACGACAATGAAATATATATTATAATTGGGCTGTCCCGGGCGAGATGCTGGATGATGACTGTATATGTATTTGTGTGAAAATCGTGGCGAAGAGTGAAACATATTTATATGATGGTTAACCAGTTGGGTCAAGGTTGATAAATGGATAGCAGTTGTCTATTTTCTATTGATAAACCTATAACTTACGTTTTATTAATTCTACAAGATTTCTCTATCTTATTTAAATAATTATAAATATTATTAATGCCGCAAAATGGAATATTTTTTCTATGCCAAAAAAGAGATCCTATCTTATTATTACCGTTTTAAACGCCGTTTGATTGGCGGATTTGTTTCAGGGAGAAATACTATTTCGTATAAGAAGTGTTATAATCAGTATAGGTATCCGTGAAAAGTACTCGCTAAATACGGTATAAACTCGTAGTATAGATAAATTGAAACAGTATTTTTTAAATCTAATTAAACTATTACTTGATACTATACAAAACTTAACATTGTCATTTCAAATTATTCAAGTTTTGTAAGGATTGTTATGAAAATAGTACATTACGATACGTGTGACTCCGCTACGTTCGGGCGCTAATTCACGCCGCGCTATGAAGAACGACTTTTGACACGAGTATCGTATACTATTTTATAGCACTGCTTGCATAAATCTGCTGTCACGCCTAGCCGTGCCTTAAACAGTCCAGTATTGCACCGTTAGCTTAGCACCCGAGCATAGCGAGGGCCATAAGAGCGGTGCAATAATGAACTACTTAAGTCACGGATAGGTGTGACTTAAATGCAGATTTTGGCCACACAGTGCTATAAATGCACATTACGATTTCGATCGATTTTTCGAAATACCGCAGATACGTCAGCTCTACTAACTTCCGTTAACCTTGTTTCAATTCCTAAAATTTTTTTAAAATAATTATTCAATTTATCAGATAACGAGCATTACTAACAATATTAATTACTTCAATACGAGTAAATCTACGTTTGCAGAGGATGAAGTAACTGGGAACACATTAACATGTTCATATAGTCTAAAAAAAAGTAGATTCTCCTTTTCTAAGATACGTAGTTTTTTCTATATCACCATCTCCGAAAATCGATTCTATCTCTACATCTCTCTCCATGTTCCAATCATGTATGCAAAATTCAGTACAGTATAAGTAAACAAGAGCTCCATCAAAAAATCCTCCAAAAAGAAACGCTTACATAATCCAACGCAACAATCCATCTAGTCCAATAACGCTATACCTTTCAATCAAGGCACATCCTCCCTGCTTATTAAATCACGCGATCACCGACCGCGCAACGAAATCAAGCTCTAACCCCAAACATTATCTCCATCCACCCCTGCGCTAAAAAGAAACCGAAGAATTTTTTATCAAATTCATCAGCCAACGACGTTTGACGCGGGTCTCGGCTCTCCCCACAACAAAATCGCCAGCTTTACACAGCGCGCGTTTAATCTCGATTTCGGCCACGATGATCGACCCTTTTCGCCCATATAGCCGCTGGCCGCCGTCGTATCTTGCGCGCGCGCGTAAGGGGGCTACGGGACGATGATTCGACGTGACAGCTGCTGTTGCTCCAGGGGATGAGGCGAGCGCGGCGGGCAAATGCCGATACGGCAATATGCGGCGGTGACGCGCGCGGATTCCCCGCGTGCCATATTCCACGACATGACCACGAAAACGTGGATGCTTGGTGGGGAAGGAGGGGAGGGGGTGCTTGTGTTTACTGCTACTGCTGAGGTTATTGCAGGGTGTGGTACCGTGGTTTTATGGCGAGATGTTTGACTGAGTGGATGTTTGAGGTGAAGTCGAGGATTCGGGGAGTTTTGACTGGTGGGTGGTAAAAAATAGATGGATGTCTGATTTGTGTAGGATAGCGATGAAAAATTAGCTGAGTAATAATGATTTATTTACCTTATTTCAACGTCGCCCAATAACCCATGAATCAAACTTGGGTTATTATGTTTTCGAGTTATTAATAACCAAATAATAAAACTTTGAGTTACTGGGTTATATATTCCTTTCTTTCATCTTATAGACAGTGGATACCCTGTATATATACCAATCTTCGATACCCTGTATACAACCCAATTATAGACAGTCTAAATATGGCTTAATTGTGAGATATACTTTATACGTCGAAATTATTGATACTCTCATTATGTGTCTCAAGTCCCGACAACTTGCAAATGTCCCTACTTCGTACACTGTGTACACGTTAAACCCGGTAGAGTGAAATTTCACTCTAATAGAGTGAATTTTTTCATTCTAACTGTTAGAGTGAAATATTTCACTCTAGAGAATAGAGTGATATTTATTCGCTCTAATTTTAACTCTAATAATTAGAGTAAAATGACAACGCAAACGAATTTTATTTTATTTATCGCTTGAGATTTTGAACCTCATTAATTAAAATTAATTTCGAAAGAACGCGCATAAGTAGTTGGTACATATGGTGCTAACACTCGTTCGCATCAATCTCGCGCATTCGCACGTGTTCTGTAATGTGAGTTGTGAGTCGGCTAAAAAACGGATGAATAATCTTCAATCTTTTGACGATGAATAGAGAGTACCGATATTAATAGTGTCAACATAACCTCTAAATATTATAAAAACGCTTTGTTTTTGCACATTTCATAGTTACAATACAATTCTTTTGTATTTTCTATGTTATAATGAATGTTTCTTTATTATAGAATATGTTACTAGCTAAGTGCTCATTATACAGTGTCAACCTAACCTCAAAATTTTGTCAAACAATGTCTTTTATGCAAATTTCGCGGTCAAAATATATATTTTTGGTATTTTCGGTGTTATAAATATTGTTTCTGCATCAAAGAATGTTACTATACAAGAACCAACTTTAATAGTCTGAACTTAACCTCAAAATCTCGCAGAAGCACTGTATTTATTTCAAAATTCGTGATCAAAATATGATTTTTTGGTATTTATCGAGTTGTAGTTATTATTTATGCATCAAAGAATGATACTAGATGAGAACCAATCGTAATAATTCCAAACTAACCTCAAAATATCGCAATATAATTTAGGTTAATTATTAGGTTAGGTTGATACTGTTACAATAAGCAGATATCTAGTAACTTTCTATAATGCAAAAACCATCCTTACAACACAGAATATAAGAAAATATATAGTTTAACCACGAAATTTGCAAAGAAAACTGTGTTTTTGCGATAATTTGAGGTTAGGTAGATACCATTACGATTAGTACTCACTTAGTAAAATTCTCCCCCTAAAACTGTAATCCTACTAAGTATTTAACGACTATTCTTAGTCATATACGAAAAAAACTATATAAAAATAGCAAAAAACGAAAAATTATCGAAAAAAAATAATGCTCCGAAAGTTTGTTTTAATTGTATTATTTAATTTGAAGATAGTTTAAGTTTATATTATTATAGCTTAGAATGCTTTGAAAGTTCCTGTTGGAACGTAAAACGCTTTAAAATATTTATATAATGAAACATGCAGAAGAATTAATTTTGTGTATATAAACTACTCCGACTTTATTTAGTGTATTTTGGTAAACTAAATAATTATTACTGTAAAAGTGTATCTAATATCACGCTTGCAATATTATAAATTTAAAAAGTAAAAAATATATTAGTTTTTCGTCGATGTCCATCGGGAAAGTATTCACTCTAAAATAGAGTGATATTCCACTCTACGTAAGAGTGAAACATTCTACTCTATTTTTAGAGTGACAAATCCAATCTAATTAGAGTGATTTATTTCACTCTAACGGGTTTAGCATATGTACCTAATTCATACACCTTGTATATATGTACATTAGAATTTGAATCAATATATGTCTTTCAATACCAAGTGTAGTTCATACTTACGTATTTTAGTGAATAGGTACGGGGATGTAGTAAGATATAGGTATATATGTTTACATTCGTATAATATATGCAAATGAAGCATCTAGCTTAAGTATTAATATACTTATGAATGCATAAATGTTCACTTACAAGCGAGTTCAAAGTCATATATGATTTAATTATATGTAATTATGTATAACCATATTATCTATGCATGATTTTATACATAATTACATATACTGATATACAATATATACAAGATTTTTAAATATTTATATTCATAAATAATGTAAATTGTTACTTTAGTAAGTATGTAACGAAGATAGTGTAAAGTTCTGGAGAATATTAGTGCCATCATGAATCATGCCCATTTAATAACTAACATTGGATTGGATTTATCATTCCATTCTTTGGGTGCAATTGAAGATTTTTGGAAGAAATTATAGTAATCCATTCACTGCGTGGAAAGATGGTCATCCGTTCATTCTATTGTCAATGCATCAGAGGTTCATCCTATTAAAAGCACAATCATGAAAACGCAGAAACGATGTATCACCCAAAAATTATCTACACGAAGAACTACGTAAAACTAACTATTTATTTACTTCATGTCATAAAAGATTCTAAATATTTAAACTGAAATCTTGTTTGAAAACGTAAAGCAATCACTCAATTTACGCCCTATTAAACTCTCCGCCAATAAAGACGCAACCGAGCCGTCCAAAATAACGGCTTATTATTTATTCAGCGCCTCAATAATCCAGCCTCCCAGCCCATACAGATTCAATTCACTTTTTTTCTCTCAGTTTAGCTCGCTCTGCCCCGTCCGTCTGACACCCTCGCCCTGTCCGTCCACCCTCTCTCTTTTTTTCTCCCCTTTCCCCTTGCCCCGTCGTCATCGTCGTCCTCGTCGTTCCCGTCCAGACCGAGTTTAATGACGTATAAACTATGCGCCGGATTAGCGCTGGGGGGAGTCGTGATGTGTTCCTTCGCACGACGGACGTGCATCGCGAGTTATAGGAGGAAGAAAGGAGAGTCGACCGGCCTATAACCCGGGGTTATGTGTATACGTGGTGTGGCTGGAGGAGAGCGCGCGGATGATGCGAGACACGCCGACAGGCCGATTATGTGCGTCCGGGCTATCCGCCGCTGCTCTTCATGTTGGCGATGTGACGTTGGCGCTGGGGTTTTATTTATGGGGGAGGCGGCGCTGAGGCTGCTCACATGGATCGGAGCAGATGATGAATTAGTATGTGTGCGCTGATTTGTTTATTGGTTTTCTTTTCTCTTTTTAATTGAATGATGCGTGTGTTTTTAAATTTATGAAAACACACTCACTTGCTGTATTTGGAGTGGTATTTTCACTACTATATAATAAAAATAAGTATCTAACTATAATTCAGCTTTAGACTAAAAAATTATTAATAAAAGTTAAAAGAAAAAATTACAAGAATCTTTATAAAGGTTATGTGTGTACATGACACTTTCTATATTTTAAGCGGGTTGCTACCGAGTTTTTTCCGGGTTTCTACTTAAATTTTTGGGAATGAAACGAGACAATTCTTACTTATCTGACTAGTCGAACTCGTTAATTTTCCACCAGGATTGTAGTGCAATAATCAGGTAAACGGAATTTGCACGACTACCCGAAACAGTTAAATAAACTAGTGTACTTAGTAGTACGCCTTAACCGTTTTGATTTTGTAGAAATGACCATAATTTAGTAGAAGATACACTAAAAATAGTTAGATCTATCAAGGCTAGAAAATATAATTTTACAATCTACAAGTGTTACACTAATTTTAATATATCAATACTGGCTTTATTATGACGTATGTAAAGTTGTAATATGCTTTTCTGTGAAAGTAGCTATAATTACAGAAGGAAGATTAGTGTTTATTTTATAGTGCGGACATTCGAATATCGAACAACTCATGGATTATGATAATATTAATCATTTATAATAACAATTATTATTGTTTATATTAGTAATTGTAATTATAAAATTTGATTATTAATACATCTAGTACGTAAATATACTTATCACTTTATTCAATTAACTTGTTAAACCTTTTCAACTTAAAATTAGCTCTCAGTCACTGTTTGATGCAACCAACTTATGTGAATATTTCGCAAGAGGGAATGAGCGATGTGTAACTTACGCAAGCAAGGAAAAGATGTACGGAAATACCTTGTCTGCACCATTATACAACTTGTTTTTAGCACCAATTAAATTTTACTTATGACACTGATCGGTTCATAACGTTTTTGATATAGGTATTCACGTTATGAATCATATTTTCCGATTACATGGCAGAAATCCAAAGCTAACTCTAATTATATTTCTATATTCAGAGTATCGTAATTAGTTAGGGGAGATTTACTAGAATTCAGACATATAATAATATCTGAAGCTCTTTGTTTTAATTATCAATTAGGTAGTCAAAATTAGCGTTCTTGTATATACTCTCACATCATTACAATTTATTATATCTAATGCATCTTTAACGTAAAAATTGTCATTTCTGTAAAAACAAAAATAAAATTCAGTCTATATAAACAATACACCTACAACTCTTCAATTGCAGTTTCGCATGTACAAAATCCTAAAAATCCATCGTATAAATATACTGTTGTCTTATACAATTTCCCTATAAAGTATACCCCTATTAATAGCTTATATACCAACTACTTAATTCCGTTTTTCAAAAATAGTTCGACTTGTCAGTCCTAAAAAGAGCATATCCCTTCCCAAACGTTCAAGTACCATTACAGCTTACAAAAGAGAAAAAACGAAAACCCAGCGCTCGCAAGACTACTTAACGCCCCCAAACCCATCTACAAACCTCACCAACACAAGCAGACGAGGAAGAAGCACCAGAAGAATCAGCCAAAGCGAGACAGGGCGCTCTCCTCCCACCTCCGAATGATGTACTGCGCTCTGCGTCCCCTTAATTACTGCCGCGTGCAAATTGGAAGGAAAAATTAATCGCAGAAATGACTTAGAGCCCCGTTCGCGCCGGGAAAAGAGAAGACAGAGAGCGCGCGCGCGCGCACGAGAGAGAGAGAGAGACAGAGGAGGTGAAAAGGGGTGCAGCAGCAGCAGCACGAGGAAGCGGTAGCCGGCGCACAAAGAGGATGAAAGGAAGTCCGGGGCAATTAGAATGATGCCCTTTGCGACGACGTGGCCGGGGCCCCAGTACTACGACGACGACGACGACGACTTCGCCTTTTCAGCCCGAGCTTTTAGCCCGGGCGCCTTCCACTTCTTCTTCTGGTTCTTCTTTTTGGAGAGGGCGGGGGAGGCAGGGCAGGTGCGGAATGCTCTCGTGGCGTGACGCCCTTCTTGCGCTGCTGTTGCTTGGTGTCTTCTGTGCTGCTCTAGAAGTTGCGTGGGGATTGGAGCTTCAGTCACCCAGAAGAGGAAGATGCGGGGTGCGCGTAGAGTGCTAGCTGGATGGAGAAAGTTGCCAAAGTTATGTGTATAAGTCTTTGACTAAATTGCTGAGATTTTGACATTTTGGATATTTGGCAGGGACTTTTAGGAAGGATTGCGATTTATTTGATACGTGAATTGCTGAAGACTTGCGAAGATTTTGCTTAATAAATTGGGGGAGGTGAGTCTGTATCGGACATCTGTTCCATTGTGTATATAAAAATGTTGTCTGTAAGTAAAAATGAGCTTACAAACATTTTTTGGATAATATTTAGAAATATAGCGAAGCTTCGCTATATCAAATAATAATACAGAATAATATCGTTTGTATAACCCCATTGTAAGTTACTTGATAATATATTGTTATTTGTCATCGTTGAGCGATATAACGAGAGTTGACTGTATATGTAAGAGCTTAAACCAATTGAAGAATTATCGCAAATACTATTAAATGTAGATAACATGGTAAATTTTGGTTCCAAAATATTAAAGGTTAAGTATTTTTTTATTCTTTTATAGTTATCGTTAGTCTTCTTTATCAATAATGGATTTTCTTTTTTCATTTTTGGATTAAAATTTGAAGTCCAAAAGACTTTTCAATATTCTTTTACTCGTTTTTGTTTTATACCGATTTTTGGATTAGTACGGAATGGTATATTGTGCATCAAGGGCTGAAAGTAAGCAATTACCGCAAGGGCGTTGCAGGCCTAGCAGAGACAATCCGAGCAGCACGAGGCGAGCCGAAGCATTAATCGCCTTATACCCGTGCTGCACATGATACTTTTTGTCCTGGACGGAAAGGATGATTTTTCGTGCGCGTATGAAGTGGACGGAAAAGAGCAACTTTCCGTCCGCTTTACATGCACGAAAAGTATACTTTCGACGCAGGCAAGACAAAAATTACATTTTAATAAAATAAGTTCCAGTAGTACAATTAACTTTTTAAAATACGTAATTAGACCAAAGTTGTATAAGTATGATGTTTCCGGATATTACAAACACGTAGGTGCATTCCAAATTTGCAAAAAATAGGTATGTACCTAGGATAATGAAACTTTTTTTATATAAGATTCCAACCGCTCATTAATACTTATAAAAAATTACTAGAAAATTAGTACAGACGCAGGCCACCTTAGAACGAATGTCATATGCTATTCTAAAATAATATTATGTGATATGTATCTATTTATAATTCTTAACAGATACTTATGAACATTGAACATGGTTTTTCAATCCTCAATGCAATTTTGTGATCAGTATCGTTTTTCTCTGAATTTTCATCAAGAAATGAAATTCTAAATTAAAATTAAAATTAAAAAATGGGAAGCTAAATCTTCTTTCAAAAAAGAAAAAAAAATACGAATTAAAATTTTCAATCACGCTAACCAAATTCAGCTCAAATCTCGGCAGCGCGCAGAACACTATATATACTCCGAAAGAGAGAGCCGCGGGAGGAAAAAAAATTAGCTCGATGCGGAGAATTAATTTTGCGCATGTTTCATTCAAACGGCGCGAAATCGCTTCTGAAAACGGGCAATTTCATAGTTCAGGAATTAAAAATGTAGCGAAGTATGCGGAGAGACCGAGTCAGACGGAGCGAGAGAGAGAGCAGGGGCGGCCCTTCGAGGTGTTTAATAAAGATAATGCCCTAGATAGGGTGGTTCGGGACTCCCTCTCCGCCCCCATTCAACTCGCTCTCGCGAGTTCCTTCTCTCGTGAATGCACTGAATGCTTTTTCTCTTCGCTCGGTGCACTTTCTCTCTCCACCCTCTCTCTCCTCTATATACATATATACCAGTAGTTTCACTCTCCTTCTCTCCGTTTCTTCTCTTCTCTCGGCTTTTTTTTGTTCTCTACGTTTCTTTTTTCTGCGCGCGCCTAGTAGTCTTCGTCGACGGTGGCCCTTCCTCGCGCATTTTTCCGGCTTAACCCTAGACGCTTGTAATTTCGCAGATAAACTCGACCTTTCCTCATCCTTCGCTTGACTGCCGCGGCAGTCGGTGGTATAGTGTGTCTCGGGCCTTTCTGCTGTTTTTTTTTGTTTAGCTCCGTGCTCGCGTATTCGCGTTGCGGGGACAGACACGACGCTTATCGCTAGTCGTATCTTGTAGGTAGGAAGGTTATACGTGGCACAGAGTTTTGCTGTAAGTATGAAATTTGATGTTAAGAGTGAAATCTTTTTGACGTCGGGGAGTGCGGGGGAGGGGGGGGGGGTTTCGAGTTAATATTGTGGTGTTCATTATATGCTGATGTGCAAACTACGTGAAGAGTTGAATAGGAAAAGCTTCCTATTTGATGAAGCAGAAAATTAATTTTTAACATCAAACTTCTCGTAACTTTCTGTATGAGATGTTGAGCTCCAAAATAACTTTAGCCAAGTTAAGTTTTGAACCGAAAAAGTTCCTTTTTGTTATCTAGTAATTATCTTACTCATATACGTGTATTGTACATATATATTATATGTATTATATATATATATATATATATATATATATATATATATATATATATATATATATATATATATATATATATATATATATATATATATATAAAATAACGAAATTACAGCTCTAGAAGACGACAAAAACTACAACCAACGTTAAAAGTTTTATGGATTTGCCCATATAAGACTTTAACCATACTGTGGTTTAATTAATTGTTGTATACTTGACTTGAATCGAATATATTTTAGCTACCAGCTGAGATGTAAATTTCCTCAAACTCTATTACTAAACATATACTACTTATCTTTCATTTGAAAGACTTAAAAGTTTTCACTGAATGAGTGCTCTTAGAGTTATACTGAAAAGCGAAAAACAAAATCAGAAATATTAAGTAAACATTTTTAGCTTTTTATTTGAAATATTTTTCGAAAAACTATACTTATTCTAAAATAATTGCTGTTTCAATTTTATTTATTTAATAAAGAATATAAAATAAACAATTGGATATAATAACCATCCGACATATATATAAAGTAAGTACTTACATGAAAAATGTTAGGTCTTGAGTAGTTTGATGAATCGGTCAGCAGTAAATCGTAATAATAAAAGTGAAAGAATGTATTATATTACATTATAAATATGTTAACACCTGATTTTTAATAACACCATATACGTTGATTTAAAAGCTTGAAATTTCCAGCTAAAACAACCTTTATATTGCATCCTCGTACAAAATTCATAAAACAAACCGACCTCATGATTCAGCATCGCCTCTGCATTTGCTTCCAGCCGATGAAAAGGTTAATTACTATATTCATCGCGAATTTTCCCCCTCAAAGCCCTTTCCCCGTTTCCCCGCACCTTTACAAAGCAAAGAGAGCTGACCAACAGCTCCCTCGCTCACGCATAAATAAACATTTTTAATCACCCGGAATCGAACGTGGCCCGAGAGTACACGCGCTCGCAGCCAGCATCCAGACAGAGGGACAACCAAACCAGAGGCAGCAAGAAGCCACAGCAGCTAAAAACCTCAGCAGGTCCGCCCTCTGTATGCATCGCGCTCTAACCTCCAAAAATCCCGACCAGACCCCCCCTACAGGCAATAAAAAGAAGAAGAAGAAGAGCCGGAGCGCGGGTTCGAACCGAAAAACCGCGAATTCCGAGGCTGTGCAGCTCGGCGGCGGCGGCGGCGGCTACGGTGGCTAATGAAAAGGCAGTTTCGCGCCACCGCAGATCCGACTCTCTTCGCCTTACGCGCGCGTGTATAACCTCTCGAATGGTTGCATCATCGGGAGAAGGCAGTAAGTCCAGGAGGATGGGGGGCGCACGCGCGGCAATAATAGATATGCCCCACAATGGGGGGGAGGAGCGCCATTGGCGCCGCTTTTCAGCCGGTATTCGCCGTCGACCGCGGACGCGCTCGCTGTGTGTATATAGGTTCACGTGTAGAGCTACAGTTACTTGTGTACGTGTACACGATGTGTATACTTTGTAGGTTTGGTGTGGGTGTGTGTACATGTCTAACCGAAGCTGCAGGAATGAAATGACAAGGCAAGAGCAGGGAGCAGCGAGCGCGCTCGCGCTAGCTCATCAACTAATGGTCCGCACCGGAACTGAACTACCCTCTCGCTTCCTCTGCGTGTGTAGTCTCTTTTTCCGTGTATCCCTCTCTCTCTCTCTCTCTCTCTCTCTCTCTCTCGGTGTATGTCTATCCAGCTTATCTACCTCGTTCTCTCGGAAAAGAAGGAGAGACATATTAATGTTAGAGCAGGCAGAAAGAGAGAGAAAGGTGGATGGAAAATTGTGTACCTGCTGCGCTTTCGTTGTATGCCTGGTGCATACGTGTTTGTATGTATGTGTCGATGCATGTGTTACCGATCCGTGTATATACTACTAGTAGACTTTGCAATTTTGCAGTTTGCCGTGAGTGGTTGGAACTTGGAGCAATTTTGGTAACAGCACGAGCGCGCGAGATGGCGTGGCTCTATGTGTGTGTAGCACACAGTTTGCTACTTCGTTTCGCCGTGGGCTATATTTAGTGTTATTCCGGTGTAGGGGTATGCGCGTACTTGAAGTGTTGCGCCGTATAACTAATTTTCTGAGATGGCCTGATTATAATATTTCTAGGTTATTTTTAAATCTCGAGCTGGTAAAAGTCAGCGTGACAATAATGAAAAATTAATGTTGTGGATGATTGTTATTTTTCGCCATTTTCATTGTGACTGTGTATACTTTGTACGAAAGTGGAAAAATATTATTTCATCCCCCAATCTGTATTACTCATTTCACTCTAAAAACTTGGAAAAACTATACTTACCACAAGGTAGCTCTTACATGCATGTATATATTTTGTGCGAATTCTTTATAGTGGATCATTTTTATCGCGTTTCAGATCCTAAAATGTACAAAAGGCTAGCATTTAAAAATGTATGTCAAAAAAGCAACTGAAAATTTTAATTGTTAACTTTCATAAAAATAGTCGTATTAGAATTCAAATTTACGAGGAATTAAATAAAACTTTTGATGAAAATGTTCTTGTTCGCGCTATGTCAATGTTCAGCTTTATGGTCAACAATTTCTTTAAACTTTTTCATTAAGGTGGTTCTATACCCAAAAAGTCTACCAGCTTCTGAAACAACGCTCTCAATTTCAAGTATGTTAATTATAGGCATATCAGAAAGTTATTTGTGCATTTAGAACTTAAATTGATCAATATAATTTGGTTTTATTGACAGATAATCATTTTAAATAGTGAATAACGGACGAAATGAACGTTTTTCATCACGTTCCATGTGCATACAATTTTTTCAGACTTTTCTATCACATTTTTTTTTATATTTTAGACACAAAAATAAAAACATTGTATGCTGTACATTGTCAAATTTTTTTTTATTTTAGCATCAGGCATAAAAAAAGACATTTCAAAATTGCGTAAAAATGTACTACTTTTGAACCTTTTTTTAAACGATTGAGGCTCTTATTTTTCAAATATGAATTTTATAAAAAAATTAAAACATACAAAAGTTTTCAAATGTGAATGTAATAAATATTATCTAACTATCTTATCAAAAGAATTAAACCTCATGAGCATGGAGCATCATGAACATAAAAAAAATGTATGTCGAGAAAAATGCATTAATATTTTTATTTTCTATGCTACATAATGCTAATTACTTTATTGAAATCATTATAACTTTATTTAGTTTTAGAGTTATGATATCTAGGATGTCTTAAAATATTCAGTTGATTAGAAACTATAATATAACCCAATAAAAAACAAATAGACTTTTTGAGTGATTTTGGATATAGAACCAGCTTAATATTTTCAAAGGCACTTTGTACTTTCTTAAATCAACTTAAAATAACAATGTTAGAATAACAATATATTGTTATAGAAATCTACCGAAAAATGTGATCTTCGAAGTTCATTACCTTGTATATTTATTACCGTTCCAAGGGAAATTTCACAAGGTCATAAGGTCACGATTATAAAAAGAAAAAAGAAACTTATTCAGCAGAGAAATCAAAGACAGCTGTATAATGGTAAATAATTATGTTTGCGAGCAGATCTACGAGACTTTAGTCGCTCCCAATAAGCATTCACGATTCCTCCACACACGGTAACGACACGTTAAACCCCTGAGCTGCTTGCAGAATCCTTATATGCTTCTAATCAGAGCCTCGAAACATTAGATAGACGTCTCGCGTCCCTGCACGCACCAAAGCAAGTCATGACAGCACATCACTGCTATATCTGCCAAATAGTATAAGGGACGGAAATAAAAAGACGACTTTGGGCATGTGTGCTTTTATACCTATAACATATACAATACGTGTGTATGTGCGTAAGTGTGCGAGTGAGAGAAAGAGAGAGAGAGAGCGAGAGTCGGAGGAAGTAGGGTCGACCGTGCTATACACAGGCTCGAGCGGGTGCAGAGTCGGAAGGAAGGATTCGCATAAATCCACCCCCTCGCCCTGTCTGCTGAAACCACCCTCTCTCTCTATCTCTCTCTTACGTAGTCTCAGGCGCGGACCATGAATATTGATCATTCCCTATCCTCCGCTCGCGCGTCCTGCGCCGCCGAACGCACTACTCCGCCTCACTCTCACTGTCTCTCTCTGTCTCAGTTCTTATCGTATCGTTTCCTTCTCCTTCGAGTCTCTTCTCGTTCTCCGTTCCGCAGGTTGATCCCCCGCGCGCTACGGGTATATATACGCACTTCGTCATTTTCCTTACCAGGCACTCTTGAGATGGGGTAAGGGAGGGGCCTTGGATTTTAACGTTCCCTTTTACCAAGTCATATTGTCGCTCCGTTTTCATTATCCCTTCCGCGGGATTTGGTTGCCGCTGCTGCTGCTTCTTTGGGGAGAGAGAGAGAGAGAGAGAGAGAGAGAGAGAGTGAGAGAAGGTTTTCGGGCGAGACGACTTGGTTGTACGTTCGCGCGTCTGTTTGTTCTTGACTTATTACCGTCGGACTCTTCGTGGGAGGGCGAATTTTGAATGTTAGGGTGGGTTTCTTATTTTCTTTTCTGGGTGATTATTGGATATTTATGAAATGTTATGAATGTTGTTATTTGTGTCTTTGATTGTGTTAATGTCTTCAAATTTTATAACAATCAATATGTTTATGAAATCTATACAATACATACAATTATATTATTCAAATTTTGTCTCCATTACTTCATGTTCACGTTCAAAGCAGAATATCACGGCAGAACCATGCAGAACAACCAAACAATCTATTCACTTTTAATTGATATTATCCCTTAAGGTGGTCATTTCGCGAGAATCGAACTTTAATGTCAATATGTATATAATAATTTGTTTACATATTACAATATGAGAAACTTTATGATATGACACAATGTTACTTTACTTAAAGTAACATTCACAACAAAATTTTGTCATGAAAATGTTAATATTGCAAAGTTAAATATCGCGTCAGCTAGAAAATAATTTGACCAAAGATTCGCAACTTTTTTAATTTTTATTTGGTTTTAATTTGGATGGTCTCATTTTGTTCCCTGAAAGATTTTAAAGGGAATTATCGATATTAAAATTGCAAAAAAATCGAAAAACCTGCAAAGTTACAGCCAATAGATTATATTTTTACACGAACTTAAAAAAACACGTGTACGGACTTATAAACAATTGGCTGTCAGTTAGCAGGTTTTTCGATTTTTTAAAATTTTTATATCGTTTATATCCCCTCTCTGAAATTTTTCAAGATAAATATGAGACCTTCTAAATTCAAATCAGATGAAACATAAAAAAGATTTGGATCTTTTATCAAATCTTTATTTAGTTTACACAATATCCAATTTTGCAATATACAGCTGCGTAGTGCATAGCCTTGTTCACACCATATATCATTTAAATATTTATTAAATTCATTGTTAATAATATTAACAAATCGTACACTATTCTATTTTATAACATATGTGTATGTACAATGTATCTAAATTTACTTTTTTCTTTATGTTCCAGATGAGTTCCAGTATTATTTACGTTACATAGTCGTCCGTGACACGTAAGTTTGAGAAATACATTAGTATTTCTAATTTGTTATACATATGTATACTTATATTCTTTTTAATTTCTTTCACTTTCGCCAAACCTCCTTTATTAACATTAAACGTAAGACACAATAAATTTATTTGTCCTCGTACAAATGTTTCTCTCACTCTCGATTCGTCCTCCGAACTCCCCGAATCTCCTCTCCCGAGTCTATCTGCTGTTCCAGCTCTTTTCCATCTCTCCGATCTCTCGCTCCTCGCCCATCGTAACCTCTCGCTCTCTCTCGCTCTCTCACTCTTCTTTCGGCGAAAAAAGAACGCACTCTATTTATGCTCGACTTTATCTTGACGTGATCTAGTTATGCCAGGCACGATCCATTCACTCTCCTTCGCCGTGCTGCTCGCCCATCCGACCGTGTACCCGTCCGCCCGCCCGCATGTATATATATGTATATATACGAGGATTCACGTTTGCGCTGCATCGCGGAGATGTACCACGGACTGACGGCACGTTGCTATACCTCGCGAGTTTTCTCGTCCTGCCTCTGCGGGCGAAGAATCTTCGAAATAAATATTTATGCGATGGCGGCGGTTGTTAGTGGTTTTGGAGATCGAATGCTTGCAGATCGAGTTTAAAAATAATTCTGATATATTTTTGTGTATTCATGGATATTTTATCAAGTTTATTAAATGATTTACTTATAAAATGTGAAACTTATTAAGTCTGAAACTCTATGAGTTGATATCATGTATTATATTGAGATAAATATTTAAAATGGAAAATTGATAATATAAAAAATAATAATTATATTTGCTTATAGAGTAATTAAAACCAAAGTTTAATTTGTTGAAAGTAACGTTTCATTAATTATATTTGCCATCTTAATTAGTATAATTTGACTATATAGAAGCAAATACCAAGATATTAGCTAAACAAATTGAGACAAATTAAAGTTGTATATGTAACATTAATTATATTGTAAGATATCGATATAAAATAGTTAACACGTGTTACTAGTAAAATAAAAATTGTTTACATAAATATCTAATTTAAAAATTATAACGTTCATTACATTATCCAGAGTTATGCATGGTCAATAAGGAGGGGGGAGGGGGCGGTAAAAATTTTGAAATATTAAAATTGGAAATGGTAAAACTACGAAAGTTAAAGTTAAAGTTTTGAAAATTTAGATTAGGAAGTAAAATAATTCCTAAAGTGAAAATTTGGAATTTAAGATTTAATGAAAGGGAAAAACGTAGAAAAAATGTAAATATGAAAGTGCTTTATATTGAAAAAAAAATTATTTGAGAGAAAAGAATTTTGAAATATAAAAATCGAATTTTTCAGAAATATAAAGTAAAATTTTTTGAAAATCAAATTTAAGAAAATGATAACTTAAGAAATTTAAAAAACACAAAAAATATTATTTGAAATTTGAAAATGAGTAATAACAGAAAAGAAAATTATTTGGAAAATTAAAATTTTGAAAAAGAAAAAAACAGAAAAATGTCTACTTTACAGTAGAATGTTAATTTTATTGTTAATGTCCCTGGCAAAAATTAGTTCTTTAAAAATGATCTGAAAGCCAGTAAAGGTGGTTCAGACATCAATACATACCTGAAAGAAAAATTATATAATAATCTGTTCTTATGTCACAATATGAGAAACGATATAATATAAAAAAGGGACACTTCAAGACAAAAAAAAACTTTTTTTCATACATGCACGATTTTCAACTGATAACACGTGCATAAAAAATACCATTTTTGACTGTTATAAAATGGAGCGAATTAGTATATTACGCATCTAGGGATGTAAAGAATTAGCGAGTTCATAGCACGTGTAAATTGGCAAACGCATGCTATGGAGTCGCCGTTTTACCTCCTCATACCTGCCTGAACAACAGCTCTGCAAAACTCCTTTCTGTATAGAGAGGAGTTCTGATCCCGATACTTTTATTTTACAAATTCCAAATTTAAACTTTCAAAATTTTATTTTTTCAGAAACATTATTTAATCTTTCAAAATATTTCAAATTCCAAATATTTATTTTCTGATTTATAATTTTCAGTATAATAAACTTTCGATAAATTCTTCACTCTTTATTTTTATTCTTCAAAATTAATTATTTCAAAATTTGTATTTTCCAAATTATATTACATCTAAAATTATTTTTTATTAATTTTTTCTTTAGTATATTAAAAATTCCAAAATTTATTTTTCTTATATGATAACTTTCCAATAATATTCATTTTGTAAATTTACGTTTCCACATATTTTAATTCAAAATTTTTTTCATTCAAAATAATGTTTTTCAAATTTTTTACCCCCTCCCCCCCCCTCGTCAATAAGCATATTAAAAACTAGGTCAGGTATACATAAATCTACAAATATACAATTATATAAGATTTAAAATTACTCAAAAGAACGTGAACGAACATGAAAGAAAATAATATTAACAAACTGGTTTGAAATTGACTAATCAATGCAAGACGATTAACTATTTTGTTGTTTACATAAGTAGATATATTATTACACACTAATAGACCTATCAATCAATCGTATAGAATTTCAGTAGTTACTGCAAACATTGGTCAGGCGCGACTCTACAATTCACATGCAATGTCCCACGTACCATATAATTACCGCATTAAACTCCAAACATGCTAATACCTATCATTTACCTCGCATCCTCGTGGGACAAAGATAATACGAAAAATAAGATAAAGAGGCAGGTAATAAATATAGCCGCGTGAGAGAAAATGGAAGCAGGAGGAGGAGGAGGAGGGGCAGGAAGAGAGCGAGCGAGATTCATTCTGAACTCTGTGCTCTCGGCGCGCGCGCGAAAAAGAAAAGAGGAAGGTCAGAGAGGGGAATGAATGATGGGAATATAATGACGAAGCCTCCGCTAATTCCCCTATCGTTTTTCTCTTTCTCGCATTACCGCATCATTATGTTTATCTCTTCCTCTCTCTATCCCTCCAGCCTTTCTCCGATCCTTTTTTCCCCGTGAGCTTCTGCAGCGGAACTTCGGCTTCTACTCTTTCTGTATTTTTTTTCCCTCTTTCCGCGTTTTAACGAAGCATTACGTTGCTGATGCAACGTTAATTCGCACGCTGTTATCTGAGCTGCAAAGGAAAATTATGATAAAATTATCTGATAGCATCTTGAATTATGTGTATAGTCGTGGTTATCTTGGTGCTTATATACATATAAAAATATAAGCTTTTTAAAAATAGCTCAGTGTATGCAGGAAAGTTAAAAAAACACATTTTGAAACATCTTTTTTTAGAACTTGCTGAAATTTGATTCATATTATAATTTACATTGTGTTCACTATATTTAGAAGGAAAGTATAATATTATTTCCAAAAATGTAAACCAAAGTATAATAAAATAAATAAAAAATTATTTAAAACACGCTTTTATTAAATGTACTAAAGAATATAAAATATTTTTTTTTCTGTCAGTTGTGCATGTCTATCTGAATCCCATAGTGTTTTATCATTAATATTAAATAAAAGCGTAGGGCGCTAATTACTTGTCTAGTTTTCAAAAGTTGTAGAAGTGTATTTTACGGTACGAGATGTAGACTATAAGAAAATTTTAGCGCCGAACGCTTTGATTTAATATTTATGATGAAACACTATTGGTTTCAGATAAACATGCAGAGCTGACAGAAGAAACTTATTTTATAATTTTTCGTATGTTTAATAAAACCGATTTTTTAAAAATCTTTTTTTATTTATTTTATCTTATCCTCTTTAGGTTTTATGCATATAAATATAAAAAAAGAACACTAAAAAAATCAATTTACATTTTATTCAAATACTTTAATAATCTAACTTTAGGATATAATTGATCAAAAATAAATAAAGTGTATATAATTTTATTTTATTCGAGATAAATTTATGGATAATGTTCCTAAATTGGAACGCCGCTGTCCCCATATTGGGTTATTATATATACAACAAAGTTATTCCAATATACTACTAAAGTATATTGCCATCCAATCTTATATTATCTTATTGTATCGTACCTTGAAGTTTCTACACTTTAAAATGCATAGTTTGACGTCAATCTGTAAATACTGTCCCAAAATTCGGACACCTCTGTCCCAATATTAGGATCCAGTAGTCCCAAAATGCCATTGAAATGTATTGTCATCCAATCTCTATTTCTCCCTATTTTAACTCTCTAACTTATTAGAAAGTTTCTGAATTTTCAAATCCAAAATTTGTGGACAAACAGGCAGTCAGACAGTCATACAGATAGACAGACAGACAGATAAATAAGTACGTCCGGTAAGTTAAATAAAAGCATTTAAAAAAGAAGCATTGCAAGATAAAAATATTGATTTGCGACAAAGTTATGTACTCTTGGAAATTGAAATGTATCGAAAATAAGGAACAAAGTAAAATAAATTTTTAAAAGTACCTAATTTTGTGGTAAGTTGAATTTTATCAAACAATTAATCTAAAAGCTTGTTTTCTTTGGTCCATTTTTTCAAATTTAGTCTTTTTTAGAATTTTTAGTTATACTTAAATATTTATGTTTAAAATGAGCATCAGATTTTTTTAATTTTATGATTATATTTTATTTGACATATTACTAGTTCAAAAATAAAAAGTAAACAGTATTAACTTATATATATATATATATATATATATATATATATATATATATATATTTATACATACAATCAATGATATTCACTTTTCAGTGTATGTAGTACCTATCCGAAAATACCTCTTAGAGTTTCATAAAAATCTGCGACCCGAAGCTGTCACACTCACCTTCTATAAACATACATTTCGCCAAAGCACATTATTACGCAAAAGTTTTATTTTCCGTTTCTCCATTTCCTCCCTCCAAGCTACTCTCGTAAAAATTAGAATAAACGCTGAAGCAGCATCGCAGATCTCAGCCACTGTGCGCGTAGCGAACGAAGAGCCGAGAATCCGAGGGATATCAGAGCAGCATAAACCGAGGGTGGACCTTCTTCTCTCTCTATTCTTCGTTCCGAAGCTGCGCGGGGATTAATAACGGCCTATACCGCTGTCGTCATGGCAACGAGCGCGGCAAAAAGTGTGCGTGTGTGTATGTGTGTGTACGCGGCGGTGGGTGGGTGTCTCCGATCGTCCGTTTAATGCGTCCCTTTAGTCGCCGAGTTGACCCGAATGATACGCAAGGACGAAATTTATGAATGAGTTTTATTGCAGCCGAGAGTAGGAGCGCCTTGAAACACAGACAAGGAGAGAAGACGATGCAGGGTACGGCGATTAAAGTTCAGCGGAGTTTTAGTGGGGTAAAAGGGTTGAAGTTGGCTTATGCTTATCGTCTCTTTTTTTTTGCGAGGGTTAGCTGGATTTACGACGGTCGAAGCTTTGGTCGGAGTGAGAGTACATCGTGTTGGGAAATATGTTTATTTGCATAAGTTGACGTATTCGGTCTTGAAAGATGTAATTTATGTCTGTTATGTAACCGTTTTGGAAATTGATGATTTAATTCGTCAAAAAAGATTTATATTAAACAAAATCATTAATGATATATAATTTGTTATAAAGTATCAATCTTCATATATCTACTTTTCAAATATTAATTTAGTGGAAGATAAATATTTGATTTTCCGATTTCTACAATAAAAAACATGTTGATGTTCTTCAACATCTTTTATTAATAACACTTTTTATTCGCAATTTCCGTACTATATTCCACCTACGGAGAAACACTATACAAAAGATTCTCCACCAAAAAGCAACATTTGCATAAACTTACGTTTCACGTGCCGCAAAAATCAAAAGAAGCAACAGCAATAGCGCGGCAAGCGCGCGATAAAGCACAAAAGCGCAAAGGTCGCGTTTCTTTGCGCGTCGTTGCAGACATTTCGTTAGGGAAGCGGAAAATAATAGTGCGCGCAACAGTCTTTAAACAGCCTCACGCGTGGGAGTAGACAAAAACGCGATAAATAACGAGTCCCGCGCGAAACTTTTTTTCACGGCTGCTGTTGCTGCGCGCATTTAGCTGAAGCGACACGTGCCCGACTTTTGCGCTCATTTTTTTATTCTCCTGCTTACGCGTGTATCGGTAGAGGTTACATTGAACCGGAAAATTTCTACGCTCGCTCGCTATCTCGATGCGCGAGCTTCTCTTCCGGGAAATAGTTGAATAGGTTCACGGTGATGTGAAAAAAATGTTGAATATTTAATAAATGTATTCACGAGGTAATCCTCACATTTTTATGCTTGAATTTTTAAACTTATTTATCAGTAGATATAAAAGTTTCTTTATTGCAATATCACGATATTTCGAATATCTGAAGCTTGCGACAAAAATGCCGTAATAAACGTCAGAGCTATACACCGAATACCTATTTGTTTGGGTCATATGATTTAATAAACTCTCGACGTCAAACAAAGACGTAAATTCTAGCTTGAACACTATGACGAATTAACGGAATTATCCGTAACAATGAAACCTAATAAACCATACCGCAATAAATAACACCAACCCCCATCAATTATTTATAAACAAATAAAATCCATACACACATACTTAGTCCCCACAAATATTTCAATATAAATACCCATCCTTCACAAAACACAACGTAATGAAGGCGATATACTGTATGACAGATCAGCGCGCCGCGTATGGTGCTGCAACCCTTGGCGCGCCTCATTATTACTATCGGTCGGACCGTGAGCGACGGAAGGCATGCAGAAAGAAAGAGAGAGAGAGAGAGAGAGAGAGAGAGAGAGAGAGAGAGAGAAAGAGAGAGAGAGAGAGAACGGAAACGAACGAGAGAAAAAAAAACACTCCGCGTACCTCTCTCTTTCTCGCTTGCTCGCAAAAGCACACCGGGATGCGAAAGCGGAAATGCGTCGCGCAACGTGACTGAGAAAAATGATGGGCAGGAGATGACAACGACGGGGAAGAGATACGTGTGCACGTGGAGAGAGAGAGAGAGACAAAGAGGAGAGGAGAGAGAGAGAGAGAGATAGAGAGAGAGAGATAGATAGATAGATAGATAGATAGATATACTTTTTATTCATCAGAAGACAAAATCTTACAATTTCATGTACATGTAGTTATAATTATAATTAAAAATATCAGTCGATTTAATATAATTGTTATCTTAACTTTCACTTATTGCATATTTCTTATTAAAATAATAATTCACTTTATCAGTTCGTCAGTTTATAAAATTTAAATGTAATGAAAGAGAAAGAGAGAGAGAGAGAGAGAGATACGATTTATTTTGTCATTCGGCAAAAATACATTACATAAATTGTTATTTCGTCTTTACATTCAAATCTTTGATCACTATCACACGTCGTCAGTATATAAGTATAAGAATAATTGTTTCACAATTTGTCATTATCTAACATATCACAGTATGTCAATATCACAGTTTCACACCAATTTATGGAGATTCACTCATTCTTGCATACCTGTACATCCATCACGTCACAATTTAAAAACAATTACAATTAAGCAAATACGAGAGAGAGAGAGAGAGAGAGAGAGAGAGAGAGAGAGAGAGAGAGAGAGAGATGGAGGGAGAGAGAGAGTGCACAATTAAATTTATCGCGGTAAACAAAGTGCAAATATTATGAAGTAAAAACGTTATTTCAGTGGGTTAGTTATATTATTATTACTGAAATGAACATAACTCATTTCTGAATTTATGCTCACTGTTTGTGTCTAATAGGTGGAAATTTTTTTACAAATTTTAAATTAAGTTTTTAATGAAATTTTTATTAAACGGTAATTGTATATATTAAGTCAAAAGTTTTCTATTTTAAAATGACTGGTTGAAGCTTCTTTATCTAAAAGTTTTTAATTTATCGTGGCGATCTAAAAATAAGGATTGTTCAGATGATAAAAAGATTTTGAATTTGTTTTTAAAATAACACATCAAAGCCATTTAAAAGCCCTAAAGTTGATAATTATAATTACTTATATTCGGGTAGAGCAAATAATTGTAATGCAGAATATTTGTCTTTTTTCACAAGTTATCTCTTGATAATAGTACGCGTAAGTCGAAAAAGTGTTGCGTGGTAAAACAAATATAACGTCTGATTTATTAAATAAAATTTAATTGTAGTTATTACTAGAAATAAATATAAGGAACAAGGTCATTGTGTTGATAATAGGATGTCAGACCTTACCATTAAAAAAATAGATAGAAATAGGAAGTAAATTTCACAGAGAAAATTACTACATTTGTGCTCAATGTAAGAATTATGGTATTCAACGTACAACCATGCATACATATAAATCTGAAAAGGACTAGAATAGTTTTTGAGAAATCTAAAATATGCTAGCCTCGTAAGGTGCGTAGACATAACGTACGCCTCTATTATGCTTTATAACATTCCTCTTGAAAAAAACATTCCCATGTTGATTTTCTAAAACACCGCGCCAAACATTCCCCGCCAACTCCCCGAAAGGCAAAAGCCTCGGCCAAGCAGAGGAAAACACGCCTGCAAACAAAAAAAAGCGCCAACGAAAGCAATTCCGCGCGTGCGTTCGTCCTCCCTTGCACTGCACACACCCACGCGTTCCACAGAGAAAGAGAGACAGAGCCGGTGGTCAGTCGCAAAAGAACGTGCCTGCAAAAAACGAGAATTATATCGGAAAAAAAGAGAGCGGAGAAAAAACGAGAATCGAGAAAGTGACGCGGGATAAAACAAACAGCGAGCACTGTAGGGAAGGGACGACAGAAACGGGCGACGATCGGTAAAAAGGAGAGCAAAAAAACGAGGAAGAACGGAGAGAAAGACATAAAGAACGAAGCGAGGTGGAGCGAAAATCGGTAGTGAGAGAGAGAGAGAGAGAGAGAGTCGCGCACGGGGGGCTTCATGAATATTTGAGGCGATATTCCGTGCTTTCTCGCTGCTGCGCGCGCGTCGGCTTCCTCTCGGGTTTTCCTCCTTTTTTTCCAGCAGTTCAGGCTACACGGAGAATCGCCGCTTTCGCGATTTATCGCTGACCTGAGAGAGCACATTCGTACATAGAAAAACGCGAGTCGCGCCGTTGCTGCTGCTGCTGCTGCTGCTGACTTTTTTAGCTGCAAGCGAAAATTGACCGTGCACTTTTATTTACTGTTTGATTTGCAGCTGCGCTGTTTATTTAAGCCTTTTTTCGGAGGATGTGAATTCGTTTGGTTGATGTGCTGCGGGAGTACGTGGGCAGTGCGTTGATCAACCTTTACAGGGCTTTTGTTAATGTGCTTGCGTTTCGATGATGAATTTTTAGGTAAGATGACCGAGTGCTGTTGCGCTGTTGAAAAGTTTGGTTAGAAACGGAAAAAGTTACGTTGTTCTGCGATGCCTACGTATATTATGCGAAAATGTAGGAAACTCGTAACTTTTGCATTCTCTGAGGTATCATGATTTTATGGTAAAATGACCCAGATATAAGTGATAAAATTTACTCGGCTTCCCGGTAATAAAGAATATGGTAATGTACGTTATAATTTTTACCATTCATCAGGGTAATTTTTCCCCTGAAATCGTACTCCATTTACTATAATTTGTACGTCAGTTCTCACCTGAAAATTGAAAGATAAGAGTAACAATAATAAAAAGATAATGAATCTTATTATAAATCGGTTCTTCTGAACTTTAGAAAATGTGTAAATGTTAAAAAAAGACGTTGTTCAATATAAAATAAACATATCTCCCTCTAACATCAAGTATAATAATAAATAGTATATTGTGTACCGAGGGGAAAAAGTAGGCCTTTTATGCCCGCTAACCACTTTTTTACCAGCTAATCACTCGAAATCACTTTATTGCCCGCTAACTATTTTTTTCCTGCCGGCCGGAAAGCGGCTACTTTGAGCCCTCTATATATGTATCAAAGAGCTCGAAAATCTTGCTTAAAAAATAGTACATTATGTAACAAGGGCAAAAAGTCGAATATTTTTCCCGTGGATGAGTTTACTGCCGGAGCGAGCGAAGCGAAGCGAGGGCAGTATTACCCGAGGGAAAAATCAACTTTTTTCTCGAGTTACATATAGTACTTTATGCACATCTCAACTGTGGTCACTTTTTGACTTGGAAAGCGGGACTAATGGACTGTTGAAAGACAATCGAAAATCAAGGTTATTGGCAGAACTTGATGAAATAAAGGAATTATGACTACTTTCTAGTGATAATCATTTTTGCGGGCAAAAGTGTAATTTTGATCTCGCTTTTCAGAGAAAAAAGTGTCCATTTTCGTTCAGATGGGGATAAAATATATTATACGAATTTCCCCTGCACAAATATATAAAAATATATAATTATTTTATTTACTAACACCCGCGTCTCGCGCTCGCACTCTAAAAAAACTCTTTTTTATGTTTACGCGCGCGTCCTCGCGAAGACGATCGATACGACGGCCCCTTGGTTTTCTCCGCTCGTTCCGCACTTTAAAAAGGAAGGAGCGAAATCCCCAGAAGCGCTCGGTACAGGTGAGAGCTATAGAGAAGCTCTCGTGCCATTATTGGATCAGTCTATAATGTGCATAGGAAAAAAGGAGATGTGAGCGCAAACGCCTTTCGCATCCGAGATTCACGGGCCTGATGCTTTTTTCGGTGAGAATATAATTCACGAACTTTATGTTTTATTTTTTTCTGTTTTCTATAAGGGACTTATAAGGAGATTGTCACGGGTACTGGAGATGGATTTTGATGACGATACTTTGAGAGGTATTTTTTGAACCTAAAGTTGAAGCCTATATGATATTCGTAGTTTGTTTCAATGGACCCTTGTTATTAAAATATAAGCCAATTTAATTTACCTCAGTTTTCTTTTAAATTGTTTAATCTAGGTACTTCCGATCATAATTCTGCAAAATTTTACACTAGAGAAATGAACAAAATAAAATAAAAAAAAATGAATTAATTTAATTAGATTCAAAATTATTAGCTATCTAGAATACATCTGCGAATTTCTCTGTATTTTTCTTTTTTATCTTTAATAGTGAATAACTTTGGAATAAATTAATATTTTATCAAACACATACACGGTTTTCGAAATTTTTTAAGACTATAAGGGGGGGAGGGGCAAATCGCACGTTTTCCTATCCGCGGGCAAAATTTCGTTTTTCGTAATTTGTATTACTGAAACGCGCGATATGCTTCCAAAACAAAACCTCAGTTTAATGCCGCTCTCACCTGTTTCACAACGACATTCAACCACGTTCAACAACAAATCCCGAACTGAAATCACAAACAAAATGACGATACCCCCCCCCCGCTCCCACGCAATCCTAACCAATCACCAGTATCGCCAACTACACTCGATAACTACTCGAAACGCCAATTAAATTTTGTTTTCGCCCAGCGGCTGTGCAATCGAATCATCGTCACTGACGATCACGGTCCACGATCATCATTAAATCCACCGAGCCGCACGCACACATAGAGAGAGAGAGAGAGAGAGAGAGAGAGAGAGAGAGAGAGAGAGAGAGAGAGAGAGAGAGAGAGAGAGAGAGAGAGAGAGAGAGAGAGAGAGACAGAGTCGAAATTGGCGCAGGCCGCTTCCGCTCCGCGCGCAACGTCGAAGCCAAAGATTGGCAAATGATGGGTGGAGGAAACGGGAGTAGGGGGGGGGTGGGATCGACGGGCGTCGCTCCGCCGGAAGTGCGTCTAATGCATCCGTCTGGGGGTCACACGCGCCGTCTCGCTTCCGGCGAGGCCATTACCGACGGGAAAAAGACACAGGCAGAGGGAGCACAAACGTCGCGGAGAGAGAAAAAGTTGCTAGCTGAATGCGCGAAGATTGATTCTGGATGAATGGAAAGGCATATGCTGGAGTTTGTATGAAAAATTGCATGATGAATTATATGAAGTGTATTTTTTCTTGAAAATTTGATGTTGACTTGTGATCATATTATGATTTTTATGTAATAGGCGATAAAATGTATGATAAATATGATATATAGTAAATAATAAAATATGCCTTGTTACAAATTTTATGTCAGAGTGAACGTGATGACGAAATGATTCAGCGCTTTGTACGATATGATTTTTATGTAAGGCGCTTATCTTGGTACACTAATTAATGTAATGAGAAGAAAAAACGTTTTGAGTACAACTTTTTCTTACTATTACAATCCTTCCTTACGTGGAAACAAAAAATAGTATTTTATTTTCCAAGTATGCATTTTATTAATGTTTTATCTTTGAAAAATTGCACTATTTGTTTTCTGGATTTCTTTGAGCTAAAACTATCAACGTTTCATTACGATTGTGAGCTATATATATTATTGCAAAGTGTATATCTAATTGCACGATATATATAAAAGGATTTTTAAAAATATTTTATAACATTCATAATATTTAGTGTTAGACCATACTACAAATTAAAAAAAAACGATTTTCATTGATATGCTTCAAAAGATGCTATATGATCTTAAAAAGAATGTCCAGTTAGTTTTGTGCAGAAAAAAGCATTTTAATGAAGTTATTACGGAATATACTTATAATATACTTATAATTATTTACTACGGCGTTGCGATAAAGACGTTTTTTTAAACAAAATAATAGGCACTTATGTAAAATAATTCGTCTTGTTAGTAGGTATATAATTAGAGTTCTGGGACCCTCACCACTCCACCTTTCGACTCACCTGTACAGGTGAGAAGCTCTGTGATTGGTCAAGCCGGACAGGTGAGAATAAGCCCCGCCCTGTGCATAGTTGACCTTGTAGGCGAATCTGTGGTGAGGATATAGCTTTTCCAATGTTTCAGTTTTAAGTCTTTGCAGTGAAGGGCAGTGCATATCTCCCATATCAAATACTTGGAAGTTGAATTTTGCGAGCCAACACTTCTTCTCCAGACCTTTAACATATATTACACTTGCATCATGCAAGGTACTGTGAAGCACGTTTTCAAGCTCCTCATAGGACAGCTATCCGGAACTCCATGACAAGCCGTGATAGTTGCGCTCCAACCATAGATTTTCACTCTTATATTTAGCTGAAAGTCTACACCATGATGTGGGTGGCTTAAACAAAAAGACCAATGGCTTGAGATTCGAGTTGAGCGGAACTATGGCGAGTTCCTTCACAATAAAATCATTCACAGGCTGCATGAAGCCTTGAATATCCACCACATACTCCATTGTAACTAACTGACTGCATTGCGCTGCAATCTATTTTATACTCAAATCCCCACCACTCAGATAAGCTTTTTTACATCCCCACTTATTGGATTATACTCAACAATACGATCGTGTAGGATCAAGCAGTAGGCTGATGTTCCTGTTAGAAAATTATCTCTAGCTTCAAATTCGAGCCGAACGTCGACTGGAGTCTGTTTCAATGCCTCGTTTTGTTTAAAGCAATCGATGACGATGAGGGGAGCGTATGTCACTTATTCACTCTTTTTCAGCATAGGTTCTGCCTCTTTGCCATAGTATGCATTTTGAAAGTTGGTATACATGTCATATAACATGGCATACTGATTACTATTGATATCGAGGTTGAGGTTTCCATAGAGATAGTACTGTGAATTGAGAAAGAGTTTGACATTGCTAATGTTGCAGTGATCAAAGTGGTTAGCATTTGCCGCTCTTAGCCCTTTGCCATTAGTCTGAAAGCCCAGAATAACGAAGCGAGGTTTCTCCAGTTGATTAGCTGTCTTGACAGTTTAAACGTGATTCAATGTGGTGGGCAATAACGGATACTCGTACAATTCCCAGCTACAAAAGCTCATAGCAATAGGTATATCCTTCTCAATGTAACTAAGAAGTCGAATTTTATGTTTGTCTGATAGCATCACATAAGGCATTAACCACTCAACTTTGGTGAGTTAAATTTTAAAAGTCTCGTAGCCTGGTTGTTCGTTTATCCAAATCTGCGTCTGTTTCACAGAATTCAAATCGTTCCTTGATCTTGTGAGAATGAGCTCGTGCTTCGCGTTGACTACAATTTAGCGATAGTCTTCGGCAAAGCCTAAAATCATACTCAATGGCACCGATACATCAAAGTAGCCAGCATCATTGGTCAATTGCCGTGACTCCTCAACAGCGAGCCACCCAGCATTTTCAAAGAGTAAGCTCTGACTGGGACTCGTCAAGCCCACATTCTTGCATCGATCAATTTCTATAACGTTTATCTCATAACGAATTTCTTCAAACAGGTGACAGATGGCGTTGTTGACTAAATTCGTATTTGTAACAGCAGTGCCATTTGTTTCCATCAGACGCCCACATACATGCAATGAACTGCGTGAAGGTAAAAGACAGAGATCTTGATGTAGTATGGCTATACGAATCTCATCGCTGTTATTGAAGCTCGATAAAGTATAGGGCTGATGCGCATGAATCTCATAATGCGCAACAGATTCGTCAAATGTGACAGGTGATTGTATGCTTAGCATCTCCTCCATTTCGTTGAAAGCAGCATAAAAGTATACAGGTTTTCTTTTTCCAGGTGCTGTGGCGACGATTCTTAGATCTAGGCTTCTCAGAAACTGACTGTTCTGACGTGTTAGCGTTTTGAGCACTCGCTGAAGACTGACTCCTCGATGGCATGGTAAGCTACTAATATAGTCTCTGTCCACTTTAGTATTGTACACAATACCCATGCTTATGATACTGCTTTGATGTGTAGTCTGATCGTTATGATTTATCCACGAAAATTAACTAAATCTCCGTCTTGATCGACTATACGCAGCTGTATATTGTCAATGGTCTTTACAGTGATTGGATGATAAATGACTTGCGATGGAATTTCAGCTGGGAAAAACTCGTGTATGGTGTGTACCTTCTGTCCGTTTATGTATGCGCCTGATGTGATGTTACGCTCGACTCTTAAGGCGTTGACCTTGAGATTGGCTACAGCTAAATCAGAGTCTTGAGTCGTATTTGCCGACAGAAGGCGTTCAGTGAAACACAGTAGTTTACCAATAGAGTGTTGTGGTTGAAAATCAATTATGTGACTACACTTGATGGCGCAACGAAGAGTGCTGTTATTAGGCTTAAGCTTGATTGATATACCTTTTGGTGCAAGAACTTCTTGCATGTAGCTCTCAATGACTTCAATCTCGTAACTACCTGTCGCTAAAGTTAGCACTTCTTCACCCACGTAAAACTTGTTATTACCCATATCGATATTGGGTATTAAGTTGAAATTTAAAAGTTCAAGTAGTCCGAGAACGTAATGTTTGCTGGGAGCAAGTTCAATTGGTGGAAAGAATTGAGCTTCCAGTACAGATGACGTTCCAGACAAACTCAGCGTCAATGAATCTTCCATGACTGCACCAGCAATTCTGACTCTAACAGCCCACTACCAGCACTGATATACCTTTCCGCTTAAGCTGCCTGCACAAGACTTTCAGACACAAATGACCACAGTCGTATGTACTGTAGTCTTGGTAATGCTCGTGATTATACTTGACACAGTCCACATTAAGGTATTCCATGAGATCCAAGGGTAGCTGTAGATCTCCAAAGTTGTCGAAATACACAACGTCGTTACCTCATTTTCTATAGGCTACCCAATGCGTGCCAGGTCCACTTTCATTATCAAGATTGACAATGGCCGATTCTCGATAATGTGGTCTACTCTCGAGTAATGCGTTTCGCATAAAAACACTGCGAAAATTTGGAATTTTCCATATATGAGCATATTTAAGCAAATCAGCGTCAGTAAGTGCTCTCTGAGGCAGTCTTAGTGTGAAGTTTTTTTTTTTTAAACCTCGACCAAGGTAAGGTTTTAGATGAATACCATAACCTCTCTTATGCGGCTTTAGATATAAACCTTTACCGAGTGCAATGACCTCCATGGTCTTATTATGCCTTTGACTTTCTTCAAGCTGACGTTTGGCAGAGCTAGCATCATTCACAGCCTTTGCAATATCAGCAGCGCCACCTGCCGGTTCCACTTAAGCCAGCGAATATGGGAATGAGAAAAGGTAAGAATCCCCCGACTTTTGATGGTACAGGTAATATGCGTGGAACGTGCACGTTTTTCTTACCACCAGTCTTCTTTACAACTTCGCGAGTACTTTTCAGAGCAGAGCGAATGACTGTACGTGAGTCTTTGCTCGGAATAGTTGATTTCGAGGCACCCTTGATCACACTAGCCAAGGTAATGCATGGTTTCTCTTTTTTCGTTTTAAGACCCATACCAAACTTGGATTTCAGCTTCATAGCATTTGTTACAGCGTAAGCTACAGCTTTTTCACCAATACCTGCATCCTTAGCTAAAACTCGCTGCCATGCCTTATCAGCTAAAACTCTATCTACAGCGTTTCTAACTGCAACGTTCTTCCGATTCTGTGAGTAGGCAAAATCATGTTGTTTGCAGGCCGCATCAAGAGGATTGATTCCAGGATCACCTCTAGCCAGACGTTTTTCCAGCTTAGTACCGGGCCCACAGTATTGATATCCCGGCAAACGCAGTTCAATGGGTAGCTTATTGATGAGAGTATTCATCAAACCGCGACCCTTACGTCGCTGACGACGCTGCTTATGAACAATCATGATATTGACGCTTCCAAGGACAACTTCTGACTAATACCAACAGCCTATAAGCGCAGTATTTATAGCCTCATGGTCAGTCGTATTCGAGACAGCAATGTATATGGACATGGATTTTCTAGTACAAAAGGTTAAGCTGCTAGTGTCCAATTTTGATACTTTAGTGGAGCAACAGAAAGTGCCGAAACATCATGGTGAACTACTGCCCGACAATATACGCGCAGTATTTTTCGGTCCATCAAATTACGGCAAGACCAATACGCTGCTCGCTCTAATAACACATCCCAATGATCTAAAGTTTGAAAATGTGTATGTTTACTCAAAATCGCTCAATCAGCCAAAATATAAGTTTCTCGAGAAGCTTCTGGAGCCAGTAGATGATGTTGAGTACTGTCCATTCAGAGATCATGATACAGTTGTAGCACCCGAGGATGCGCTTCCAAATTCTATCATGGTCTTCGATGATGTAGCCTGTGAGAAGCAGGACAATATAAGAGCCTTTTTCTGCATGGGTAGTCACAAAAATGTAGATTGTTTCTATCTCTGTCAGTCGTACGCCCATATCCCAAAGCATTTGGTGCGTGATAACGTTAATCTGTTGGCTATATTTCGACAAGACGATGTGAACCTCAAACACATATACGAGGATCATGTAAACTTTGATACACAATTTAAAAGTTTATGCTCTACGTGCTGGAGAGATGATAAGTATGGATTTCTCGTGATAGACAAAGAACGCGAACTTAATGCTGGCAGATACCGAAAGGGCTTTGACTGTTTTGCTATAAATATTGCGCACACAGCATGAATCGAATAGTGCACTGTACATCACTGAGCAGTCAACATGGCAGACTTCCGACGGAAGAAAGTTACTCTTCATCAAATTGCAAAATCCAGAGAGGCGATTAGACGTAAACACAGACTGTTAAAGCAGGGTAAAGCCAGTTTTGAGAAGGCAATAGGTGAAACTTTCAAACCTGTTGTCAGTCCACTCGAGAAACTTGTGAATGTCTCGGAATTACAGAAAGAGCATGATATCATCAAGAATGAGCCTAAGAGTGAACAAGTTGAAAAGGATGCGTTATCTGATAAAGGTGATTCTGACGATACTGATGCTACTCTGCGCGATCAAACTTTAGATGCTTCATTCCAAAGTGCAATATCTGAAAGCTCAGATAAGACTAAGAAATCCGATTCAAAGATCAGCAAGTACTTTGTAATGCTCAATCAAAATCGCAAAAGTTATTTGGATAATGTGTATGGAATTCGTAAGCAGGGTGATACTCTTATCATTGGTGATTCACCAATAGAATTCACGAATGATGATGTGAATGTTCTCAACCATACATATCCAAACACTATTGGCTTGCTAGAATTACTCTTTAGAAAGGAGCCTGATACAAATCTAATTAGCCCAAGTGATATGCAAAATTATCGAAAGATTGTCGAAGTGACAAATGCATTTAGAAAACAGTACAGCGAAGATCAGCCTATCCGTCGATTAAGGAGCAACAAATATAAAAATTTTATCGCTCCGTTTTTCGACAAGTCTCCAGGTCGTAAGTGAGCATCAATTACTAGAAAAGATATGCTAATGTACTATGTATATTGGGATGATCCTAATGAGCTAATCGATCGATTTAAGCACTCTACAAGGCTTAGTTCAATCAGAAGTTCGCAGTCTGTATGATGTGACAGCTCGCTTGAGAACTGACCTTGATGATGTTCAATCAGAGCTAAGTGGATTCAACAATAATTATACAAAGAAAATGGAAAAAATTGATAAAGCTGTTCAAACACTGTATGATATGTTATTTCAAAATTCTTAATCAAATATTACGGTAGATAGAAACTAAAAAAATGATGATGCATGAGAGACTTCTGGACGAGCTCCATAAATCCGCCAGACGTAACTATCCTCGTCGAAAATTTATTGTACGAGGATGGATGAGACATGGCAGGCTGATCTAGTGGAGATGCAACCTTACGCTAAAGAGAACAAAGGCTACAAGTATCTGCTCACAATTATCGATGTATTCTCCAAGTATGGTTGGGCTGTTCCAGTAAAGCATAAGACTGGTGATGAGGTGGCAGCAGCCATGAAATCCATCTTGCATATATATATATATATAATATTCATTGAGCGTGGCATTAGAGGGGGTGTGAGGCAATGCTGCAACCGCTATGCCAAAGCGAATAATAAATATATGGGTGACGATTATGATACGAATAAAGAATCAAAATATCTCATATATTTTGACGTAAATAACCTTTATGGATAGGCAATGCAACACTTTGTCAATGTAGGTGAGTAATTTTCACTGTATATTTGTATATTTGAGCATAGCATCCCACGTCAAACCAGGAGCTGTGTAATAGTGGGCAGGATCTAATCGATATGGTTAGAGGCAGCTAGTGCGGATATTTTCAAAGACTTCAGCCAACAGCAGCACGTCTGTTTTCAGGTATAGATCTGAATATTGACCTAAGTCTGAAAAATTGAATTTAGTCCAAACATTTTGAGCGTGTTTGTAGTCTTCATCGGATATATTTCAGTTATTTAATTTACTGTAAAATGCATCTTTTGGCGGTAGTTCTGAAACGCTGAGTTTCTCTGCAGAGTCCAAAAAGTCATAAGGATAAGTCCTCTTCCTTTGAAGCAGTTGGAATTTTTCTTCAGTCAATATTAATTCTTTGGAGAACTCATAGTTTAGAATATTTAAATCCTCAAGGTACGATGCTAACTTATCTAAAGAGGATGCCATAAAGCGAAAAGAGTCGATGAACTTGAAACTGATATCGCTGTCATCAATGTGTTTAGTGAATGATATGAATATTTCTTTATTTATAGGCAGCAGTTTAACCCTGCCAGGTATACTACTGGCAATATCTTTAATTAGAAAGTGCGAGTCGTATCCACTTAAATTATGAAATATCACTGGAATACACCGAGAGTCTTGGTAGTTTAAATTACATGTCTCATGAGCTGCACCTCTATATCTCAAATATTGTATAATATTAAGTATCAAATGTTACATATAATATTATGCTCATATACCAAAAAGGAGTATTCTAACCTGCCAGTTAGATGGCAGTGATCTTGCACTCTTTGCTGTCCTAATGGTTCCTCACATTATGACATTCTGTGGCTTTTTAAAAAGACAGTTTCTGCTCCTGGGTCAGTGTATCCATAGGGATCGGACACCAGAATACTGTTTCAATGTTTTCAGCCAGTTGTAGCAACTCCTCGGTAAACCACTCTGTGGGGTTAGGTCCTCTGTAACTGCGATAGTATGAGAGCGAATCATCGTAACTACATTCCATGTAATATCCTACACTAAAAGCTTCATGATCCTGGTAGGCGTTTCCATTCTCTATAGCTTTGAGGATACATTAAAAGTCTGCTTAAACTACAAATGGCATTTCTTCTTTGTTATTAAAATTTTTAAACTCTAAAATCTTATTTTTATAGTTCGGTAAATTCACACGACACTTATTTAACTTGGAGCAGTCTCGTTTGTGTAAAGCTAATTGATGTTCACTGTAGAAGAAATGTAAACATCGATTACAAATATATTTTTGACCATTATGTTTTGAAACTTGTCTGGAAATTAAACGGGATAAATCCTTAATCCAAACATAATGATTTATCACTTCAAGATTTTCATAAATGTCAATTTGCCCTTCCTTCTCCTCAACCTCATCCACATAATAGCTTTGTACAAGTAAACGATCGACGTGACTCTTTCTTTCTTGAGATGTTAAATAAAGTGGTGTAACTCTAAATATTCCTATTGATTTTCTCAAACAATAAACATTGATTGATAATTTGTTCTGTTATTCAAATGAAGGAATATGCATTGGCAAGACTGGAAATTTGATTCCGTTGAATTTTAATTTTTTCTCATATTTCTTATGCGATGATACTCTATTAGCTTTAACCACTTTATCAGTATGATCTTGAACTGGGTACAGTGCTGATAGAAGTGCCTACTTAAAACAAGCGTCATCGACATTTTCCACATTAACACATGCTTTTTTGTTCTTCATACAATGAGGAAGTTTGACATATGAACTTCCTCGCATGGATTATATTTGTTGATATGAATACTCAAGTTATGTATAGATTTCAAGCTCCAACCGAAATTTCTCTCCGCAAATTCCTCCATTTCTCTTTGAATAGGTTAATACACATACACTTTAAACTAATCTTTCAAATTAGTTGTTGGTAAAGTAGATTTAGCCTCGGTATTGAAATATTTACTATCCACCACTTCTTCATCATTTTTCGTAATGACGTATTCAGCAGCCAGGACTGTATATACTTTTAAAACGTCATGCTGTTTGAGAGTATTTTTAATTCGAGTTTTAAACAGAGCCTCAGTATCTCTCATGAAAGCTGTTACACATCTAAATTCTTCAAGTTTGTAATCACACCAGATCTTATTTGATTATTGAATGCACAGTCGACGTCTTGCCAACGTACTCTATCGCTACGCCTTTCATTGCGCGCGACACCATGCCCCCTTTTCAGCAAATACTTCAGTTTATCTTGTACCCCCTTAAGCAGCCCGATTGTGGAAATAAACTTTAATTTCTCCGGAGCATTTGATGCATTACGTAGGAGTATCTTCAAATATCTTAAATTTTTGTTTCCAAGTTTAATCCACTCTGATATTTTTTCAGGATTAATACACCTTCATGCTAAAAGACTATAGGCTTGTAGCATATTATTTACAAGACGTGTACAATCGTATGCAGAATATGCAACAATTCTCGTAACTGTTTACAAATATAGAAATTTCTAGAGGAAGAAATGAATGAGAAAAGTTGAGAACAATTCATGTAATTTGATACCATTTTGTTATGATTATACGCAGGAATTATTTATCAAAAGAATATAATCTGATATCATTAACAAATGCATCTTGTCTTTCATTTTACGTCCATTCCAGTATACCTAAATTATAGGAAAAGTGTCATTTGATATCCTGCTATTGAATGTATCACTTTTGCGAAAACCATTTTCGATTATCGAAATTTCTAGATGATAGAAAGAACGAGATATTTTTCATTACTCTACATATGCTTTTATATTAAAAATATTCAATTAGTATAAAATAATACATGTAATTTTGTATATAGTTATGCTGAAGTGATAAAATTTTCCGAGTAAAGTCATCAATTTATACCATACACATGTACATGTACGACTAATTTGTATTCAAATCAAAAGTTAAATGGATTAAATGCAAAGTATCTCGTAAAAAATCAGTCTAAAAATTTGTAAAAAAATTCAGCTTAATCTCTACATTTCAAAGATTTATTCAGCTAAATTTGAAAAATAAAGATTCATATATCGTAAAGATATGGGAGGATGATTGTTCTTATAATAAAAAAATCTTTTTCAGTTTCTACAAGACGCTGTTTACTATGGCCAAAGCCTGCAGAGATAATATGCTTAGTGTATATAGATATACATGTCTTGTACGCTCGGCTAAGGCGCTATATAGATATGCACGCAGAATATCAAATTCGCTGATTTCGATGCTGCTGCTGCTCGCTCATACATACATATAGTACATATATAGTGCGCACTACTTGATTATGCATTATAGCGTAAACTACAAGATCTAGATTTAAATGAGCAAAAGTTAACGTCCACTCTAGGGGTTCATCTATCACAAAGGGGGATTCATTTTTTGAAGTTTTGAAAATTATAGTTTTTTTTTATTTATACTATTAGCTAAACATTCGTGGAATTTCTCTGTTTTATTCGATTATATTGAATATTCGTATTGAGTATATGTCACAAATATAAATATAAATATCTAAAGTAAGTCTTAATCAGTAAAGTAGATTTTTTTAATATGCGCTCGCCAATTCCCGATATCACAGCGTGCGTTAGTCTGCTGAAACACAATAGCACTCGTATATAGCGGTCGGGCTCATCCACAGATCCATCGAAGGTCGGTCATCGTCGACGTTGAGAAGCTTCCAGAGATTTCCAGGCATGCACACATGCACACACGTACACACGTACACACGTACACATGTCTAAATGTACGACTTACAGTTTGATATTCCTTCGAATATTCGACTGCATTCATGAAAGCATTCGTATCGCGAGATGTTTTCTCCGTCTGTTTAAAGTGCGCCGAATGCAACTTGACACCCCCGAACGATTGTCGGCGCAAGAGCATGATGTCATTCGACCGCGCAAAACTTCGACGAGAATTGAGCGCGCGGGTGCGTGCATGCGTACACATGCACGTATTCTACTATACCCCCATTTGCATGCATAGGAGAGTAGCTTTCTTACCTATAAAAGTCTATTAAAAATTCAAGTAATCAAGATTGAGTGGGGCGGGGCTTGTTCTCACCTGTCCGGCTTGACCAATCACAGAGCTTCTCACCTGTACAGGTAAGTCAAAAGGTGGAGTGGTGGGGGGTCCCAGAACTCTCATTGTATACCTACTCTTGTTTATTTTCAATTCAATATTTAGTATTATTTAGTTTTAAGAATGAAAACATTAAAATCTCGATGAACAGCAGATTTTAATTCAAATATATCACTAAATATTGGCAAATCATCATATATAAATCTTTTAATATTGAAATAACTACCTTGGTAGAAAGTTTTTCCAACAGTTCACCAACGCTTGGTTAAATCTGTATGCGTTGGCCAGTGGTTTCACCACGATATGTATTTCGTCACGAACTTTGAGATTATCCGTGTTGTTGATACGCTCATACAGATATCTATCCTCGCGCATGCGTAAGACGACCAATCACTGGCCAACGAAAATTGGTGGACGGTTGGCGAATAGGCCATTTTGTTTGGGCATTTTCTACCAGAGTATTCTATTGTTATTTTTAGTTAAGGCAATTTGTCTGTGGATCACGACTTAAGTGTACATTCTATGTTTTGAGTTATTAAGGTTTAAAGTTTTTATGTTCCATTTAAACTAATTATATTAAAAAGATTTATAAATAGTACCTAGATGTGGTCACTTATTTTTCACTTTCTTGATTTTTTGCATTCTTTTCTGAAAATATACCATGCAAAGATACTAAATTCGCTCAAAACTCAATTTTCATAAAAAGTGAACTTAAGTTGGTTTTCCGGGAACCTACAGATGTATTAAATAAGACAATATGGTAAAAAATCAGTACAGCCGTTCTTGAGCTACAAACGAGGGTCAATGAAATATATACTTATCCTGCGCATGAGTCGAGCGAAATAAGATAACCGTTAATTATTTGTTATCAATTATTTATATTTCACGTTATATTACAATAATTATACAATTCATTCTTGATACATAATACTTTTTTTAAAGCTTAAAGTTTATTATTTCAATAAAACCGCAATAATCGTTGCTCTACACTGCAAAAATACTTATTATATTATGAAGAGATACGTGGACTTAGATTAATGTATCTACATTGAATTCAACCTACACTTCTTCTTAAGTCTTAAGAAATATTCGTTAGTCGGCTAGAGTAAGGTTAGATAACAAAAACATGTAAACTATGACATTTCTTTATTGTACGACTGTATAAAACAAATTAGACTGTATTTAATATTTTTTAACCAATATTCAAAAATATAAAGTATAATTACTGTCTGTTCACAATATTTTGATTTGCGAAAAAATTTTAATGACCTCAAAGATTGCATTTGAATTCAATATCTTATATATTGCGGATTAATACACAGGACCAATCCCAACTCTAACCGTTCACTATAATGAAAAATTGGTATATCCGTACATTCAAAGACCCGCAAACGAAATAGTCAATGCACGGAACTTGTCTCAAACTCTTGCCTCTCCCAGCGATATCTATCAATTCTATTCGAAATCCCATGAAATCGAAAAATCGCGTCAGCTCAATCTCGACCGGCGTTTTCGAAGATCGCCCCAGGTCGGGCGCGATCGAGGGGGTGCAAACGTGACTCGAAGATTGGCCGCTCTCGGCCAATCGGCCGTCCGTCCCTTTGTCTCCCGAGATTGGTCGGCGCATTGTTTCAAGGGAGGCGCTGCACTTGTGCGCGTATGCGCCCACCGCGTGGGAGGTCCCCCTCCCGCGCGTATATACCATTTATACACCCATCGCAGGGAAGAATTATATAGACGCGCGGCGATATTTCCCCCGAGAGCGAGCGATGTACGCCGACACGTTCTCCTTCGCGCGCTCGTTTGCATTCTCGCGGATTGTCGCCGCGGAACTTTCCGCGCGAGAAGATTCCGCGCGAGAGGGTCGCTGATTTCTTTTATTCCGGCGGTGGCTGCTCTGCTGGTTTCTCTTTTTTTTGTTTTATTTATTATTTCGCCTCGGGCTTTATTCCATTTGTCGGGTAGCGAGCGTAATCTTGCGGTTTAATCACTCTCGGCTGAGTGTGTGTGTGTTGGGAGCGCGAGGTGACGCGCGGTTTTGGAGTAATTTTTGAAATGATGAGCTCGCTGCTGCTCCAGACTGGAGATGAAATTCTCTAAGGTTTAATTTAGAAATGCGCGAGCTGGAAATTGCGACGAGGATTTAATCCGTCGTGGTGTTTTCTGCAATTTTCTTTTTCAGTTATTAGATGGTTATGTACTAGAAAAGTAGTTTTGCATTTTTTTAATTTATAGTTGTACCTTATTAAAGTTGCATTTGTATACGATTTTTATTTATGTGTATATGATCAAGGCAGAAGTCTTTACTGCGTAAAATATATTATGACTATGTAAGTCACTGTAATGATATTCAAATACATCAAAATTCATTACGTGTGTGATATTTCTTGCTTTAATATTTCTTAATAATAATTTTTTTAGACAATCTCCAAACAGAATGGAAAATTTAGTTTCGAGTTTTTGCATGTATCAGTATAAATAATATATCTTGTAAATTCATACATAAATAATATATTCAATGATTAACTACAATTACTTAATTAGTTACCCTACTATTGCATAAATAACAAAATTTAGGTTATATTTGAAGAATATACTATAAATATATAATTAAATACAAACGGGAAGATCATGTGAAAATTACATTGTTAGCCATTTTTATTATTTGACTAACTTTATAAAAAATATTTCGTAACACATGGGAAATTTTTTAAAATCGTCTTAAGAACTTGTAAAAAAGTATCAATAAAAAAATGTTCAAAATTATAGGAGAACATAGGTTTTAAATTATGATTTATGAAGAAATCACTGCTAATTGTTTGAGTAGAATAAAACTTGAAATAATTTTCAACATGTCTGTACGTGGGAAATTATTAATTATTAATCTTAAAATACATAATTGAATAATAATTATGGTTTATAAAAATTTTGTAAAAGTAATATATTTTTTTTTCTGGTAAAATGGCTTTAATATGATTATTAGATATATCAGTTAAAAGGAGATCTTGTCTACTTTATGAGAACGTATATACTTTTAACAAATTTAACGTATTAAAAGACGAACACATTTTTTTAGAATTTTACTTATTTTCCAAAATTAATATTTTCATTAAAAAGTGTACTTTTTATTATTCTATCAACTCCAACATCTAATTACTTCCAAGTTGAGGCATGCCTAGTATATCTGCAAAATTTCATCTCGTATCCTGCTTAAACAGTCATCGTAGATATAATTTTTTGTCACATACACACATGCACATATCCATCAAATACCTAGATCTTGTTATGTATGTATACTTACTTCATTTTTAACAACTTGTTTTGTATTAAAAAAAATATTTAAAAAACATGAATATTCCCAATAATTAAACTACATAAACTGAAGCTGTCTCATCGCATTATTTCCCTTTCACTCCCAGCAACTCCAAACCTCGACAAAGCTGTCATCGAATCACCCAAAATCATACTCCCAAAAACTCCACACAAAACCGACAACAGAAATCCCTCTCCTAAAGTTCGTTAATTTCGCAAAGCTCAATTTGAAAAAGGGGATGCTGCGGCTCGGCAAATCCGCCTCTCCTCCACTTCCTTCTCACCGAGCGTGCATAACACGACAAAGCGTCCGCACGGGGCGCAGCGCGTCCACGCAGCCGGTGGCCGCGGTCGCAAAACTGCTGGTACTCTCGGCTCGCTCGCGCTCAGGTAATTTTCCTCCTTTCTCTCTTGCGCGTAATCCGCGCGGCAGCGTCTCGTCTTGCGGCGATCATCCATAGCGGATAAATCGGTAATCGCGTGGACCCACGGAAAATCGGTCGAAAAAGAGAGAGAGAGAGAGAGAGAGAGGGAGTGAAAGAGAGAGAGAGAGAAGGTAAGCTTAGAGCCCCGGCGCTTATTAGCGAAAATCCCCGTGACGCGAGAGGAAAAAGCTGCTGATGCTGGTCATCCATCTGCCTTCAAAAAGGCCGACCGGCACGTGTTTTTTTCGCTTGCTCGCTCGCTCTCTCTCTGTCTTCATCTAATCGCCATTGTGCGCAGCGCGCGAAACAAATGCTCCGCTTTCCGCGAGGGAGAAAAAAAGGCCAGCAGTTGTTGCTGCTGTTGCTGCTGTTTTCGGACGTTGATGGTCAGCGCTTTTTTTTTCAACGGAGGCTGCGCACTGTCGTTTCGGATGGAGGTTGTTTGTCTTTTTCTATTTTATTTTGGAAGATTTTCCGTGAATCAGGAGGTGAGCGGACAAATCGCTTTTCACGCGCGGCGAGAGTGGAGAGTGAGAACTGGGAGCCACACACCACGAAGGCGTTTAATTGATTTTTAGATTGGTGTTGTGCTCTTTGAGGTATTATTGCTTTGAGCGTGTTCTTGGTTTGAAAGATATTCGGATGTTTCTTGTACTGAAACATATGTCGAGATTGAATTCAATCAACGAAGAAATGGAAGTGAGAAGACCTAGTAAATTAAAACTGTTATTGGTACACACTGAATAACGATACGGAAATTGACGCATTCAAATATCGTAAAATGAAAAGTCATAACTAAATGCGTGACCGCAATGTACGTTAATTTGAAAATAAATTTTTATTAAATAATGTTTACGATAGCGATATCGTCATTCATTACGATATGATTTACTCGCCGTAGCTTTTAATGAAATGTACTTATTACTTTCTTATTGATTTTGCGGTCTAAAGAAAGTTAAAGAAAAAACAAATTACCAATAACACTTATTAATTATGCGACTATAAGCAATTACAGTTCACTTTTGAGAAAAATATTGATATTATTGACTTTCTATATCAACCTACTTTATGTTGTTCACATTGACGAAAAGTTAAAACTTAGTTACTGCTTACTGCACTTATTCAGAATACTCAAGCGACCTCAAAAACCTCTACTGCAAAAAGTCTCATTTTAAATCCCCATTTCCATACCGACATTTGCATAACTTTCTCAGTATATAGCCTTGCTGCTCCAAAAATAAATCTCGTCAATATTTCAGCAGCATCCTCTCGCGCTCTCCTCTCGACGAGAAATATCGATTCATGCGAATACACAAATATGCACATACAGACTCACGATAGTACAACGAAGCGCGAGAGGACAGCGACGCGACAGATGGAGGAATCGTAAAACGCGCGGTCCGCCGCGCGTGTTAAAATCATCCGGCCTATTATCACCCTTTGCTCGTGGTGTACTTACAATAACCCCGTGGCACAGCGACTTGCGAACAATGACTGAAGATTAGCCGCTGGTGTTCGGAGAGAGATAGAGCGAGAAAGAGAGAGCGAGAGAGAGAATTTTATGCGAGATTCTGTGTTTTTATAAAGGGATTAATGGATGGGTGTTGGATAGGTTGTGGTATGAAACGGCCTGATCCATGAAAGAATTTCCCAGCGGTGATAGTTCGGGCCGATTCTGGCTGAATATTGTATGCCAGTAAATTATTTTTCGGTGCTGAAACAGTAAAGGGATTATATCGTTTTGATAAGAATGGGCCAGTAAATAGAATCGACCTTGGCCCGAAAAACGTCTCAGAGTCGGTGCAATACTTTTTGCCGATATTGAAAGAAAACAAAACATCGCAAAATCTTCAAGCGTAACTTAACCTACTTTTTAGGCTAGTTTTTAACAAAATATTAATTTAATGTACGATTACTAACCTTACGTGAAATTTTCGGCCACGCGATAGTAATCTGTAGTTATAATTATTATACTAAACTTTAAGTGAAGTGTCTCGCATGTGTCTAAAAATTTATATTTCTTGTACAATTTTGAATATATCAAGAAGAAAAGTGTTGTACTGGCCCATTCTTATCATCCCCGCTACACCTCAGTGCTAAACCTCTAACGTTTGCAAGTACTGGTAGTGTCGGCAACTAATACTCGAACAGTATTCTGCCGAGAGTAAATTCTTCCATGGATATAAAACTATTGCGTGTATTAATGAGGAGTTAAAGTTCTATTTATTGTTTTTTGTTGTTAATTCAAATTATATCAAATCAATCAAATTTATGATTTATAATAACAAAACCAAGTTTAACACAGTATATTACGCGTTAGAATAACACTTGATAGAGTTTCTAACGAAATTCAAGCATATTTATAACAGTTTTACGATTAATTCAGTTGGCTTTATATTTATGTTATATATCAATAAAAGTCTAAACATTCAGTGGAAAAGGTTGAATATAATTAGAAACAATAAACAATAAAATTAAATGCATTCGTAGAAATCCTTCTTTAAGATACTTTTCTTTTAAATATGATATTTCTCACCAAGAAAAAGGTCTTGGCCTTAACGAGTTAAATTATCTAGATCAAACAAATTTGTTTAAATTCATACTTGGAATCAAATGTTAAGGTGATGCTAAAGCCACCTGTAACCGACAAATACGAGGATCTACTTTTATAATTTCATTTCCAATTTTGAGTAAATATCTTTATGGAAAGTTGCTGTTCCAATAAAAAAGAACGACTTTTCATAGAGATATTTTCTTAAAATTGATAAATTAATGAAAAAAGTTGTTCCCCGTATTTATCAGTAACATAGGGTTTAACATCACCTTAATAAAATAATACGCATAGCGGAGACGAATTAGCTATTAATTTTAGGCCGACTATGCTCAAATACTAATAAAAGGAGATTAATTTGTGCAAATGGTATTTTGCATACTCCCTCGTCGCAAGGCACACTGTATTTTTGTACATCTCCGCTCGTCCTCTCTCTTTCTCTCTACTTTTACGTCTCTATCCTTTCCCCGCGTCACCCCGTTCGGGCTTTGTCGTGATGTCCCGACGCCTCCCACGAGTTTCATTTCGTTTCGGCGTGACGCGCCGTTGAAAGACGAACTGACAAAGGAGTCCCTAATATATTACGCTTATTAATACCGCCCCTCCTTCTCTTGCCTTCCAGTTTCATTCCTTCTCTCTTTCCTCGGTGTCTCTCTTTCTCTCTCGCCCTGGCTCTCTCGCGTACGGATTTTCTACAAGATTGAGAGATTCGAATTGTTGAACGGACACGCGCGCCCGCACCTTTGAAACTTGATTTTGAACCATTTGTTTGCTTTCTAACAACGTTTTCCATTTAGCGGTAATGATGGTAATAATGAAAAATTGTACGACACTATAAAGTAAGCTGTTGAAGAAGAGCCCGTTTTTATAATGCAGTTATTATTATACTGAAATAGTGACTTTATATATAATAATAATATTTTACAATATCTTGTTTTATTTAAATATGGTATTTGGGGTTACGCAAATTTAATTATATTTATAGCCAACCGGGATGTTACATGATCTATCGTATTTCATATATTAGTTTATTGCTGGAAGAAATTTAGTTTCTATTTTATCATTTGTGTTATTAAACGCCATTTAAAATACTCGTAGGTATAGCAATTTAAAATTCACAGGACGTACGACACAATAATATAATATATTTGTTATATTTAAGAAAAAGCACTAATTTTTTATGTTATTTGACCTAATATACTTAAAAGTTTAATTTTTAAATGCAGTATTCCAATTAAAATGATAAAGTTACTCATTTTTCAATAATCGCATGCAAGAATAGTCAGTTAATAAAGCAATGAAAAATCAAAGTCGAACAAAATTTTCAAAACATTTTAAGCTGATTAATTCCCCTCATTATTCACGATTTCATCGAGTCAATCCTCTACATCAATTCCTTCTCTCTAATCACTCATTAAACACAAAAGCCTCGCGCACCTCCTTACCATCATTAAACCTCGCTAACATACCTACCAATCAATTGAACATCCTCCCAAAAAAGAAAACGAAATCATTCACACCTCTCAAATGACGAATGTAACTTTTTATTCATCCTCTCAGCGTCGAATTTCTAATCCACCTCGGAGCCATTTCCATCCTTGGCTCTCGCAACTCGCTCCACACAGCATAGCAATGCAGACATAGTTGCCAGTGAGCACCAACCACCACAGTCGGAATCTCGTTTCGGCGCGATCTGTCCTCCAAAGTCCAAAGTCCAAAGATACTCGCTGACAAAGGAGCCCGCGTAATATATTACCCTTATTAATGCTTCCTCGGGCTCTTACCTCCCTCTCCTTCTCCTTCTCTCTCTCTCTCTCTCTCTCTCTCTCTCTCTCTCTCTCTCTATTCTCTCGGTCGTGTTTTCATCGCCCTCGGCGCAGAGCGCAAGAAATATATTAGTTATGCGCCAATGCTAAAAAGGCGCGACGGAAGGGTGAAGAGCGCACGAGTGAGCGAGCGAGCGAGACGGGAATTTTGACGACAAGAGGAATGCGACGACGCTTTCGTTGTACAAATGGGCATGAAAACGCGGCCTGACTCACAAGATCTTTCTTTCTCGAGAGCGAGAGAGAGAGAGAGAGAGAGAGAGAGAAAGAGAGATTTCGTGAACACTCTTGGCCCGGGTGGTCCATTCAGTGCGGAAATTCAGAGAGCCAATATGCCTGCACAGTGCACACACACAGGCTTTCGATTCGATTCGGGCTCTCTTTCTCTCTATTTTCTCTCGATTTCAATTGGTTCGCCTGTGCAGCGCAGTACCCCCTCGCCTGCTTCCTTTTTTTACTCCACCCGCCGAATTTCTCTCTCTTCTCCCTTCTTTTTTTTTATTTTCGGCAGCAGCCGCTCTCGCGCTCTCTTTTTCTTCAATATATGTATAACCTGCCCTTTTTTTCTTCTTGTAATTTCGCGAGCTCGATTCATATCGCATTTCACAATTCTCGGTCTCGGAGGACACAATGCCGGTGAACCGCGAGTTCGCTCCTTTTCTTTTTCGGCATTATAACCCTTTCGCGCGTTATAATTAGACCCGGGCGACATTTATATTACCTTCGATTTCGGTCCCATTGTCCTTGCTGTGTGTATACGTGCACGCGGCGCGAGCGTTATTTGTATTTTCGGGTGTGTGCAACGCAGGCACGAAATTTTGCGCCAGACGCACTCGAGCTGAAGAAAAAAAGTCGCGCTCGCATATATATCCTATATGCAAAAAAGGAAAAAGCCGGTGAAAGGATCGGTGATTTCGGCACGTGGGTGGCGAGTGTGTATACATGTGTGGAGGTACAAAGCCAAGTGTACTGCCGGCTCGTTAACGACACGGCTAAGTCGCAGGTATTATAAATAAGGTATATAGTCTATCGGCTCTCGCGCGCATACTGCGTGCTTGGGCTTGCTTTTATGCTGTTATTACGCGATGTTAATCACTTTTAGCGGCGCGCGGTGCTGTAGCTGTATGGCGATATGCCTTTAATCCCTTAGCTGAGCCTTTCTAAGCGTGCGTCGGGAGAGTTTGTGTGTGGTTGCGCGAGGTTCGAGGTTTGTGTTCTGTTGGGCGATGGATTGTTTGAGAGGCTTGTCTCGCTGTTGGGTAAAGTTTGAGATTGGTACGCGGTTTTCTTGTTTTTAAGCGTAGGGGATTTTTTAGGTGGGCGTGGGTGTGAGTTGATCGCTGCTGATTTTCGGGTGGTGAATGACTTCATTGAGGGACTTGGCTTTGATATGAACGACGTCGGTTATCAATGGACTATTCAAAACTTATTGAAACTGAAAATGATTGTGCAATTTTCTAAATTCATACATGACTCGTCCAGCATGGCAACCAAAATTTAAAATAATTATTATAATGAAATTATAATATAATACGATAAGTTAACGTTCACGTAAAATCTAAACAGTTTTATCATATTTAGGTATAATTTATGCATTTCGTCTATATCTAACTTATTTAGGTATATTTAGAAACCGCCCTGGTAAGATAAAACACGATTATCTAGAGGTTTTTTTTGACGGATAATAGACTTAAAATTGGACTTCTAGATCTATCTTTTATTCCTGAAAGTTTTAAGTGGATCCGTATAGAATTAGCTCAAGAATAGTGAACCGCGTAATTGCGTATGTTTACGTATCATTGAATTATGAAAAAAACAAAATTAGATAATTTATCGTAACTCTTCTTGAAAAATTATTTCAATCGTAGGTAATGCTAAAGAAATATCAATTGCTCATTTAAAAAAAAATCAGTCAAGCATTAAGTATTGATTTTTATTTTCGGCTTCGAATACTGGCTTGGCTCTTTATACAGTATTATTTCAATATACTGATATACTGATTAATAAAGTCTCTATTTAAATTTGTCATCAAATATCTATATTATAAACCAAACTTTGTTAATCTTAAAAACCAAATAAAAAATGTATTCTATCGACTCCACATACTCGATTTAGCCATATAATCATCATACGAATGTTATTCCACATTGAACGTTAAAAAGAGTCTCTATTGATCAGTATAATATGGAAGACAGGACATTACAGTGATACTTGAAAAGTAGTAAAACTAAGAAGTTTTCTTAAAAAATCAATACTGAATTATTATTATGCGTTTTATCCACTTAAGGAAATGTGAAAGTAAACTAATAATCCCTACCTTACCGGCATCACATTTATATTTTTAATCTCTGCAATAAATAAATATTTCTAAAAAAACCATATTATACCTTCGTATTCTTACCAGGAACCTTCAGTTAAATTTTCAAAAACTTTCTTTATTATCTCGAGGAGAAAAATACGTTTGAAAATGTACAAGTACAGTTAAATTTTGTATTTATTGCAGAGAAAAAGAATATAAATGTGATGCCAGATAAGAAGGGATTATTAGTTGACTTTCACGTCTCCTTAAATTTACATTCAAAGAATCCATCAACCCCTCTCTCATTTTCCCCATCACAATCTCAAATTCTATCCAAAAACACGTTTTTTCGTTTCCCAACTCAGCTCCTCTTCAAAACCTCGCATGGAAGCTGCTGCCACCAGGAGACACCACACTCAGAACACCGAATGAAAAGAACACCACAGCCACTGCACAGGCCAGAGTGGGAGTGGAACATACACATACACATTACACACGATACGTGTCTACATTCCGACGAGGCCCAGCTCGCACTCGCCCGCGTCCATTACTCTTCTTGCGGAACTTTTCAGTTGACGCAAGATTATCCCGCTCTCATATTTCATTCCACGTCGTGCGTATACGCGTACACGCGCGAGGCCTTCGCTTCTATTTTTTTCTCCTCTCCTCTCCACTCTCTGGATCTTTTCTTCGCGCGCGGTGTGCGTTGCGAGGCATCGCGGCTCATTACGCTAATTTGGGAATCATTTATTTGATTCGTTTTTTTTAAGGTGGATGGATGATCGAGAGAGAGAGAGAGGTGGCGGGTTTTGATCGGTGTAATGAGATTGCGCGCGGCGCGGCGATGAGTTTTCTTTGGAGATTGATGGCTCGCGCACGCGCGCGCGTGCGTGAGGTTTGGATTTGTGACGAGATGTGAGACTGTGACTGGAGGTGGGAGCGGTGTGCTTTTTTTCAGGTCGTTGCTGGTTAGAGGTTATGTCATGGAGTTGTCGGTGAGAAGATTTTCTGAATAGGTTTTTTTTGTCGTTGAGTTTCTCTTGGGAATGGGATAATTTTGGATTTACAGGTGGTATTACCAAGAATTTAGTGAACGTGCTTTCCAGCCTAATTAATTGTATTTTTCTTTAAGCGCCGTGAACTACAAAGCTTAATGAATGTGAGAAACACTGTCGAACCTCGATAATTCGAAGTCAAAGTACGACTTCTTTCATCTTGCATCGATTTTTTTGTCTACTTGAATATATAGCATTTTACGAAAAAAAATTTTTCTTTACCTCGATAATTTTAAGTATCTTCTACGCCGCATTTGTCGATACAAAATCATTTTGCTTGTGGCACCTCAGGCTGATAAGGTGAATTTGTCAATCTCTAATCGCTTAGTATAGGTATCACTTACAAGAGGGGACCACAGAATCCGGGTCACCGATTTTAATGAAACTTTAGGGATCGTTTTCTGGTACCTAAAAACGAAGCCCAATACTTGTGGTTTTATATTATTTTTTAGCATTGCCTATATGAACAATGCTAATGTTTTTTGGCACTATTTGAAATTTAAAGTCTCATGGGATAAAACTACGGATACTGGACTCCATTTTTTGGTTCCAAAAGTTGATCCATAAAGTTTCATAAAAATCCAAGACCCGGATTCCATGATCGCCGCTTATTAGTTTGTTTGCTGTTATAAGTATTAGATTAATCTAACTATTTGAGCATTTTTGCGAATGTCGCTCTATCTCAGAAATAAAATTAGTATTGATATAATAATCTAAAAATACGAAATTGATAGAAATAGGGAAGTAAGCAGAAATAGGAATATTTATCTTATTAGTCAATCGTTTTGGGTATAATATTACAACGAAAATTAAAATTTTTTGTGGATTTTTAACATGTAAACTTTACATATGTCAATGAACGGTTAAAAATGTTGACGTTGATTTATTATTTTTGCACTGTGAGTAGTCTTTATAGCTACAGAAGAATATGGTAGTGAAACAAACTAGTAAGAACTTGCATCATATAAATATAGTATTTTTAATGAAAATTCATAATAGTTCGCGTTATCGCACTAGATAAAACATACCACAGCCACAAAAATAACAGTTTATTTTAGGAAACTGCTTGAATACCAATACAATCAATTATCAATGTAAATAGTGCATCAATTATATTACAAACGCATGGTGACTAAGAGCACCATTAGTAAATTTAAGACTGCCAACCAAAATAGGCTACATATGTGAACCATGTGCAATATGTACTAATTTTTAACTTTGACGAGCTGTGATATCAGTCAAAGCGTATACTTTATTTCTTTTAAGACTGTCACCACATACCATTTATACGAGTACATTTATGCATATAATTATTTAACTGTGATATACTATGCTTATATGCTTGACCACATATGCAGTGTAATCAACGTACCTGTCTTTCTTAATTTTATCGAAATAAATCATCAATCTATCAATCTATCTATCTATGTATTATGAATATGTGTATCATTATAAAGGCATTATTATCTTTTTCATATATAAATATCGATGGGTCTTTATCAATAAGATCCATTAATATTTATTTTAGTTTTATTAACAAACTTTCAATAATTAAAAACTTATTCCATTTTTTATGAGTATTGTATGCTATATCGGATAATAATAATTTGACGTTATTCATAATATTTTGACCATGCTTAGTCTTTAAAATTTAAGAAAAAGCCTGCAATATACGAAGATTCGACCTTGCAAATCCATGTCTTCCCTATGTCCAGTGTCAAAGATGGCCGCCGGAGCAGGTGATTCTCTCGGCATCTCGTGCAATCAATGCCCTCCCTCGCACTAATAATTGATCATCCACCCTCTCCTACGCACATCCAGTACAGCTCAAAGAAGACCCACATCACGCTCGTCTGCCCGATCCAAGTCTCCATATCTATATAGTCCCTCACGTAGCATCTCTCTCTCTCTCTCTCTCGCGCGCGTGCGCGCGCTCTATCGCTCTCTCTGAACTGGTAGCACCGGCAAATTAATAGTAATGAAAATTGGTTATCAGTCGAAACGGGCTGTGCTCGCAGCTCGCAGCTTCAGCTCACAGTGGCTCAGCTGCAAACGAGAGAGAGAGAGAGAGAGAGAGAGAGAGGAGAGAGAGAGAGAGAGAACGAGAGAGATGATAGAGAGAGAAGCCATCGGTGTCGCTGGCACTGGAGCGCGTAATATCCCCCATTGGCGCACGAGAGATAGACGCAGCACCCAATTCGAGCAAGAGAGAGGACGAGGATCAGCGTTGACACAAAGCGCCCGTAATCCGTTTATCTTCTCTCCGTGCGCGCTCGCGAGAGAGAGAGAGAGAGAGAGTCGAAGGCAGACAGACACGCGTGGTATATATAGCGAGTCACGTGTGTGAGGAATACGCTGCGGGATGAGAGTCCGTCCGTCTGTCTGTCTCGCTCTTTTGCGAGTCTACGAATGGGTTGACGACGAGTCTTCACGGCGAATTGACCGACTTAATAGTCGCGGGAAAATTGTTTTTAGGATCAGAAGACTGCATTTGAGAATCGCGCGCGATATGCAAAAGGTTGACGCATGGGGAATTCGTTTTCAGGGGATGCTGGTAGAGTTATGCGATTTAATGCTGGGATATCGTCTGTTTGATGTACATAGAGCGTAATTTATTCGATTACTTGGGATTACTTTGGATTTTATAAAGTGTTGCATGGATTTATGGCAGTAAATTCTTCAAAGGCATGGTACTCGTACGATAACGTTTTCGTTATTACTTTAGTAATCAAACCTAGAAATAAGTAAGAAGTAATATTTTTTTACTGTTGATTCCAGCTGATTTTTTTTCCACATTACGTTTTAGGATGGATTAGTACAAACATACACGTTCCTTTTTTAGGTTAATTTACGGACAGGATAAACATATTTTGTAGTTTTTATCCAAGAGTATGTTAATTTCAAATTTTCACTAGTTATTAAAAAAAAATTGCTTTAGTACTTCATTGAAAGTAGGAAGTACTTATCCCACTATACCTCGTTTGCTTAGTAATAAAAGACATTTTGTTTTTCGCATAATATATCTTTATCGCTTTTTATGTCTTGAATCATTCTGTTTAAATAGCTTTAAATATTTTAGGGGACTTACAGTTTCTAGTAGGTTTCGAACCTCTTATCCTGAACTTATTTGTTCCTTTCATTTCCTTCTACGTCTTTTTTGTTTAATTTTCTTCTTAGTACCTTGATTACATCATTCCTTTAAGAAATTATCAGAACTATGTTTTTGTATCAATAATTATCACAGCTCACCCTAGCAATATTTTCATTAGGTTATTGCGACACCGATTTGAAATTGCTGTTTTTGCGAAACAAAACAGTAAATCAGATTATAATAAACGTCTGTACTTACTTCTAAAGTTATCTGATAAAAGTAAATATGTGCATTCTATAATTTATCAGTCTGTAATTTTACAGCGCACTCGAAATTGATGAATCTTGAAGACACTAAAAGTTTATTACCATACATTTTCTATCTTTTATCAAACATTGTGATAATTAATTATTGCAAACCTTAAAAGTTAAAGTCATATTATACAACTGAGAAGGAAGGTCTACTGCTTATTTCGTTCAATAGAATATGTTACTATCATACCACATTTTGTAGGTGCATCGTATCATTTAAATCAATAGTTTTGCCTATTGTTAAATGATACTATAACTGCTTAAAGGTTATCAAACAATATGCCACAATGATGAATAAATAATACAATAGATGTGAACTAATAAGTACGTATACTGCTTCAACTCAATTATCTATTCAGAGTAAAAGGGTTACACGATTATGTTTTAATTTTTACGCTCACACGATGATTCTACATAGCCATGGAATTTTCTTTCAGTGCCAATAATAGCCAAACTGAATCGCTAGTTCAGAGCTATAGTACCAATTACTCAAAATAATTCTGAAAACAACGACTGGAATTCCGTTTATACTTCGACATATCGTCTCCATCCATCATTGTGTTCAACTCCCTAGTCAACAAAGTAGCCTATCCATTGTCTCACTTTCACTCTCCATCCACATTGAAAGCGGCTTACGCACTCTGGTATTCTGCAATATCGCGAAAAAATAAAAAAATGCTCATTGATCTTAGCTACAGCCACGGGGTTAATAACGCAACCAAATTCTCGAAGCGCCCAAATGAATAGCCCCTCATTGTGGCGAACCCTCGCGCGATCGAAGGTACACCTAATCCTTTCGGCAGCGACCAAAGACAAAAACATTTCGATTTTCCACTATCGAAGACACGGTCATAATAACGAGTTTGACGCGGACGAGGGGGTGCAATGTCCGTTCGAGCAAATTCAATCATTTGCAATGACGGAGCAATGTAATCCATTGTAAGTGATAAGCTCCTCGCTCACTCTCCTTCGTGGAATCGACGGGCGCTTACAGGCAGCAGTAGTCCTCGTTAGCGATGGTTAGCAGGTATTCCGTTCTTAGTCCGAGCTTGAAGCTGCCGCGCCGCTGCTTCCCTTCATTGTGCTTGATCAATAGTCCCAGTATTACTATATCCCGCTCTCAGGTCGTGCGTCTTCAGATTTAAAAATTTCTATCCTGGGATTCTTGGTTGGAAATTGCGTTATTAATTGGTTAGGGTTTTGTTGAGAACAGAAAAGAATTGTTTACTCATTTCTAGATGCTGATTTAAAGGTTTCTTTAAAATCAGTGTTTAATATTTCTGTAATTTCAGGTTAAGGTACATGGATTTATTGAGGACTCTGTAAATTTTACATCATTTTTATGATTTTTAATTGAAATTATATAATGAAGATTGTATTATACGCAATTTGCGAGTTCCCAACAACTCTCTGATGGATGATTTGTTCGTTTTCTAATTTTAATAAAAAATTAATTCTTTACATAGTTATTGAATTTATCAGTCTTTCTGGAACTCATATTTCAATAAAAAGAATATTTTAACATCAAGTAATTGTCAAATTTTATAAATATTGATAAATTTAATGAGAAATCAGATATTGGAGAGTGGTTTGAGGATTTAAAGCACATACAATATGTTGTTGATCCCATCAGTAGTAAAATATCGTAACATTTTAGTATTTTAAATTGGAAATCATAGAAAAATGTGTTATTTGCAGAGTTCATAAAAATGACTGTGCCCTTAACTTGAAAAAAAGTATAAGAAGAGAATAAAAAGTCCAGATCATTAATTTTCATAAAATCTTGGGGATTGTTTTCTGTTCTATACATGCTGCAAATGCTAAAATTATTTATCTGTTCCGAAAGTCTGTTCGATAGCAAACTTTGAAAGTTCACTACACTGATGTGTCAATTTGACATGGTCATAACCGCAATTTACTTAATAACGTAAAATATCCACGTATTTCTATTCCCGCTGACTTTAATTTAATCATTTAGATGAATTTGAATCGTCATCATAATCATGACTGTGTATTTTAACCTAAAATTTCCTCCACTCTCAATTGCTAAAATCAAAAATAAGATTTTCCATTTAAAGAATCAAATTTGATCAAGCAATTTTGTTGAAAGTAGTCAACGGTCAGAATGTTTTGAATAAATATTTTTCTTAATTTAACTTATATGAAATTATGTAACCGTTTCAAAATTTTTGTATTACATTGTAAAGATATATTTTTATAAAGGTTATAAAAAACTAATGTATACATGTACATAAAAAAAGTACATTAAAAATTCAATACTCTAATTAAAAGGGTTAATCCATTAATTTTCTACAGTTTGCAGATGAATACTTAAGGCTTCATTTACTTAAATTTGTTCCTGTGCAGTATAATTAAAAATTCATCTCAAGAACACAACCATTAGCAATTGCAAACAATCTGCAAAAATCAAACACCCCACACATAACAAGTGCAAATCATCTATCCACTTCTCTCGTCATCGTTCCGATGCATACTAATACATCGCTACAACTCCTCGTCCTTGTTCGCTCTCCTGCGCAGCACTGCAGATATCGCTTGCTCTCGCTGCGCGGGGTATTTGCATGGCGCAGAGCCACGCAGTCGCTAATTAGCTGACGCGCCACATACCGTCCCGGATTAACGAGGATATTGCATTTTTAATACACTGCTACCACCCGCAGCTCTCGGTACGCGCTTTTTTTCGGAAGCTCCCGCCAGGACCCCCGAAAATATCCCGGCACTTTGATGTCCGGGTCCTTTCTTCTTATGCGCGCCTCGCTCGGATGATTATTAGGATATACGTCGACCCACTGGGGGCTTCATTATATACGCGTATGACGGAGGGGCGAGCGATTTCGGGCAATAAGTGCGCCGCGCGCAAAGCGAATCACGAAATGAGAAGAAGGAGGAGATCTCGGCTGCTGCGCGCCATTGTCGCGGCCCAGTAGAATTCTTCATCGATTGCGTTGAGTGCTAGGGCAGCAGCAGTAGCGGGGACTCCGCGAGATTTGACACTTTGCATTGCTTGGGTTGGCTGTATTGTTGGATGCGTCGCCGGGTGCTTTTTAATTGAAATGTTTGTTTCATTGTGACGGGATTTGGGTGGAATTTGCTGGATTTTGTTATGGAGATTGGTATTTTTAGGAGAGCTTGGACCATTGCGTCAATGAGTGAGCGGATTATTGAATGGTCTGAAGTGTACAAAAGAACAATAGTTTGTTTAAATTATTTTGTTTACATATTGTTATGTAAATTTAAAATAATTATAAGCAATCAGTTCTCTTCATGGTTTCTCAAATTTAGTAACGTTAGAACAAATAGACAGTGGGATATTTTACAAATTCTACATCAGATTTATAACAAACAGTTTTAAAAAACTTCAAAAACCAGATTTTCTGGGTTTATTCGTTATTGTAAGTTAAACATTGAGCTACTTGAAATTTTTACCACAAAATTTATTTATTTAAAAAAATATCGCTCATTATTTATATAATAAACATTTTTAAGAAATGTTTTCTAGCTTTTTTTAAGTGGATAAACCCTCTAAATAAACCAACAAAATTCTCAAAGATTTTTTTTAAATTATGAATATTTATGGAAGTAGAATACTGAGTATATATTCAGACAAGTACATGATCCTAGATAAAAAATTGGGAATTTCATCACTTGATATTTTGGCACAATATATCTTATGCTTTTCTGATTCATTGCTTAAATATATTATTGTGAAAATAAATTTCCAAAAAAAGTTAAAAATTTTAAAAAGCTGAACTGAAACTCCATATTGAATACTACCAATAAGAAACTTTATGCAGTATTTCGTCATTTTTACCTTTTTTCAGATGATATTCCTATGCCAAAGCATCAGGAGATAAATTGCCTGATTTTCCAACTAATTTATCACTTAATTTGTTATTAGTGAGGGAGACATTAACATTCAGGCAAAAGATACTTCTACATCATTGTTACTCTACAGTTTAATACCAGTAACAAGTCACACATTCAATAAACATAAGCATTTCATCCCTTAAAGTCTCGTCTGCACATCGTGCTTTAAAGATTGCTACTCTCGCTCATTTTTGTTCCGCTGCAAGTCGCGTTCTTTGTGTCCACACATTCATATCTGCTCTCACTTGATGCCTCTCTCTTACTCTTCTACTCGACTCTCTTAATTTTTCCACCACTTTCTCTCCCACTATCCACCCCCCGAAGCCAATGCTGCGATGCTTGATTTAGACATTCAAAGAATCCGCGTGCACGTATATACATACATATCCCCTCAACCCTGCACCGCCACTCACACTGTATATACACGAGAGTGTGAGAGAGAAGAACGAGAGAGAGAGAGAGAGAGAGAGAGAGAGAGTTGGCTCTCGCACCCGCTGACTAGCTCCGCTGATTGCTGCTGCATCTTTGATGACCTCGTCCAGACAGAGGAGAGGGTCGCTGCCGCTGGTACTGCTGGTACTGCGCCGATGGCCTTGCGCGCCCTCGACGAAGAGCAAAGAAATGGAGCGAATGAAAGAGGACGCGATCTCTCTCTCTCTCTCTCTCTCTCTCTCTCTCTCTCTCTCTCTCTCTCTCTCTCTCTCTTACTCTCTGTGCAAAGAGCGTATACCATCGAGATTGATATTTTAACAGACGGATTACGTAAGATGGATGGGGTGCAATACTCCATCTTTTTGCCTTATTTCTTTTTTTTTAACTGATGGCGACGGAAGGTCGTCGAGTGCTGCGTGAATAGAAGCGAGTATTTGTCGATTTCGCTCATTGATTGTTCGATGGGACGAGGGAACGCAGGGCTTGTTTTTCAGTCTCTCATGGGATAGAGGCGCGCAGGTGCGTACATGTGCTTTGCTGGCGAATTTTCGCCGTCAACTCTTTCGAATTTGTGAAGCTCGGTACTAGTGGCGCGTTTGTTGCTGCGTCAGGGATGCACTCTTTTGGCAAGAGTCGCGCGTGTGTGTGTTTATAGGTGTATGTGGTGTTTCGAAAACCAGGCGAGTGGATGAGTCTTCTAAGACAGAGTCTTCTAAGTCTCTGCATTAAGATTTTTGATCGGTGTCAATAATATATAGAAGATTACAGTATGATTCTCCTGGTGTATATAAATCAACTTTGTTAGAAGAATACAAGCCCTTCGAAATAAATATATTAAACCTTTAAAGTAAGGATCCAATTGATATAATAAAATAATAATAAAACTTATTATATAATAATAAAGTTTAATTAGGAGATGTTTGATGCAAGTGAATCCAAATTGTTTCCGGTGTAAAAAAATATGTTTGGTGCAAGTCTGGCAAAAATCTGGCTCACATCTCTTACTACCGAGACGATCCCAGACTTTATTCAAAAAAATATAAAACAAAAGCATAGCGGTCTGTCATAACAGCCGTAACCTAAATCTTTGTCTCTTATTTATAAATATTTGAATTTTATAGAAGATTACAATATTTAAAAAAATGTTTTCACGGATTAAGGGACTAATACCGGTTATAATTTTGAAAAAATCGATTTTTTTACATTTTTTGATTCCTTATACCTTCAGAAATCATCTCCTAAATTTTTATAAAGTAATTTAAAAAAATAAGAAAGTTATAGCAGTTTTAGCGCTTGCGACTTTTCGGTGCGCGGCACCTGGTTTCACGAGTTTCGGCAGCTGCGCTTCTCCTCTCTCCAAAATACCGTTATTCTATATATATATATACATATATACACATATATATACAAATATAGCTCGACTGTCTCTCACATGTTTAGTATATATTTGGAAGTGTACACAAACGTTTAAGATACTGTCAAAATGGGTAAAAATCCGTATGGAAAAGGAAAAACGCGATATTCTCGAAATGGTGTTTTTTCAATCGGCCCAGACTTATTCTCCACAACCATTCGATGGATCGTTTTAATTCTTAGTGAGTTTTGTTCGTTTTGATGTCCTCTACCGTAATTTACCAGAAAATTTAAGAAAAGTTGTAAAAACAAATTGACAAGGGGAAAAAGGGGGGAAAACGTAATTTTTACAACAATTTTTTCACATAATCGCCATTTTGTTTTTAAAATGATTTTTTTTATAAGAGGTGGTAAATTACGATGTAAGACACCTTTCTCTTTAAATACTTGTTGAATTTTTTGTTTCAGAGTTGTCAATTTCAAGATTAACCCTGGGCTATTAGGCAGTGTCATTTTCAGCATTCAACTTTGACGTGCTCTATAAAATTATGTAAACATTAAAAAAAAAAAATAATAATACAAACAAATTTTTTTTTGTAATTTTGAAGAGTAAATTAATAAAAAAAAAGTTGTACAAAGTTCTGTAATAAAGGGAACGAAAAAAAGAAAATTTAATTATAGGTCATTTTTTGCCTTTGTAACCGGTAATAGTCCCTTAATCGAAAACTATTATTTTTTTACGATTCCAGTCGATATAAACAATAAGTGTAGTGTCTTAATTACTTATATGTAAAAATAAGTTTTCGTGACATAATGTAACAAAACTCTGGCATATAGTCCGGGATAGTCTCCATATCCAGACTTTTGTCAGACTTTCTAAGCCAGACTTTTGCCAGACTTATCCCAGACTTTTTTTACACGGGTTCAATTTATAATCTTAAAAATTAAAATAATTACCGCTTTTTCAATATGATAAAAAATTATTTTTTTTTGTTTTGGTGCAGTCGCGGTGCTTACCTTTAGTATTTGGATAATTTATTACGAAGTATAGTACTAGAGTACAGCGGGCGTATACATGCGAAGTAGTACATACCATTCATATGCGGATACATGTCCAGTATTGTGCGCATATCTACGCGTTTAGCGTTTCGCTATACGTAGGCCATTTTTAAGTCATCTAATTGTTGAGAGATAAGTTATTTTGCTAATTAAATCACGAATAATATCATTTATAAACCTATTTACATTTCATTGTAAAGAGGAAATCTTGTTAAAATTGTATTAAAAATTGTAATCGAACCTCAAATTCAGTACAACAAATTATTAGTGTAAATCATTATTTTGCATTATAATTTTATCTAAATATAATACATTTAAACTTTTTATTATTTGTTATATATTTAATAATTATATCAATAAATTACTATTTAAATGATCTAATTATATGAATTTTATCATTAATGAATTGTAGAAATTAAGCATAATGTTAACTAGTTTCTGGCTAGAAAGCATCTACTATAAACGGTGTTTTTGGGCATAGCATGCTATATAAACTAGCCATTAATGATAAAATATAACAGTATATGGCGAATAACTCGTTAAGGTTTCTACTAGGGTTTTTTTTTACAACATCACGATAAAAAAATTCACACACAACCATTACCTTATTTTAAAGGTATAAATGAAATTTACTTTTTATCCTGCTTTTTATTCATAATAAAGAGCAAATTAATCAAAGCAGGTTTAAAAATAAAAGTTGAAAATTTAGTTAATAATTTTTACTATTAAGTACTTTTATACCCAGTATCTACAAATTTATACTATCAAAAAATAACAGCTTTACAATAAAAATTGGTGTGTAGGTAATAAATTAATATTTTAAGCAACTTTCGCCAAACACTTAAACTTTATTTGGTTCGCATGCAGCTGCAGTGCATGCGTGAGTATCGTTGTCAAGATAGAGAGTATCCTTTGCTACTTCGTTATAATCTCGGGAATTCTCGAGAATAGTATCACTTGTCGCTGAGTCTGTTGTGGAAAAATTGGTTGATTAATCGATAGTCTTTCACAAATGTTACACAGAACACAATAGACGATAGAAAAAGACTGAACACAACCTTTTATTGGAAAATTTTTGGAAGTAAAACGCTGATCTTATTCGCAACTGTAATTCTTTTACTTTAAGTAATTGATATTCAGAGAAGTGATGTGATTCACCAATGGATGCGCATTATAGACTAATCATCGCCTAATGAGTTACTTGAATCTAATCTCCTCAGTTGTACTAGTCAGCTATTCTACGGGTCGGAAGTCAACTTTTATTATCTTTTGATAACTCAAAACCTTTAGAGAACTTATATAATTCTTCTTTTCTAAAATGTTATAATTTGTTCGAATTATTTATTTCCTAAGACGCACTTATATTTTAGTATAACATTACAATATAAAATATTATTTTATTTTATATTATTATTAATGAAGAGCAAGTCAATCAAAATTGGTTTGGAAAAAAGATAAGAATTTCTTAATTTTTTATATTTCTTGATTCTTTTAATAATTTTTGCTGTTACATTACTGCTATACCCAGTATGTATAATGTACAGTATAAAAAAAAGTTTTTTTTTGTAATATAGTAATCGGTGCACAATAATTAATTAATCTTTTGTACGACACTCGCCAAATGCGTAAACTTCATCTGGCTTGCATAGTTGCGCACTGTAAATTTCAGCCCTTTCACCTTCCTCTTCAAATGCAGGTGAATACGTCGTCGAGTTTGTTGTGGTAGACAAAATTGGAGGTTCAGTCGAAGGTCTTGCACTGATAATACACAAAACCCAATAGATCATAAAAAGAATCAAGAAAAACTTCTTCATTTTTAAAGGCGAAATAACGATATTGTTCACGACTGTTATCGAAGCCATTTATTCGTCTTTAGTAATTGATATTTGGAAATGAGATCCTTTACTGATGAATGTACTTCATACACTAATCATCAAAATTATGCTCTGGAAACTAATCTTTGTTGGAAGTATATGTGTAATAGGCTGTACTTGTGAGATAAGGTCGAAGATCAGTTTTTGTTATTGATGATTCATAAATGAGATTATTACATATTTTTCGTGACCTATTTAGCTTATATGAATTTCTTTTAATATTTATTTATTAAAATAGTACAATAGAAAAATGCACACATAAGCATTACCTTATATATATATATATATATATATATATATATATATATATATATATATATATATATATATATATATATATATACAAAATAAAGAATTTGTAACATTTTACTACCAAACCTATTTTTAATAGACTACCGTTTATTAAAGAAAAAAAATATATATATATATATATATATATATATATATATATATATATATTTAATAGACTATCGTTTATTAAAGAAAAGATATATATATGTATATCTTTTCTTTAATAAACGGTAGTCTATTAAAAATAGGTTTGCCGTGCAAAAGAAAATTGATACGGTGTACATTTGTGGATCATGGATATAAATGTCTATTATAAAACAAATTATTCAATAATATAAGAAAAATACAAAATTAAGAATTATATAAGAATATATATATCTTTTCTTTAATAAACGGTAGTCTATTAAAAATAGGTTTGGTAGTAAAATGTTACAAATTCTTAATTTTGTATTTTTCTTATATTATTGAATAATTTGTTTTATAATAGACATTTATATCCATGATCCACAAATGTACACCGTATCAATTTTCTTTTGCACGGCACTCGTCGAACACGTATATTTCATTGGGCTTGCAAAACTGTGCACTATCAGCGATAAAGCTTCCAAATCCAATTGCATGCGCCATTTTGGGGATTGTTATATTTCCACTTTTTTGTTTATCGTAAATCTTTATGGTTTCGTTCGACTTAATTCGCAACTCAGCCCAATTAGTGCGATAAAAAGTTGATAAGTCTGGTGTGGTGCATGACATCGGAGGTTCGGTTGATGCATTTGCACTGATGTCACATAAAATACAACAGGCGATAACAATAACTGTGTATATCTTCTTCATATTTGGAGATGAAACCACAATTTGGTTCACAACTACTTCTGAAGTATTCTGTCTCCAGTAATAAATGATGTTGGCAGAGTTGGGCTTAGGAGTGAAATAATTTATAAGTCTTTTGAGTATAAATTGCACAAGTCGTGTTTACTTATTAAACACCTAATCAGTGTTTATCAAATGTGCAATTAGTCGTAGCAGACGAATACGATAATAAAAGTACTTCCGATAGCAAACTGTCGTGCAATTAATAATAATTCATTTCGGAGCGAGTAACGTATCTGCGAGTGTGCGCGGGACCTTAACGCTCGGGAGAACCGTTCAGTTCGACGACGACTCGTAAATAGGACGCTATAGCGTGAGATGAGCGGTGCCGATACGAGAGGCCAGCAATCTATCTGACGCAATTGTGAAACGATGCTTCCCGAATGTTTTACGCGAGGGCGCGAAATTTAAATGACAAAGTATGAGAAATATAATATCATAAGAATTAATACGCAAAGAAAAGATGGTTCATCGATGTACTTAATAAACTTATTATCAACACATATGCAATCGTACACTTGAAAATTTTCAGTTAAGGTTGAAGATGAATTTTCAGTGTCTTTTGATAATTCATAAGTGATAGTAATCTAAATAGTTAACAGGAATACTGTAGAATCTATAATCTAATATAATAGCTATAATGAGCTACCAGTTAAGTAAATGTTATAATATATACTTATGTAATATTTATAAATAAATTTTTTGATGATATACTTTTATTATCTTATATTTTTTTATATTTACATTTATTGAATTGCACTTATTTTATATTATGGCATTATGATATAATAATACAAGCATAATTGTTAGCTACTCTTAAGAACACAGATTTAAATTATTTGTTATACATGAGTGATTCAAGCGGGTTTTTAAAAAACGCTGCGCAGGAGGTCAGCTTATTTGACCACCGATTTTTTGTACAAAACTTTATATAAAAAAAGTTTTTTTATTAAGGGCAAAAAGAAATGATAAATTTTAATGGTATCTAATAGTACCTAACTATCCCAAGCTAAAACCTTAAATAATAATAAGTGCTTTCCTGCAGAAATGAATCTATAAAAAAGAATTTTGTATAAATCGATAAAAAATCCGCTGCAAATTCATTGGCACTTAGCTTCCTCAAACTAAATTAATTGTTCCGAAATGAAATTATTTGTTATAATAAATTAATTTTAATTTGCTATATCTCTTTCTAAATATTACCTCAAAAAGGGTGTGCTTTTTTATCATTTATGGTTTGACATAAGATAATTTTTTACTAAAATTACAGAACGATAGGTAATAATCTTTATTGCAGCAATATTTTCTGTGTACGTACTTTATTAAAATTATTTAAATATTTAAATTAACTGTAAGTAACTTATTCATCTAAAATTTTTTGATCGATTTGCCATCATAGATTTCCGAGATATAATCGTATAAACTGAATATGACTTTCTTCGTGTATAACAAAAGAAGGGAAAGAGCCTATCTAAAATTTGCGATTGTAAAAGATAGGTAATTTTATGCTATGTTCAATGCATTTACACTAAATTGATAATAATATATCTAACATACAAACAAACTCGAAAAACTAAATCTCAAAAATCCGAAATCGAAAAAGTGTTATAAAAAAAAAACTACTCGATGTATCTTTAAATTTCTATTTAATTTCGAATCTTCATTAAAAAACATCAAAATGAGCCCTGTTTGGTAAAAAGTGACTGTGGCATACTCGAGATATATTCGATCAAAAATAAAATTTAAAAAACACATAACCTCAAAGCTTGAAATATAAAGGTCGTTGTGATCTGGGCTTAGATCTCGTTCAAGAGATACTAACGAACTACCGTTTTGAAAAGTTTCAGATCAAATGCTGTCGATTTACTCCAGAATTCGCTACTGAATAAAAATCGATTCTTTGTACAAAAAGATGTTTCCCTCTTCAAAAGAAAAATATAAAGCCTCAAAAAGGGTCTCTTTTACAGAATATTCTTCTCCATATTCCTAATCATCTCAATTTCTTTCAAAAATTTTCCTTGTTATATTTCGCAGATACCTATAACTGTTTGAAAAATTGTATGCTCTTTCAAATGTATTATCACTCAATCGATAGTATTATTTCTACAGTATCAAAAAACCCAATACACTAAAACTAAATAATCGAAAAAAGGTTAAAAAATAAAATTCATTGAAAAACAAAAAAATAGTTTGACCCGCCGTCCTTAAAGAAAAACAAAGAAAATGAGCCCCGAAACATTATTTTTCACCGTGTATATTCAGAGTAAAGTGAACCATATCCACACACACACACACACACACACACACACACACACACACACACACACACACACACACACACACGCACGCACGCACGCACGCACGCACGCACGCACTCACGCACGCACGCACGCACGCACGCACGCACATATACACACACGCACGCACGCACGCACGCACGCACGCACATATACACACATACCCGTACAGACATATTCTAAAAATAGTGTATTTTGATTCCAAGTATCTTATGTTTCTAAAATGTTTTTCCAAAACTACTTTGTTACCATCACAAAGCTTCTTCTATGAGGAAGCAAAAAGTAATTTTCTTTATGCTTCACTTTTATTACTAGACTTGATCAAATTTGTAGTATTAAAATGATATATCAGTTATATTAGGTGCTTACCACGTAAAATGTTTAAAACGGTTTTCTGGTTGCAAATAATAACAAAATATTTTGAAATTCTAACCAGACAATATCTATATACATTAGGAGGGTATAGAACACCGTTTTTTAAAAGCTTGCCTTCCGTATTTGTAGAAACATTATCTAGTTAAATGTTCAAGAGATTTTGTTATTGTAGTATCTGGATTCATAAAACGGTTTTGAAAAGTTCAAAACACGGTTTTCAAAAGTTCATTTCACCTCCTCATAAGTCTATTCTAGATGATAAATTATAAATTTGACAACCATTATTTATAGATAAATCGAAACTGCTAAATATGTGTCTATAATCATTTTCATGTGAAAGTATATTTATGACACAGATTATTAAAAGTTGATTTTTAAATAAGACAAAATAATATTTTATTATTGCCTCATCAAAAAGGAAGCTTTGTGATAGTAAAAAAGTTTTGCTAAAAACATGGTAGAAACATGTTTGAGACTTAAGAAATCAAAATACACTATTTTTAAAAATGTCTGAATGGCTGTGTATGTGAGTATGCGTGTGTATATATGTGTGTGCATGTGTGTGCGTGTGTGTGGTGTGTGGATGTGAATCAGCATTACTCTACATATTCACGGTGAAAATTAATGTTTCAGAGATCATTTTTTTTTCGTTTTTCTTAAAGATAGGCGGCTCAATTCGGATTTTGTAATACCTTATAAATAGTATTATCGATTGAGTGATAATACATTTGAAAGAGGCGCGGTCATCATTTACCAATCAGGTTTCATTTTTTCGTTTAAAATGAAGATTAGAAATTGAAAAGAAATTTGAAGATTCATCGACATGTTTTTGTATTATAACAATTTTTCGATTTTTCGATTTTTGAGTTTTAAATTTTTTGTATTTTTGGTATATTAGAAATATTATATATAATAAATTACCTATCTTTTACGGCCGTAAATTTTGGATAAGTTCTTTTTTTTCTCCTAAATAATTTTGAGAATAAAAAAACCGTTACTATACGGAGGGAACCGTCAACCCTGCGGAGCTTGCATTTTAACCCATTTCTTCCCAAGCGGCCATTTTATAGTCGATTGGTTTTTGCCTAAAAAATTGTCGAAAAAAAAAATAATAATAACCAATAGCACTTTTTTGAAGTAAAATTGTCCGCTCTTTCCGATTCTAAAATCAGAATTTTGAAATTTCCGTTGGAAAATTTAAAAATGGCGGTGTTAGGCAAAAAACCAATCGACTATAAAATGGCCGCTTGGGAAGAAATGGGTTAATGAAGCTTTGAGATGCGTTTTCTGGTACCTAAAAATGATGCCTAGCTAGCACCCTCAGTTTGTTCTAATGGGCTCTTGTATTCGAGATATAAGCTATTTTACTCCAAATATACGTTATTTTAGTTAAAAAAAGTACCTCGTCTAGTGATTATAAATATGCATGAATTGACACTAGAACAAATGGCTTGAAAGATAATAAAAGTAGGCAGAAAGAGCTCTGCCTTGAGACCTATAACGTTAAAAAATATTAATCTGAGCCAAAGTTATTTACAATTGAAGATGGTGACTATAAATATTCATACATCTATAGTCATCATTTTCAATTTCGATAATCTGCTAAATGAGTATAGTAAATATAGTATATAGTATAGTGTTGTTTTGGTTATTTTTCGATGCATAGATTTTTGAATTTTAGTTTTTCTGTTTTTTTATGTTAAAAATATTATGATCAGTTTAGTGTAATTTTTAGAAAATCATATTGATTTTTCACCACAGAATTAAATGGAATAAATAATTTCATATTGGAACAATTTATAAAGTTTGAGGATACTAAGTGCCAATGAAATGGCGGCGGTTTTTTTATTCTTGATCGGTTTCAGTTTCATTTTGATACAAGGTTGTTGTTACGTGAATTCTGTACCTACAATCTAGTATCATATGCAAACGATGTTCTTCTTCATTATCAAACTTAACGTAGAATTATTATTTTATTCGATACTCGCCAAATACATAAATTTCATCAGGTTTACAAATAGGCGCATTGTAGATAGCGGATATTTCGAAACATCTTAGTAATATCATCATCAATGGCCGTATCATTAGTCGTCAAGTATGTTGTGGTTATCAAAATTTGCTGTTCAGCAGAAGGTTTTGCACTAATCTCCTACAGCACACAATGGAGGACAAGAAGAAGTCTGCAAAATTCCTTCGTTTTTGGAGGTAAAACGATGAACTTCATATCAACTGTCAGCAAAATATACAAAATGTTATTATTGTTTTTCTACAAGAGACGATTTATATAGGATCATACTCTTCGTTAACTGGCCATTGACCTGACAGAAATATAATCTTTACTTGACATACACGAAACGAGTTACTGCGTCTGAGATAAGGCTCAATGTCCATGCGCATTATCATTTGATAATATACAACTAAATTAACTTTCGATGCAACTTTTGTCTGTTTCAAAATGAACTAAAAGTCCAATTACATTCTACACGATAGATTTTTTTAAACTTTGTACTTGAGGGGTTTTCGGGTCGCTGATAGCGACTCTGAAATCCGATTTTCAAAATTAAAAATGGAAAATGGAATATATATGAGGTTATGAAAGGCGAAATCGAATATATATATATATATATATATATATATATATATATATATATATATATATATATATATATATATATATATTTCGATGGGTCCTAAAAAGACGAATCCTACGCATTTGGATTACAAACATCGTATCTTATGCGTTACGATTAGAAACGTTTTTTTAGGTTATTTCTTACAGTAATTTTAAGGTCGTACAATTAAATTATAATTTTTATTGCTTATCGATACTTTTATTGATGTAATATTATCATCTTTTCGGTATTAAAAGCGAGGTTTCAAATCGTTTTATAATAATTTTTTTGCATCAAATAGAGCTAGGACTTAGGATTCATCGATTTATATGCTCGAACTTTGCAATTTTGTTTCATTCAAACTTTAAGGATTTTGAAGTTTTGAATTTTATTGTTTCTTTCCTTAATGAATTTTAGAATAGAATACAATATATACTTCATTTGAATGCTCAAAAAATATCAGGTACACTCGAAGAATATCAGATACACTCTCGCATAATAAGCATATATAGATATTTGTATAATGAATTGGATTTTGAAACATACTTATAGTAACTTATTACTTATTTTTATTGGAATCTTTTATTTTTTAAATTCACAAATAGTACCACAAATAGAATTGGAAATTACGGACAATATTGTTTGATAATTTGTAAAGCTTGCGCGACGATATCTAAACCTTTCGACTGGTTGTAAATGAATGACGCCCATCGCATGTGCTAGCAGAATATATGTGTCCGAGACTCTGAATAATCTTATGTGTAAGACAGAGAAAGAATGAGCACTAGGGAGAAGGGGAAACTTTCTATCTCCCTTAATCTTTACTAAGAATAGCCCTTACACTTTAGTTTCGAAATATTATTTCGTTAATTTATTTACATTTAAAATAATGACCCCGAAAATCATAACAAAATTTTATCTTACGAGGGTAGTTGAATAAGTCTTTAGAATGACCAACAGATGGCGCGCGAATCGCTCCAAATCATCTGTTTTCAGTCAGCACCACTCCCGACTAGATATATGGTGCAGTCACAGTCCACATCTTCTGAGTTTACGTGTTTTTATAACCAATTGAAAAAAAAAATTGCTTGTTAAGAAAAATGTAAAAAAACGAGTTCAGAGCGGTAATTAAACATTTTCATTTAAAGGGTTTAACTCCATATGAGATAAAAAATTAATTGGACTCAGTTCATGGCACATCTGCCCCTGCCTTAGCAACGGTTTATAACTGGGTAAATGAATTTAAGCGTGGTCGTACATCAATAAGTGATGAACCACGTTCAGGAAGGCCCGTAGAAGCAACTACTCCCGAAATCATCAATAAAATCCACGATATGGTGTTGAAGGATAGAAGATTAAAAGTGCGTGAGTTAGCTGAGGCCACAAGGATATCTATAGGTGCAGTTGTTTCAATTCTACATGAAAAATTAGGCATGAAAAAGCTATCGGCAAGATGGATGCCGCGTTTGCTCTCAGCTGAGAATAAACGCAATAGAGTGGTCGCCTCTGAGGCTCTTTTGGCGCGCATAAGTCGGAATCCTGAGGAATTTTTTCGTCGATTTGTGACTGTGGATGAAACATGGATACACCACTACACTCCTGAGACAAAGGAACAATCCAAACAGTGGATTTCCACAGGCGAACCAGCTCCAAAGAAGGCAAAGACCGTAAAGTCAGCTGGTAAGGTTATGGCTACAGTTTTTTGGGATGCACGTGGAATTATACTTATTGACTACTTGGAAAAGGGTAAAACAATTACTGGTGAGTATTATGCATCATTATTAGAGCAGCTGAAAGATGAAATTAAAAAAAAACGACCACATTTGGCGAGAAAAAAAATTCTCTTTCATCACGACAACGCCCGAGTTCACACATGCTTCGTTTCAATGGCTAAAATTGAAGAACTAAAATTCGAATTGGTCGAACACCCACCGTATTCACCAGATTTAGCCCCCAGTGACTTTTTCTTAGTTCCAAACTTGAAAAAATGGCTCGGTGGACAGAGATTTACGGACAACGAAGACGTAATTGCCTCTGTAAGTGCTTATTTTGAGGAACTTCCGAAAACGCACTTTTCTGAAGGATTAAAAAAACTTAAAAAGCGATTGACCAAGTGTATAGAGCTCCAAGGAGATTATGTTGAAAAATAAAAAAAAATTTACCCAAAAAAAATTGTTTTTATACTTTATTCTAAAGACTTATTGAACTACCCTCGTATAATGTAATAAATTGAATTGTAGTTGCACATAATATTAAATTGTTATTGTACATAATATTTGCATCTATATAAATTGCCATTAATGTTTATGATACTTTTCTAATATCAATGTACTTTATCTGAAAACATTTAAAAATTTATAGGATCTTTGTTTAACAAACTTAATTAAGGACCCTATGTATTAACTTTTCTGTTGCAACACCGTTACCCTAAGCGGGTCCTGGGCGTAGTCGTCCAGAGCGGACGGGTGGGTGCCCATCACCACTACACAGCGCGACCTCAGGTTGCGGATAGAGGAACGACCCCTGAGAAAGAGGTTAGCTGCGAATAAATTGAATAAGCAGTCGCGGACAGCCGATAGACCCAGGCGTGGGTGTGATGAGCCCGCACTGGCGAACGCATTCATCTAGAAACACTACGCAAGCACCACAACAACCACAAACACTATACAAAATCTCCTATCTTACTTTCTTCTTCTACCTTACTCTATAATCTATCTCTTTTATCACACATTTCAAACAAAAAATGGGCCAAAAATCCTGCTGTCGTGGAGGATGCGGGAGCGATGACAACTGCCCTGAGAGGGGATGTGTAGAATGATTCGCCACCTGGTCTTACACGGCAACGAAGTCAGCTAAGGCGCGCTGTCTTGCAGGAGGGCGTTAGGATATGAGAATGAAACCGAGTGTGTCTGACGACGAGTTGACTATGTCCGCGCCAAAGTCGGAAAGGTCTCATGCTTAGTTCTAGGGAGGTATGAGGGTTATCCCCCCTAGACGGATGGACTCACCTGCGATCGGAGCAGGATCCAAAACGTGCGGGTTTAACTTACTATCATGGCTCAAAGAAAACAAAACCAAACCAAAACCAAAAGGAACTTAAGGGTGGGAACCTGGAATGTACGAAGTCTACACAGAGCGGGCGCGTTCCGGGAAATCATAAATGAAACTAAGAGGTACAATTTAGATTTGGTAGCAATACAAGAAACCCGATGGAAAGATAACGCGATGCTAGGATTCAGTAATTTCACCTTTTTATATGGGAGCGTGAGCGAGCATTCCCTAGGCACTGGATTTCTTGTTAACAAAAGCATCATACATTCCGTTAAAAGTTGCAATTTCGTGAATGACCGACTCTCGTATATCATCATCGAAGGAGCATTGTATAATTAAGTGGTTATTAACGTCCAATGTCCTACGGAGGACAAAGAAGAAGAAGTCAAAGATCTTTATTATGAAACTTTAGAGCAATTAA